>CM077215.1:20304865-20904865 GCA_039654625.1 Rhinogobio ventralis | reverse complement strand
GACTACATTATGGTTGATGAGACATCATAAGGAGTTAATTTGTCTGTACAGAAAGTTCAAGATTGAGAACTCCTTGGTCTGAAATATGTTCAGTACGTCAAATATTGACTACTGTATGGTTAATGAGATATAATAAGGAGTTAATTGTTCTGTAAAGAAAGTTTAAGATTGAGAACCCCTTGGCCTGAAATATGTTCAGAATGTCAAATATGGACTATTGTATGGTTAATGAGACATCAAAAAGAGCCACTCAGTCTGTATAGAAAGTTCAAGATTGTAAACTCCTTGGTCTGAAATATGTTCAGTATGACAAACATGGACTACTGTATGGTTAATGAGATATAATAAGGAGTTAATTGTTCTGTATAGAAAGTTCAGGATTGAGAACTCCTTGGCCTGAAATATGTTCAGAATGTCAAATATGGACTATTGTATGGTTAATGAGACATCAAAAAGAGTCACTCAGTCTGTATAGAAAGTTCAAGATTGTAAACTCCTTGGTCTGAAATATGTTCAGTATGACAAATATGGGCTACTGTATGGTTAATGAGACATCATAAGGAGTTAATTCGTCTGTACAGAAAGTTTAAGATTGAGAACTCCTTGGCTTGAAATATGATCAGTATGTCAAATATTGACTATTGTATGGTTGATAAGACATCATAAGTTGTTAATTGTTCTGTATAGAAAGATGAACATTGAGAACTCCTTGGCCTGAAATGTGTTTCGTATGACAAATATGGACTACTGTATGGTTGATGGGACATCATAAGGAGTTAATTGGTCTGTATATAAAGTTCAAGATTAAGAACTCCTTGGCTTGAAATATGTTCAGTATGTCAAATATGGACTATTGTATGGTTAATGAGACATCACAAGGAGTTAATTGGTCTGAATCAAATATTAAAAATAGAGAACTTCCTGGGCTGAAATATGTTCAGTAGGACAAATATGGACTACAGTATGGTTGATGAGACATCATAAGGAGTTAATTTGTCTGTACAGAAAGTTCAAGATTGAGAACTCCTTGGTCTGAAATATGTTCAGTATGTCAAATATTGACTACTGTATGGTTAATGAGATATAATAAGGAGTTAATTGTTCTGTATAGAAAGTTCAAGATTGAGAACTCCTTGGCCTGAAAAATGTTCAGAATGTCAAATATGGACTATTGTATGGTTAATGAGACATCAAAAAGAGTCACTCAGTCTGTATAGAAAGTTCAAGATTGTAAACTCCTTGGTCTGAAATATGTTCAGTATGACAAATATGGGCTACTGTATGGTTAATGAGACATCATAAGGAGTTAATTCGTCTGTACAGAAAGTTTAAGATTGAGAACTCCTTGGCTTGAAATATGATCAGTATGTCAAATATTGACTATTGTATGGTTGATAAGACATCATAAGTTGTTAATTGTTCTGTACAGAAAGATGAACATTGAGAACTCCTTGGCCTGAAATGTGTTCAGTATGACAAATATGGGCTACTGTATGGTTAATGAGACATCATAAGGAGTTAATTTGTCTGTACAGAAAGTTCAAGATTGAGAACTCCTTGGTCTGAAATATGTTCAGTATGTCAAATATTGACTACTGTATGGTTAATGAGATATAATAAGGAGTTAATTGTTCTGTATAGAAAGTTCAAGATCGAGAACTCCTTGGCCTGAAATATGTTCAGAATGTCAAATATGGACTTCTGTATGTTTAATGAGACATCAGAAAGAGTCAATTAGTTTGTATAGAACGTTAAGTATTGAGAACTCCTTTGCCTGAAATATGTTCAGTATAACAAATATGGGCTACTGTATGGTTGATGAGACATCATAAGGATTTAAGTGGTCTGTATAGCAAATTTAAGATTGAGAACTCCTTGGCCTGACATATGTTCAGTATGATAAATATATACTACTGTATGGTTGATGAGACATCATAAGTAGTTAATTGGTCTGTATAGAAAGTTCAAGATTGAGAACTCCTTGGTCTGAAATATTTTCAGTATGACAAATATGGACTACTATGATGAGATATCAGAAAGAGTCAATTAGTTTGTATAGAAAGTTAAGTATTGAGAACTCCTTGTCCTGAAATATGTTCAGTATGTCAAATATGGACTGCTGTATGGTTAATGAGACATCAAAAAGAGTCACTCAGTCTGTATAGAAAGTTGAAGATTGTAAACTCCTTGGTTTGAAATATGTTCAGTATGACAAATATGGACTACTGTATGGTTGATGAGACATCATAAGGAGTTAATTTGTCTGTACAGAAAGTTCAAGATTGAGAACTCCTTGGTCTGAAATATGTTCAGTATGTCAAATATTGACTACTGTATGGTTAATGAGATATAATAAGGAGTTAATTGTTCTGTATAGAAAGTTCAAGATTGAGAACTCCTTGGCTTGAAATATGTTCAGTATGTCAAATATGGACTATTGTATGGTTAATGAGACATCACAAGGAGTTAATTGGTCTGAATCAAATATTAAAAATAGAGAACTTCCTGGCCTGAAATATGTTCAGAATGTCAAATATGGACTTCTGTATGTTTAATGAGACATCAGAAAGAGTCAATTAGTTTGTATAGAACGTTAAGTATTGAGAACTCCTTTGCCTGAAATATGTTCAGTATAACAAATATGGACTACAGTATGGTTGATGAGACATCATAAGGAGTTAATTTGTCTCTACAGAAAGTTCAAGATTGAGAACTCCTTGGTCTGAAATATGTTCAGTATGTCAAATATTGACTACTGTATGGTTAATGAGATATAATAAGGAGTTAATTGTTCTGTATAGAAAGTTCAAGATCGAGAACTCCTTGGCCTGAAATATGTTCAGAATGTCAAATATGGACTTCTGTATGTTTAATGAGACATCAGAAAGAGTCAATTAGTTTGTATAGAACGTTAAGTATTGAGATCTCCTTTGCCTGACATATGTTCAGTATGATAAATATATACTACTGTATGGTTGATGAGACATCATAAGTAGTTAATTGGTCTGTATAGAAAGTTCAAGATTGAGAACTCCTTGGTCTGAAATATTTTCAGTATGACAAATATGGACTACTATATGGTTAATGAGATATCAGAAAGAGTCAATTAGTTTGTATAGAAAGTTAAGTATTGAGAACTCCTTGGTTTGAAATATGTTCAGTATGACAAATATGGACTACTGTATGGTTGATGAGACATCATAAGGAGTTAATTGGTCTGTATAGAAAGTTCAAGATTGAGAACTCCTTGGTTTGAAATATGTTCAGTATGTCAAATATGGACTATTGTATGGTTAATGAGACATCACAAGGAGTTAATTGGTCTGAATCAAATATTAAAAATAGAGAACTCCTTGGCCTGAAATATGTTCAGTACGACAAATATGGACTACATTATGGTTGATGAGACATCATAAGGAGTTAATTTGTCTGTACAGAAAGTTCAAGATTGAGAACTCCTTGGTCTGAAATATGTTCAGTACGTCAAATATTGACTACTGTATGGTTAATGAGATATAATAAGGAGTTAATTGTTCTGTAAAGAAAGTTTAAGATTGAGAACCCCTTGGCCTGAAATATGTTCAGAATGTCAAATATGGACTATTGTATGGTTAATGAGACATCAAAAAGAGTCACTCAGTCTGTATAGAAAGTTCAAGATTGTAAACTCCTTGGTCTGAAATATGTTCAGTATGACAAATATGGGCTACTGTATGGTTAATGAGACATCATAAGGAGTTAATTCGTCTGTACAGAAAGTTTAAGATTGAGAACTCCTTGGCTTGAAATATGATCAGTATGTCAAATATTGACTATTGTATGGTTAATGAGACATCACAAGGAGTTAATTGGTCTGAATCAAATATTAAAAATAGAGAACTTCCTGGCCTGAAATATGTTCAGTAGGACAAATATGGACTACAGTATGGTTGATGAGACATCATAAGGAGTTAATTTGTCTGTACAGAAAGTTCAAGATTGAGAACTCCTTGGTCTGAAATATGTTCAGTATGTCAAATATTGACTACTGTATGGTTAATGAGATATAATAAGGAGTTAATTGTTCTGTATAGAAAGTTCAAGATTGAGAACTCCTTGGCCTGAAAAATGTTCAGAATGTCAAATATGGACTATTGTATGGTTAATGAGACATCAAAAAGAGTCACTCAGTCTGTATAGAAAGTTCAAGATTGTAAACTCCTTGGTCTGAAATATGTTCAGTATGACAAATATGGGCTACTGTATGGTTAATGAGACATCATAAGGAGTTAATTCGTCTGTACAGAAAGTTTAAGATTGAGAACTCCTTGGCTTGAAATATGATCAGTATGTCAAATATTGACTATTGTATGGTTGATAAGACATCATAAGTTGTTAATTGTTCTGTACAGAAAGATGAACATTGAGAACTCCTTGGCCTGAAATGTGTTTCGTATGACAAATATGGACTACTGTATGGTTGATGAGACATCATAAGGAGTTAATTGGTCTGTATATAAAGTTCAAGATTAGGAACTCCTTGGCTTGAAATATGTTCAGTATGTCAAATATGGACTATTGTATGGTTAATGAGACATCACAAGGAGTTAATTGGTCTGAATCAAATATTAAAAATAGAGAACTTCCTGGCCTGAAATATGTTCAGTATGACAAATATGGACTACAGTATGGTTGATGAGACATCAAAAGGAGTTAATTTGTCTGTACAGAAAGTTCAAGATTGAGAACTCCTTGGTCTGAAATATGTTCAGTATGTCAAATATTGACTACTGTATGGTTAATGAGATATAATAAGGAGTTAATTGTTCTGTATAGAAAGTTCAAGATTGAGAACTCCTTGGCCTGAAAAATGTTCAGAATGTCAAATATGGACTATTGTATGGTTAATGAGACATCAAAAAGAGTCACTCAGTCTGTATAGAAAGTTCAAGATTGTAAATTCCTTGGTTTGAAATATGTTCAGTATGACAAATATGGACTACTGTATGGTTGATGAGACATCATAAGGAGTTAATTTGTCTGTACAGAAAGTTCAAGATTGAGAACTCCTTGGTCTGAAATATGTTCAGTATGTCAAATATTGACTACTGTATGGTTAATGAGATATAATAAGGAGTTAATTGTTCTGTATAGAAAGTTCAAGATTGAGAACTCCTTGGCTTGAAATATGTTCAGTATGTCAAATATGGACTATTGTATGGTTAATGAGACATCACAAGGAGTTAATTGGTCTGAATCAAATATTAAAAATAGAGAACTTCCTGGCCTGAAATATGTTCAGTATGACAAATATGGACTACAGTATGGTTGATGAGACATCATAAGGAGTTAATTTGTCTCTACAGAAAGTTCAAGATTGAGAACTCCTTGGTCTGAAATATGTTCAGTATGTCAAATATTGACTACTGTATGGTTAATGAGATATAATAAGGAGTTAATTGTTCTGTAAAGAAAGTTTAAGATTGAGAACCCCTTGGCCTGAAATATGTTCAGAATGTCAAATATGGACTATTGTATGGTTAATGAGACATCAAAAAGAGTCACTCAGTCTGTATAGAAAGTTCAAGATTGTAAACTCCTTGGTCTGAAATATGTTCAGTATGACAAATATGGGCTACTGTATGGTTAATGAGACATCATAAGGAGTTAATTCGTCTGTACAGAAAGTTTAAGATTGAGAACTCCTTGGCTTGAAATATGATCAGTATGTCAAATATTGACTATTGTATGGTTAATGAGACATCACAAGGAGTTAATTGGTCTGAATCAAATATTAAAAATAGAGAACTTCCTGGCCTGAAATATGTTCAGTAGGACAAATATGGACTACAGTATGGTTGATGAGACATCATAAGGAGTTAATTTGTCTGTACAGAAAGTTCAAGATTGAGAACTCCTTGGTCTGAAATATGTTCAGTATGTCAAATATTGACTACTGTATGGTTAATGAGATATAATAAGGAGTTAATTGTTCTGTATAGAAAGTTCAAGATTGAGAACTCCTTGGCCTGAAAAATGTTCAGAATGTCAAATATGGACTATTGTATGGTTAATGAGACATCAAAAAGAGTCACTCAGTCTGTATAGAAAGTTCAAGATTGTAAACTCCTTGGTCTGAAATATGTTCAGTATGACAAATATGGGCTACTGTATGGTTAATGAGACATCATAAGGAGTTAATTCGTCTGTACAGAAAGTTTAAGATTGAGAACTCCTTGGCTTGAAATATGATCAGTATGTCAAATATTGACTATTGTATGGTTGATAAGACATCATAAGTTGTTAATTGTTCTGTACAGAAAGATGAACATTGAGAACTCCTTGGCCTGAAATGTGTTTCGTATGACAAATATGGACTACTGTATGGTTGATGAGACATCATAAGGAGTTAATTGGTCTGTATATAAAGTTCAAGATTAGGAACTCCTTGGCTTGAAATATGTTCAGTATGTCAAATATGGACTATTGTATGGTTAATGAGACATCACAAGGAGTTAATTGGTCTGAATCAAATATTAAAAATAGAGAACTTCCTGGCCTGAAATATGTTCAGTATGACAAATATGGACTACAGTATGGTTGATGAGACATCAAAAGGAGTTAATTTGTCTGTACAGAAAGTTCAAGATTGAGAACTCCTTGGTCTGAAATATGTTCAGTATGTCAAATATTGACTACTGTATGGTTAATGAGATATAATAAGGAGTTAATTGTTCTGTATAGAAAGTTCAAGATTGAGAACTCCTTGGCCTGAAAAATGTTCAGAATGTCAAATATGGACTATTGTATGGTTAATGAGACATCAAAAAGAGTCACTCAGTCTGTATAGAAAGTTCAAGATTGTAAATTCCTTGGTTTGAAATATGTTCAGTATGACAAATATGGACTACTGTATGGTTGATGAGACATCATAAGGAGTTAATTTGTCTGTACAGAAAGTTCAAGATTGAGAACTCCTTGGTCTGAAATATGTTCAGTATGTCAAATATTGACTACTGTATGGTTAATGAGATATAATAAGGAGTTAATTGTTCTGTATAGAAAGTTCAAGATTGAGAACTCCTTGGCTTGAAATATGTTCAGTATGTCAAATATGGACTATTGTATGGTTAATGAGACATCACAAGGAGTTAATTGGTCTGAATCAAATATTAAAAATAGAGAACTTCCTGGCCTGAAATATGTTCAGTATGACAAATATGGACTACAGTATGGTTGATGAGACATCATAAGGAGTTAATTTGTCTCTACAGAAAGTTCAAGATTGAGAACTCCTTGGTCTGAAATATGTTCAGTATGTCAAATATTGACTACTGTATGGTTAATGAGATATAATAAGGAGTTAATTGTTCCGTATAGAAAGTTCAAGATTGAGAACTCCTTGGCCTGAAATATGTTCAGAATGTCATATATGGACTATTGTATGGTTAATGAGACATCAAAAAGAGTCACTCAGTCTGTATAGAAAGTTCAAGATTGTAAACTCCTTGGTTTAAAATATGTTCAGTATGACAAATATGGACTACTGTATGGTTGATGAGACATCATAAGGAGTTAATTTGTCTGTACAGAAAGTTCAAGATTGAGAACTCCTTGGTCTGAAATATGTTCAGTATGTCAAATATTGACTACTGTATGGTTAATGAGATATAATAAGGAGTTAATTGTTCTGTATAGAAAGTTCAAGATCGAGAACTCCTTGGCCTGAAATATGTTCAGAATGTCAAATATGGACTTCTGTATGTTTAATGAGACATCAGAAAGAGTCAATTAGTTTGTATAGAACGTTAAGTATTAAGAACTCCTTTGCCTGAAATATGTTCAGTATAACAAATATGGGCTACTGTATGGTTGATGAGACATCATAAGGATTTAAGTGGTCTGTATAGCAAATTTAAGATTGAGAACTCCTTGGCCTGACATATGTTCAGTATGATAAATATATACTACTGTATGGTTGATGAGACATCATAAGTAGTTAATTGGTCTGTATAGAAAGTTCAAGATTGAGAACTCCTTGGTCTGAAATATTTTCAGTATGACAAATATGGACTACTATGATGAGATATCAGAAAGAGTCAATTAGTTTGTATAGAAAGTTAAGTATTGAGAACTCCTTGTCCTGAAATATGTTCAGTATGTCAAATATGGACTGCTGTATGGTTAATGAGACATCAAAAAGAGTTACTCAGTCTGTATAGAAAGTTGAAGATTGTAAACTCCTTGGTTTGAAATATGTTCAGTATGACAAATATGGACTACTGTATGGTTGATGAGACATCATAAGGAGTTAATTTGTCTGTACAGAAAGTTCAAGATTGAGAACTCCTTGGTCTGAAATATGTTCAGTATGTCAAATATTGACTACTGTATGGTTAATGAGATATAATAAGGAGTTAATTGTTCTGTATAGAAAGTTCAAGATTGAGAACTCCTTGGCTTGAAATATGTTCAGTATGTCAAATATGGACTATTGTATGGTTAATGAGACATCACAAGGAGTTAATTGGTCTGAATCAAATATTAAAAATAGAGAACTTCCTGGCCTGAAATATGTTCAGAATGTCAAATATGGACTTCTGTATGTTTAATGAGACATCAGAAAGAGTCAATTAGTTTGTATAGAACGTTAAGTATTTAGAACTCCTTTGCCTGAAATATGTTCAGTATAACAAATATGGGCTACTGTATGGTTGATGAGACATCATAAGGATTTAAGTGGTCTGTATAGCAAATTTAAGATTGAGAACTCCTTGGCCTGACATATGTTCAGTATGATAAATATATACTACTGTATGGTTGATGAGACATCATAAGTAGTTAATTGGTCTGTATAGAAAGTTCAAGATTGAGAACTCCTTGGTCTGAAATATTTTCAGTATGACAAATATGGACTACTATATGGTTAATGAGATATCAGAAAGAGTCAATTAGTTTGTATAGAAAGTTAAGTATTGAGAACTCCTTGTCCTGAAATATGTTCAGTATGTCAAATATGGACTGCTGTATGGTTAATGAGACATCAAAAAGAGTCACTCAGTCTGTATAGAAAGTTGAAGATTGTAAACTCCTTGGTTTGAAATATGTTCAGTATGACAAATATGGACTACTGTATGGTTGATGAGACATCATAAGGAGTTAATTTGTCTGTACAGAAAGTTCAAGATTGAGAAATCCTTGGTCTGAAATATGTTCAGTATGTCAAATATTGACTACTGTATGGTTAATGAGATATAATAAGGAGTTAATTGTTCTGTATAGAAAGTTCAAGATTGAGAACTCCTTGGCTTGAAATATGTTCAGTATGTCAAATATGGACTATTGTATGGTTAATGAGACATCAGAAAGAGTCAATTCGTTTGTATAGAACGTTAAGTATTATGAACTCCTTTGCCTGAAATATGTTCAGTATAACAAATATGGGCTACTGTATGGTTGATTAGACATCATAAGGATTTAAGTGGTCTGTATAGCAAATTTAAGATTGAGAACTCCTTGGCCTGAAATATGTTCAGTATGATAAATATATACTACTGTATGGTTGATGAGACATCATAAGGAGTTAATTGGTCTGTATAGAAAGTTCAAGATTGAGAACTCCTTGGCTTGAAATATGTTCAGTATGTCAAATATGGACTATTGTATGGTTAATGAGACATCACAAGGAGTTAATTGGTCTGAATCAAATATTAAAAATAGAGAACTCCTTGGCCTGAAATATGTTCAGTACGACAAATATGGACTACATTATGGTTGATGAGACATCATAAGGAGTTAATTTGTCTGTACAGAAAGTTCAAGATTGAGAACTCCTTGGTCTGAAATATGTTCAGTATGTCAAATATTGACTACTGTATGGTTAATGAGATATAATAAGGAGTTAATTGTTCTGTAAAGAAAGTTTAAGATTGAGAACCCCTTGGCCTGAAATATGTTCAGAATGTCAAATATGGACTATTGTATGGTTAATGAGACATCAAAAAGAGCCACTCAGTCTGTATAGAAAGTTCAAGATTGTAAACTCCTTGGTCTGAAATATGTTCCGTATGACAAACATGGACTACTGTATGGTTAATATGATATAATAAGGAGTTAATTGTTCTGTATAGAAAGTTCAGGATTGAGAACTCCTTGGCCTGAAATATGTTCAGAATGTCAAATATGGACTATTGTATGGTTAATGAGACATCAAAAAGAGTCACTCAGTCTGTATAGAAAGTTCAAGATTGTAAAGTCCTTGGTCTGAAATATGTTCAGTATGACAAATATGGGCTACTGTATGGTTAATGAGACATCATAAGGAGTTAATTCGTCTGTACAGAAAGTTTAAGATTGAGAACTCCTTGGCTTGAAATATGATCAGTATGTCAAATATTGACTATTGTATGGTTGATAAGACATCATAAGTTGTTAATTGTTCTGTATAGAAAGATGAACATTGAGAACTCCTTGGCCTGAAATGTGTTTCGTATGACAAATATGGACTACTGTATGGTTGATGAGACATCATAAGGAGTTAATTGGTCTGTATATAAAGTTCAAGATTAAGAACTCCTTGGCTTGAAATATGTTCAGTATGTCAAATATGGACTATTGTATGGTTAATGAGACATCACAAGGAGTTAATTGGTCTGAATCAAATATTAAAAATAGAGAACTTCCTGGCCTGAAATATGTTCAGTATGATAAATATATACTACTGTATGGTTGATGAGACATCATAAGGAGTTAATTGGTCTGTATAGAAAGTTCAAGATTGAGAACTCCTTGGCTTGAAATATGTTCAGTATGTCAAATATTGACTATTGTATGGTTGATAAGACATCATAAGGAATTAATTGGTCTGTATAGAAAGTTCAAGATTGAGAACTCCTTGGCTTGAAATATGTTCAGTATGTCAAATATGGACTATTGTATGGTTAATGAGACATCACAAGGAGTTAATTGGTCTGAATCAAATATTAAAAATAGAGAACTCCTTGGCCTGAAATATGTTCAGTACGACAAATATGGACTACATTATGGTTGATGAGACATCATAAGGAGTTAATTGTTCTGTAAAGAAAGTTTAAGATTGAGAACCCCTTGGCCTGAAATATGTTCAGAATGTCAAATATGGACTATTGTATGGTTAATGAGACATCAAAAAGAGCCACTCAGTCTGTATAGAAAGTTCAAGATTGTAAACTCCTTGGTCTGAAATATGTTCAGTATGACAAACATGGACTACTGTATGGTTAATGAGATATAATAAGGAGTTAATTGTTCTGTATAGAAAGTTCAGGATTGAGAACTCCTTGGCCTGAAATATGTTCAGAATGTCAAATATGGACTATTGTATGGTTAATGAGACATCAAAAAGAGTCACTCAGTCTGTATAGAAAGTTCAAGATTGTAAACTCCTTGGTCTGAAATATGTTCAGTATGACAAATATGGGCTACTGTATGGTTAATGAGACATCATAAGGAGTTAATTCGTCTGTACAGAAAGTTTAAGATTGAGAACTCCTTGGCTTGAAATATGATCAGTATGTCAAATATTGACTATTGTATGGTTGATAAGACATCATAAGTTGTTAATTGTTCTGTATAGAAAGATGAATATTGAGAACTCCTTGGCCTGAAATGTGTTTCGTATGAGAAATATGGACTACTGTATGGTTGATGAGACATCATAAGGAGTTAATTGGTCTGTATATAAAGTTCAAGATTAAGAACTCCTTGGCTTGAAATATGTTCAGTATGTCAAATATGGACTATTGTATGGTTAATGAGACATCATAAGGAGTTAATTCGTCTGTACAGAAAGATGAATATTGAGAACTCCTTGGCCTGAAATGTGTTTCGTATGAGAAATATGGACTATTGTATGGTTGATAAGACATCATAAGTTGTTAATTGTTCTGTATAGAAAGATGAATATTGAGAACTCCTTGGCCTGAAATGTGTTTCGTATGAGAAATATGGACTACTGTATGGTTGATGAGACATCATAAGGAGTTAATTGGTCTGTATATAAAGTTCAAGATTAAGAACTCCTTGGCTTGAAATATGTTCAGTATGTCAAATATGGGCTACTGTATGGTTAATGAGACATCATAAGGAGTTAATTCGTCTGTACAGAAAGTTTAAGATTGAGAACTCCTTGGCTTGAAATATGATCAGTATGTCAAATATTGACTATTGTATGGTTGATAAGACATCATAAGTTGTTAATTGTTCTGTATAGAAAGATGAATATTGAGAACTCCTTGGCCTGAAATGTGTTTCGTATGAGAAATATGGACTACTGTATGGTTGATGAGACATCATAAGGAGTTAATTGGTCTGTATATAAAGTTCAAGATTAAGAACTCCTTGGCTTGAAATATGTTCAGTATGTCAAATATGGACTATTGTATGGTTAATGAGACATCACAAGGAGTTAATTGGTCTGAATCAAATATTAAAAATAGAGAACTTCCTGGCCTGAAATATGTTCAGTATGACAAATATGGACTACAGTATGGTTGATGAGACATCATAAGGAGTTAATTTGTCTGTACAGAAAGTTCAAGATTGAGAACTCCTTGGTCTGAAATATGTTCAGTATGTCAAATATTGACTACTGTATGGTTAATGAGATATAATAAGGAGTTAATTGTTCTGTATAGAAAGTTCAAGATTGAGAACTCCTTGGTCTGAAATATGTTCAGTATGTCAAATATTGACTACTGTATGGTTAATGAGATATAATAAGGAGTTAATTGTTCTGTATAGAAAGTTCAAGATCGAGAACTCCTTGGCCTGAAATATGTTCAGAATGTCAAATATGGACTTCTGTATGTTTAATGAGACATCAGAAAGAGTCAATTAGTTTGTATAGAACGTTAAGTATTGAGAACTCCTTTGCCTGAAATATGTTCAGTATAACAAATATGGGCTACTGTATGTTTGATTAGACATCATAAGGATTTAAGTGGTCTGTATAGCAAATTTAAGATTGAGAACTCCTTGGCCTGAAATATGTTCAGTATGATAAATATATACTACTGTATGGTTGATGAGACATCATAAGGAGTTAATTGGTCTGTATAGAAAGTTCAAGATTGAGAGCTCCTTGGCTTGAAATATGATCAGTATGTCAAATATTGACTATTGTATGGTTGATAAGACATCATAAGGAGTTAATTGGTCTGTATAGAAAGTTCAAGATTGAGAACTCCTTGGCTTGAAATATGTTCAGTATGTCAAATATGGACTATTGTATGGTTAATGAGACATCACAAGGAGTTAATTGGTCTGAATCAAATATTAAAAATAGAGAACTCCTTGGCCTGAAATATGTTCAGTACGACAAATATGGACTACATTATGGTTGATGAGACATAAGGAGTTAATTGTTCTGTAAAGAAAGTTTAAGATTGAGAACCCCTTGGCCTGAAATATGTTCAGAATGTCAAATATGGACTATTGTATGGTTAATGAGACATCAAAAAGAGCCACTCAGTCTGTATAGAAAGTTCAAGATTGTAAACTCCTTGGTCTGAAATATGTTCAGTATGACAAACATGGACTACTGTATGGTTAATGAGATATAATAAGGAGTTAATTGTTCTGTATAGAAAGTTCAGGATTGAGAACTCCTTGGCCTGAAATATGTTCAGAATGTCAAATATGGACTTTTGTATGGTTAATGAGACATCAAAAAGAGTCACTCAGTCTGTATAGAAAGTTCAAGATTGTAAACTCCTTGGTCTGAAATATGTTCAGTATGACAAATATGGGCTACTGTATGGTTAATGAGACATCATAAGGAGTTAATTCGTCTGTACAGAAAGTTTAAGATTGAGAACTCCTTGGCTTGAAATATGATCAGTATATCAAATATTGACTATTGTATGGTTGATAAGACATCATAAGTTGTTAATTGTTCTGTATAGAAAGATGAACATTGAGAACTCCTTGGCCTGAAATGTGTTTCGTATGAGAAATATGGACTACTGTATAGTTGATGAGACATCATAAGGAGTTAATTGGTCTGTATATAAAGTTCAAGATTAAGAACTCCTTGGCTTGAAATATGTTCAGTATGACAAATATGGACTACTGTATGGTTGATGAGACATCATAAGGAGTAAATTTGTCTGTACAGAAAGTTCAAGATTGAGAACTCCTTGGTCTGAAATATGTTCAGTATGTCAAATATTGACTACTGTATGGTTAATGAGATATAATAAGGAGTTAATTGTTCTGTATAGAAAGTTCAAGATTGAGAACTCCTTGGCTTGAAATATGTTCAGTATGTCAAATATGGACTATTGTATGGTTAATGAGACATCACAAGAAGTTAATTGGTCTGAATGAAATATTAAAAATAGAGAACTTCCTGGCCTGAAATATGTTCAGTATGACAAATATGGACTACAGTATGGTTGATGAGACATCATAAGGAGTTAATTTGTCTGTACAGAAAGTTCAAGATTGAGAACTCCTTGGTCTGAAATATGTTCAGTATGTCAAATATTGACTACTGTATGGTTAATGAGATATAATAAGGAGTTAATTGTTCTGTATAGAAAGTTCAAGATTGAGAACTCCTTGGCCTGAAAAATGTTCAGAATGTCAAATATGGACTATTGTATGGTTAATGAGACATCAAAAAGAGTCACTCAGTCTGTATAGAAAGTTCAAGATTGTAAACTCCTTGGTTTGAAATATGTTCAGTATGACAAATATGGACTACTGTATGGTTGATGAGACATCATAAGGAGTTAATTTGTCTGTACAGAAAGTTCAAGATTGAGAACTCCTTGGTCTGAAATATGTTCAGTATGTCAAATATGGACTATTGTATGGTTAATGAGACATCACAAGGAGTTAATTGGTCTGAATCAAATATTAAAAATAGAGAACTTCCTGGCCTGAAATATGTTCAGAATGTCAAATATGGACTTCTGTATGTTTAATGAGACATCAGAAAGAGTCAATTAGTTTGTATAGAACGTTAAGTATTGAGAACTCCTTTGCCTGAAATATGTTCAGTATAACAAATATGGACTACTGTATGGTTGATGAGACATCATAAGGAGTTAATTTGTCTGTACAGAAAGTTCAAGATTGAGAACTCCTTGGCCTGAAATATGTTCAGAATGTCAAATATGGACTATTGTATGGTTAATGAGACATCAAAAAGAGTCACTCAGTCTGTATAGAAAGTTCAAGATTGTAAACTCCTTGGTCTGAAATATGTTCAGTATGACAAATATGGACTACTGTATGGTTAATGAGATATAATAAGGAGTTAATTGTTCTGTATAGAAAGTTCAGGATCGAGAACTCCTTGGCCTGAAATATGTTCAGAATGTCAAATATGGACTTCTGTATGTTTAATGAGACATCAGAAAGAGTCAATTAGTTTGTATAGAACGTTAAGTATTGAGAACTCCTTTTCCTGAAATATGTTCAGTATAACAAATATGGGCTACTGTATGGTTGATGAGACATCATAAGGATTTAAGTGGTCTGTATAGCAAATTTAAGATTGAGAACTCCTTGGCCTGAAATATGTTCAGTATGATAAATATATACTACTGTATGGTTGATGAGACATCATAAGGAGTTAATTGGTCTGTATAGAAAGTTCAAGATTGAGAACTCCTTGGCTTGAAATATGATCAGTATGTCAAATATTGACTATTGTATGGTTGATAAGACATCATAAGGAGTTAATTGGTCTGTATAGAAAGTTCAAGATTGAGAACTCCTTGGCTTGAAATATGTTCAGTATGTCAAATATGGACTATTGTATGGTTAATGAGACATCACAAGGAGTTAATTGGTCTGAATCAAATATTAAAAATAGAGAACTACTTGGCCTGAAATATGTTCAGTACGACAAATATGGAGTACATTATGGTTGATGAGACATCATAAGGAGTTAATTTGTCTGTACAGAAAGTTCAAGATTGAGAACTCCTTGGTCTGAAATATGTTCAGTATGTCAAATATTGACTACTGTATGGTTAATGAGATATAATAAGGAGTTAATTGTTCTGTAAAGAAAGTTCAAGATTGAGAACCCCTTGGCCTGAAATATGTTCAGAATGTCAAATATGGACTATTGTATGGTTAATGAGACATCAAAAAGAGTCACTCAGTCTGTATAGAAAGTTCAAGATTGTAAACTCCTTGGTCTGAAATATGTTCAGTATGACAAATATGGACTACTGTATGGTTAATGAGATATAATAAGGAGTTAATTGTTCTGTATAGAAAGTTCAGGATTGAGAACTCCTTGGCCTGAAATATGTTCAGAATGTCAAATATGGACTATTGTATGGTTAATGAGACATCAAAAAGAGTCACTCAGTCTGTATAGAAAGTTCAAGATTGTAAACTCCTTGGTCTGAAATATGTTCAGTATGACAAATATGGGCTACTGTATGGTTAATGAGACATCATAAGGAGTTAATTCGTCTGTACAGAAAGTTTAAGATTGAGAACTCCTTGGCTTGAAATATGATCAGTATGTCAAATATTGACTATTGTATGGTTGATAAGACATCATAAGTTGTTAATTGTTCTGTATAGAAAGATGAACGTTGAGAACTCCTTGGCCTGAAATGTGTTTCGTATGACAAATATGTACTACTGTATGGTTGATGAGACATCATAAGGAGTTAATTTGTCTGTACAGAAAGTTCAAGATTGAGAACTCCTTGGTCTGAAATATGTTCAGTATGTCAAATATTGACTACTGTATGGTTAATGAGATATAATAAGGAGTTAATTGTTCTGTATAGAAAGTTCAAGATTGAGAACTCCTTGGCTTGAAATATGTTCAGTATGTCAAATATGGACTATTGTATGGTTAATGAGACATCACAAGGAGTTAATTGGTCTGAATCAAATATTAAAAATAGAGAACTTCCTGGCCTGAAATATGTTCAGTATGACAAATATGGACTACAGTATGGTTGATGAGACATCATAAGGAGTTAATTTGTCTGTACAGAAAGTTCAAGATTGAGAACTCCTTGGTCTGAAATATGTTCAGTATGTCAAATATTGACTACTGTATGGTTAATGAGATATAATAAGGACTTAATTGTTCTGTATAGAAAGTTCAAGATTGAGAACTCCTTGGCCTGAAAAATGTTCAGAATGTCAAATATGGACTATTGTATGGTTAATGAGACATCACAAGAAGTTAATTGGTCTGAATGAAATATTAAAAATAGAGAACTTCCTGGCCTGAAATATGTTCAGTATGACAAATATGGACTACAGTATGGTTGATGAGACATCATAAGGAGTTAATTTGTCTGTACAGAAAGTTCAAGATTGAGAACTCCTTGGTCTGAAATATGTTCAGTATGTCAAATATTGACTACTGTATGGTTAATGAGATATAATAAGGAGTTAATTGTTCTGTATAGAAAGTTCAAGATTGAGAACTCCTTGGCCTGAAAAATGTTCAGAATGTCAAATATGGACTATTGTATGGTTAATGAGACATCAAAAAGAGTCACTCAGTCTGTATAGAAAGTTCAAGATTGTAAACTCCTTGGTTTGAAATATGTTCAGTATGACAAATATGGACTACTGTATGGTTGATGAGACATCATAAGGAGTTAATTTGTCTGTACAGAAAGTTCAAGATTGAGAACTCCTTGGTCTGAAATATGTTCAGTATGTCAAATATGGACTATTGTATGGTTAATGAGACATCACAAGGAGTTAATTG
The DNA here is from genome assembly GCA_039654625.1 of Rhinogobio ventralis. Classification (NCBI taxonomy): domain Eukaryota; kingdom Metazoa; phylum Chordata; class Actinopteri; order Cypriniformes; family Gobionidae; genus Rhinogobio; species Rhinogobio ventralis. The sequence continues at coordinate 20,887,137 of CM077215.1, read as the reverse complement.
GTCTGAATCAAATATTAAAAATAGAGAACTTCCTGGCCTGAAATATGTTCAGAATGTCAAATATGGACTTCTGTATGTTTAATGAGACATCAGAAAGAGTCAATTAGTTTGTATAGAACGTTAAGTATTGAGAACTCCTTTGCCTGAAATATGTTCAGTATAACAAATATGGACTACTGTATGGTTGATGAGACATCATAAGGAGTTAATTTGTCTGTACAGAAAGTTCAAGATTGAGAACTCCTTGGCCTGAAATATGTTCAGAATGTCAAATATGGACTATTGTATGGTTAATGAGACATCAAAAAGAGTCACTCAGTCTGTATAGAAAGTTCAAGATTGTAAACTCCTTGGTCTGAAATATGTTCAGTATGACAAATATGGACTACTGTATGGTTAATGAGATATAATAAGGAGTTAATTGTTCTGTATAGAAAGTTCAGGATCGAGAACTCCTTGGCCTGAAATATGTTCAGAATGTCAAATATGGACTTCTGTATGTTTAATGAGACATCAGAAAGAGTCAATTAGTTTGTATAGAACGTTAAGTATTGAGAACTCCTTTTCCTGAAATATGTTCAGTATAACAAATATGGGCTACTGTATGGTTGATGAGACATCATAAGGATTTAAGTGGTCTGTATAGCAAATTTAAGATTGAGAACTCCTTGGCCTGAAATATGTTCAGTATGATAAATATATACTACTGTATGGTTGATGAGACATCATAAGGAGTTAATTGGTCTGTATAGAAAGTTCAAGATTGAGAACTCCTTGGCTTGAAATATGATCAGTATGTCAAATATTGACTATTGTATGGTTGATAAGACATCATAAGGAGTTAATTGGTCTGTATAGAAAGTTCGAGATTGAGAACTCCTTGGCTTGAAATATGTTCAGTATGTCAAATATGGACTATTGTATGGTTAATGAGACATCACAAGGAGTTAATTGGTCTGAATCAAATATTAAAAATAGAGAACTACTTGGCCTGAAATATGTTCAGTACGACAAATATGGAGTACATTATGGTTGATGAGACATCATAAGGAGTTAATTTGTCTGTACAGAAAGTTCAAGATTGAGAACTCCTTGGTCTGAAATATGTTCAGTATGTCAAATATTGACTACTGTATGGTTAATGAGATATAATAAGGAGTTAATTGTTCTGTAAAGAAAGTTCAAGATTGAGAACCCCTTGGCCTGAAATATGTTCAGAATGTCAAATATGGACTATTGTATGGTTAATGAGACATCAAAAAGAGTCACTCAGTCTGTATAGAAAGTTCAAGATTGTAAACTCCTTGGTCTGAAATATGTTCAGTATGACAAATATGGACTACTGTATGGTTAATGAGATATAATAAGGAGTTAATTGTTCTGTATAGAAAGTTCAGGATTGAGAACTCCTTGGCCTGAAATATGTTCAGAATGTCAAATATGGACTATTGTATGGTTAATGAGACATCAAAAAGAGTCACTCAGTCTGTATAGAAAGTTCAAGATTGTAAACTCCTTGGTCTGAAATATGTTCAGTATGACAAATATGGGCTACTGTATGGTTAATGAGACATCATAAGGAGTTAATTCGTCTGTACAGAAAGTTTAAGATTGAGAACTCCTTGGCTTGAAATATGATCAGTATGTCAAATATTGACTATTGTATGGTTGATAAGACATCATAAGTTGTTAATTGTTCTGTATAGAAAGATGAACGTTGAGAACTCCTTGGCCTGAAATGTGTTTCGTATGACAAATATGGACTACTGTATGGTTGATGAGACATCATAAGGAGTTAATTTGTCTGTACAGAAAGTTCAAGATTGAGAACTCCTTGGTCTGAAATATGTTCAGTATGTCAAATATTGACTACTGTATGGTTAATGAGATATAATAAGGAGTTAATTGTTCTGTATAGAAAGTTCAAGATTGAGAACTCCTTGGCTTGAAATATGTTCAGTATGTCAAATATGGACTATTGTATGGTTAATGAGACATCACAAGGAGTTAATTGGTCTGAATCAAATATTAAAAATAGAGAACTTCCTGGCCTGAAATATGTTCAGTATGACAAATATGGACTACAGTATGGTTGATGAGACATCATAAGGAGTTAATTTGTCTGTACAGAAAGTTCAAGATTGAGAACTCCTTGGTCTGAAATATGTTCAGTATGTCAAATATTGACTACTGTATGGTTAATGAGATATAATAAGGACTTAATTGTTCTGTATAGAAAGTTCAAGATTGAGAACTCCTTGGCCTGAAAAATGTTCAGAATGTCAAATATGGACTATTGTATGGTTAATGAGACATCAAAAAGAGTCACTCAGTCTGTATAGAAAGTTCAAGATTGTAAACTCCTTGGTTTGAAATATGTTCAGTATGACAAATATGGACTACTGTATGGTTGATGAGACATCATAAGGAGTTAATTTGTCTGTACAGAAAGTTCAAGATTGAGAACTCCTTGGTCTGAAATATGTTCAGTATGTCAAATATGGACTATTGTATGGTTAATGAGACATCACAAGGAGTTAATTGGTCTGAATCAAATATTAAAAATAGAGAACTTCCTGGCCTGAAATATGTTCAGAATGTCAAATATGGACTTCTGTATGTTTAATGAGACATCAGAAAGAGTCAATTAGTTTGTATAGAACGTTAAGTATTGAGAACTCCTTTGCCTGAAATATGTTCAGTATAACAAATATGGGCTACTGTATGGTTGATGAGACATCATAAGGATTTAAGTGGTCTGTATAGCAAATTTAAGATTGAGAACTCCTTGGCCTGAAATATGTTCAGTATGATAAATATATACTACTGTATGGTTGATGAGACATCATAAGGAGTTAATTGGTCTGTATAGAAAGTTCAAGATTGAGAACTCCTTGGTTTGAAATATGATCAGTATGTCAAATATTGACTATTGTATGGTTGATAAGACATCATAAGGAGTTAATTGGTCTGTATAGAAAGTTCAAGATTGAGAACTCCTTGGCTTGAAATATGTTCAGTATGTCAAATATGGACTATTGTATGGTTAATGAGACATCACAAGGAGTTAATTGGTCTGAATCAAATATTAAAAATAGAGAACTACTTGGCCTGAAATATGTTCAGTACGACAAATATGGACTACATTATGGTTGATGAGACATCATAAGGAGTTAATTTGTCTGTACAGAAAGTTCAAGATTGAGAACTCCTTGGTCTGAAATATGTTCAGTATGTCAAATATTGACTACTGTATGGTTAATGAGATATAATAAGGAGTTAATTGTTCTGTAAAGAAAGTTCAAGATTGAGAACCCCTTGGCCTGAAATATGTTCAGAATGTCAAATATGGACTATTGTATGGTTAATGAGACATCAAAAAGAGTCACTCAGTCTGTATAGAAAGTTCAAGATTGTAAACTCCTTGGTCTGAAATATGTTCAGTATGACAAATATGGACTACTGTATGGTTAATGAGATATAATAAGGAGTTAATTGTTCTGTATAGAAAGTTCAGGATTGAGAACTCCTTGGCCTGAAATATGTTCAGAATGTCAAATATGGACTATTGTATGGTTAATGAGACATCAAAAAGAGTCACTCAGTCTGTATAGAAAGTTCAAGATTGTAAACTCCTTGGTCTGAAATATGTTCAGTATGACAAATATGGGCTACTGTATGGTTAATGAGACATCATAAGGAGTTAATTCGTCTGTACAGAAAGTTTAAGATTGAGAACTCCTTGGCTTGAAATATGATCAGTATGTCAAATATTGACTATTGTATGGTTGATAAGACATCATAAGTTGTTAATTGTTCTGTATAGAAAGATGAACATTGAGAACTCCTTGGCCTGAAATGTGTTTCGTATGACAAATATGGACTACTGTATGGTTGATGAGACATCATAAGGAGTTAATTGGTCTGTATAGAAAGTTCAAGATTGAGAACTCCTTGGCTTGAAATATGTTCAGTATGTCAAATATGGACTATTGTATGGTTAATGAGACATCACAAGGAGTTAATTGGTCTGAATCAAATATTAAAAATAGAGAACTCCTTGGCCTGAAATATGTTCAGTACGACAAATATGGACTACATTATGGTTGATGAGACATCATAAGGAGTTAATTGTTCTGTAAAGAAAGTTTAAGATTGAGAACCCCTTGGCCTGAAATATGTTCAGAATGTCAAATATGGACTATTGTATGGTTAATGAGACATCAAAAAGAGCCACTCAGTCTGTATAGAAAGTTCAAGATTGTAAACTCCTTGGTCTGAAATATGTTCAGTATGACAAACATGGACTACTGTATGGTTAATGAGATATAATAAGGAGTTAATTGTTCTGTATAGAAAGTTCAGGATTGAGAACTCCTTGGCCTGAAATATGTTCAGAATGTCAAATATGGACTATTGTATGGTTAATGAGACATCAAAAAGAGTCACTCAGTCTGTATAGAAAGTTCAAGATTGTAAACTCCTTGGTCTGAAATATGTTCAGTATGACAAATATGGGCTACTGTATGGTTAATGAGACATCATAAGGAGTTAATTCGTCTGTACAGAAAGTTTAAGATTGAGAACTCCTTGGCTTGAAATATGATCAGTATGTCAAATATTGACTATTGTATGGTTGATAAGACATCATAAGTTGTTAATTGTTCTGTATAGAAAGATGAACATTGAGAACTCCTTGGCCTGAAATGTGTTTCGTATGAGAAATATGGACTACTGTATGGTTGATGAGACATCATAAGGAGTTAATTGGTCTGTATATAAAGTTCAAGATTAAGAACTCCTTGGCTTGAAATATGTTCAGTATGTCAAATATGGACTATTGTATGGTTAATGAGACATCACAAGGAGTTAATTGGTCTGAATCAAATATTAAAAATAGAGAACTTCCTGGCCTGAAATATGTTCAGTATGACAAATATGGACTACAGTATGGTTGATGAGACATCATAAGGAGTTAATTTGTCTGTACAGAAAGTTCAAGATTGAGAACTCCTTGGTCTGAAATATGTTCAGTACGTCAAATATTGACTACTGTATGGTTAATGAGATATAAAAAGGAGTTAATTGTTCTGTATAGAAAGTTCAAGATTGAGAACTCCTTGGTCTGAAATATGTTCAGTATGTCAAATATTGACTACTGTATGGTTAATGAGATATAATAAGGAGTTAATTGTTCTGTATAGAAAGTTCAAGATCGAGAACTCCTTGGCTTGAAATATGTTCAGAATGTCAAATATGGACTTCTGTATGTTTAATGAGACATCAGAAAGAGTCAATTAGTTTGTATAGAACGTTAAGTATTGAGAACTCCTTTGCCTGAAATATGTTCAGTATAACAAATATGGGCTACTGTATGGTTGATGAGACATCATAAGGATTTAAGTGGTCTGTATAGCAAATTTAAGATTGAGAACTCCTTGGCCTGACATATGTTCAGTATGATAAATATATACTACTGTATGGTTGATGAGACATCATAAGTAGTTAATTGGTCTGTATAGAAAGTTCAAGATTGAGAACTCCTTGGTCTGAAATATTTTCAGTATGACAAATATGGACTACTATATGGTTAATGAGATATCAGAAAGAGTCAATTAGTTTGTATAGAAAGTTAAGTATTGAGAACTCCTTGTCCTGAAATATGTTCAGTATGTCAAATATGGACTACATTATGGTTGATGAGACATAAGGAGTTAATTGTTCTGTAAAGAAAGTTTAAGATTGAGAACCCCTTGGCCTGAAATATGTTCAGAATGTCAAATATGGACTATTGTATGGTTAATGAGACATCAAAAAGAGCCACTCAGTCTGTATAGAAAGTTCAAGATTGTAAACTCCTTGGTCTGAAATATGTTCAGTATGACAAACATGGACTACTGTATGGTTAATGAGATATAATAAGGAGTTAATTGTTCTGTATAGAAAGTTCAGGATTGAGAACTCCTTGGCCTGAAATATGTTCAGAATGTCAAATATGGACTTTTGTATGGTTAATGAGACATCAAAAAGAGTCACTCAGTCTGTATAGAAAGTTCAAGATTGTAAACTCCTTGGTCTGAAATATGTTCAGTATGACAAATATGGGCTACTGTATGGTTAATGAGACATCATAAGGAGTTAATTCGTCTGTACAGAAAGTTTAAGATTGAGAACTCCTTGGCTTGAAATATGATCAGTATATCAAATATTGACTATTGTATGGTTGATAAGACATCATAAGTTGTTAATTGTTCTGTATAGAAAGATGAACATTGAGAACTCCTTGGCCTGAAATGTGTTTCGTATGAGAAATATGGACTACTGTATGGTTGATGAGACATCATAAGGAGTTAATTGGTCTGTATATAAAGTTCAAGATTAAGAACTCCTTGGCTTGAAATATGTTCAGTATGACAAATATGGACTACTGTATGGTTGATGAGACATCATAAGGAGTAAATTTGTCTGTACAGAAAGTTCAAGATTGAGAACTCCTTGGTCTGAAATATGTTCAGTATGTCAAATATTGACTACTGTATGGTTAATGAGATATAATAAGGAGTTAATTGTTCTGTATAGAAAGTTCAAGATTGTAAACTCCTTGGTTTGAAATATGTTCAGTATGACAAATATGGACTACTGTATGGTTGATGAGACATCATAAGGAGTTAATTTGTCTGTACAGAAAGTTCAAGATTGAGAACTCCTTGGTCTGAAATATGTTCAGTATGTCAAATATGGACTATTGTATGGTTAATGAGACATCACAAGGAGTTAATTGGTCTGAATCAAATATTAAAAATAGAGAACTTCCTGGCCTGAAATATGTTCAGAATGTCAAATATGGACTTCTGTATGTTTAATGAGACATCAGAAAGAGTCAATTAGTTTGTATAGAACGTTAAGTATTGAGAACTCCTTTGCCTGAAATATGTTCAGTATAACAAATATGGACTACTGTATGGTTGATGAGACATCATAAGGAGTTAATTTGTCTGTACAGAAAGTTCAAGATTGAGAACTCCTTGGCCTGAAATATGTTCAGAATGTCAAATATGGACTATTGTATGGTTAATGAGACATCAAAAAGAGTCACTCAGTCTGTATAGAAAGTTCAAGATTGTAAACTCCTTGGTCTGAAATATGTTCAGTATGACAAATATGGACTACTGTATGGTTAATGAGATATAATAAGGAGTTAATTGTTCTGTATAGAAAGTTCAGGATCGAGAACTCCTTGGCCTGAAATATGTTCAGAATGTCAAATATTGACTACTGTATGGTTAATGAGATATAATAAGGAGTTAATTGTTCTGTATAGAAAGTTCAAGATCGAGAACTCCTTGGCCTGAAATATGTTCAGAATGTCAAATATGGACTTCTGTATGTTTAATGAGACATCAGAAAGAGTCAATTAGTTTGTATAGAACGTTAAGTATTGAGAACTCCTTTGCCTGAAATATGTTCAGTATAACAAATATGGGCTACTGTATGGTTGATGAGACATCATAAGGATTTAAGTGGTCTGTATAGCAAATTTAAGATTGAGAACTCCTTGGCCTGACATATGTTCAGTATGATAAATATATACTACTGTATGGTTGATGAGACATCATAAGTAGTTAATTGGTCTGTATAGAAAGTTCAAGATTGAGAACTCCTTGGTCTGAAATATTTTCAGTATGACAAATATGGACTACTATATGGTTAATGAGATATCAGAAAGAGTCAATTAGTTTGTATAGAAAGTTAAGTATTGAGAACTCCTTGTCCTGAAATATGTTCAGTATGTCAAATATGGACTACATTATGGTTGATGAGACATAAGGAGTTAATTGTTCTGTAAAGAAAGTTTAAGATTGAGAACCCCTTGGCCTGAAATATGTTCAGAATGTCAAATATGGACTATTGTATGGTTAATGAGACATCAAAAAGAGCCACTCAGTCTGTATAGAAAGTTCAAGATTGTAAACTCCTTGGTCTGAAATATGTTCAGTATGACAAACATGGACTACTGTATGGTTAATGAGATATAATAAGGAGTTAATTGTTCTGTATAGAAAGTTCAGGATTGAGAACTCCTTGGCCTGAAATATGTTCAGAATGTCAAATATGGACTTTTGTATGGTTAATGAGACATCAAAAAGAGTCACTCAGTCTGTATAGAAAGTTCAAGATTGTAAACTCCTTGGTCTGAAATATGTTCAGTATGACAAATATGGGCTACTGTATGGTTAATGAGACATCATAAGGAGTTAATTCGTCTGTACAGAAAGTTTAAGATTGAGAACTCCTTGGCTTGAAATATGATCAGTATATCAAATATTGACTATTGTATGGTTGATAAGACATCATAAGTTGTTAATTGTTCTGTATAGAAAGATGAACATTGAGAACTCCTTGGCCTGAAATGTGTTTCGTATGAGAAATATGGACTACTGTATGGTTGATGAGACATCATAAGGAGTTAATTGGTCTGTATATAAAGTTCAAGATTAAGAACTCCTTGGCTTGAAATATGTTCAGTATGACAAATATGGACTACTGTATGGTTGATGAGACATCATAAGGAGTAAATTTGTCTGTACAGAAAGTTCAAGATTGAGAACTCCTTGGTCTGAAATATGTTCAGTATGTCAAATATTGACTACTGTATGGTTAATGAGATATAATAAGGAGTTAATTGTTCTGTATAGAAAGTTCAAGATTGTAAACTCCTTGGTTTGAAATATGTTCAGTATGACAAATATGGACTACTGTATGGTTGATGAGACATCATAAGGAGTTAATTTGTCTGTACAGAAAGTTCAAGATTGAGAACTCCTTGGTCTGAAATATGTTCAGTATGTCAAATATGGACTATTGTATGGTTAATGAGACATCACAAGGAGTTAATTGGTCTGAATCAAATATTAAAAATAGAGAACTTCCTGGCCTGAAATATGTTCAGAATGTCAAATATGGACTTCTGTATGTTTAATGAGACATCAGAAAGAGTCAATTAGTTTGTATAGAACGTTAAGTATTGAGAACGTCTCGGTTACGTATGTAACCCTCGTTCCCTGAAGGAAGGGAACGGAGACGTTACGTCAGTTACTGACGGAATGGGGGTTTCGCTTAGAAGCCAATCGCCTTTGAGCTCTACAAAACGAGCCAATGGCATGAAAATGCCATGGGTCTGCGGAATTTGCATGCCGCAACCCCGCCCCACGGCGTGGGTATAAAGGGCGTTGCGTGGCAATCTCGCATTATGTTTACCTGCTGAAGAGCCGAGGCATGAGCGCCCGGCCAGTTCCAGCGGTACAGCGGTCATGGCAGGGGGACGTAACGTCTCCGTTCCCTTCCTTCAGGGAACGAGGGTTACATACGTAACCGAGACGTTCCCTTTCAGTCAGTACACTACGAGTTACGTCAGTTACTGACGGAATGGGGGTCCAATACAATCTCGCCATGACGGCTGTCTTCCAGCACCCTGCGCTGACCCGGGCTCCCTGCCGTGAGTGTGACACGAACGAGGGGCTAGGCACAACGCTACCAAGGTACCCTGGGAAGCATATCCCACGTGGAGAATGCAACACAATGCCAACCCAAAGGGGGGGACTTGAAGAATACACCTATGACCCGAAGGAGCTGCATAGGGACACTCTGGGGTATCCAGCCGAAGGTGGAAAATTTCAACCCCAGGCGTGGCAAGGTGTCTTGCCAAGGGAAGACACGAGCTACAAGAGACTTACCGTGGAAATACACATGTGGGGGTTACCCAGCGGGGGAACCATGCACACGGAGGCACCTAGCCGAACACGAGGGGTGGCCTGAAAGGGCACTCGCTCTGGTGACGACATCGACAGTGCTGGAGGAGCTCAGGGCTTACTGGGAAGCTCACCTGAGAGGAATAGCGCACGCATCCAGTCCGCGGAGTGGAATGGCGCAGCAAGCGAAGACACCTGAGCCTGTCCGGTTACTGGCCAGTAGGGGCGAGTACACGAGAGGATACAGGCTCCACTCTGAGATTATAAAATCTTGCGAATGTGTTGGGTGTCGCCCAGCCTGCAGCTCTACAAACGTCTGTTAGCGAGGCGCCATGCGCTAGAGCCCAAGAGGAGGCAACACTCCTGGTGGAGTGTGCTCTTACCCCGAGGGGGCATGGCATGCCCTGGACTTGATATGCCAGGACAATGGCGTCCACTATCCAGTGGGACAACCTCTGCTTGGAGAGAGCCTTCCCTTTCTGCTGCCCTCCGTAACAGACAAAGAGCTGGTCTGAGGTCCTGAAACACTGCGTCCGGTCTACGTAAGCGCGAAGGGCGCGTACTGGACAGAGCAGTGCCAAGGCTGGGTCTGCCTCCTCCAAGGGCAGCGCTTGCAGGTTCACCACCTGGTCCCTGAAGGGAGTGGTGGGAACCTTGGGCACGTATCCAGGCCGGGGTCTCAGGAAGACGTGAGAATTGGCCGGCCCGAATTCCAGGCACGCTTCGTCAACCGAAAATGCCTGCAGGTCCCCTACCCTCTTGATGGAGGCCAAAGCAGTCAGGAGCGCCACTTTCAATGAAAGGAACTTCAGCTCGACTGACTGCAATGGCTCAAAGGGAGCCTTTTGCAGGGCAGCTAAGACCACTGCTAGGTCCCAAGAGGGTACCTGAGGTGGGCGAGGAGGATTTAACCTCCTCGCACCTCTGAGGAACCTACTGACCAGGTCGTGCTGTCCAACCGTTTTAGAGTCCACCAGGTCATGATGAGCTGAAATAGCAGCCACATAGACCTTCAGGGTGGAGGGAGACAGCCTTCGCTCCAACCCTTCCTGGAGGAAGGAGAGCACGGACCCGATCGAGCATCTTCTGGGGTCCTCTCGCCGAGAGGAGCACCAGGTGACGAAGAGGTTCCACTTCAACGCATAGGCCTGTCTGGTAGACAGGGCTCTAGCGGAAGTGATGGTAGCCGCCACCTGAGGTGGCAGGGTACTCAAACCTGCCGCGTCCCGTCCAGGTTCCACACGTGGAGGTTCCACAGGTCGGGACGCGGGTGCCATATGGTGCCCCGTCTCTGAGACAGGAGGTCCTGTCTCAGAGGGATCGACCAGGGAGGTGCTGTCGCAAGGAGTACAAGTTCTGAGAACCAGGTCCGGCCGGGCCAATATGGGGCGACCAAAAGGACCTGCTCCCTGTCCTCCCTGATCTTGCACAGAACCTGTGCGAGAAGGCTCACTGGGGGAAACGCATATTTGCGTGGGCCCCGCGGCCAGCTGTGCGCTAGTGCATCCGTGCCGAGGGTCCCCTCGGTCAGGGAATAGTACCAGCGGCAATGGGAAGAGTCGCGGGAGGCAAACAGATCTATCTGTGCGTCGCCAAACTGCTCCCAAATCAGCTGAACCGTCTGGGGATGGAGTCTCCATTCCCCCGGGAGCGGCTGGAACCGCGACAGCTCGTCGGCTGCGCAGTTCAGGTCTCCCGGGATGTGAACGGCACGAAGCGACCTCAGATGCTTCTGACTCCATAGGAGGAGATGGCGGGCGAGTTGCGACATCCGGCGGGAGCGTAGACCACCTTGTCGGTTGATGTACGCTACTGTTGCCGTGCTGTCTGAACGGACCAGAACGTGTTTGTCCTTGAGCAGGGCTCGAAAGCGGTGCAGGGCAAGACGTACGGCCAGCAACTCGAGGCAATTGACATGCCATAGGCGCTGGGGTCCTATCCAGGAGCCCGCGGCAGCATGTCCCTTGCACATGGCATCTGCGCTGGGGAGAGTTTGCTCTTTTCCCAGTTGACCCGAAGGCCCAGACGGGCGAGGTGCTGAAGCACCAGATCCCTGTGTTCGCAGACCTGATCCCGAGAGTGGCCTAGAATCAGCCAGTCGTCGAGATAGTTCAGGATGCGAACCCCGTGTTGCCTGAGCGGCACAAGGGCTGCCTCGACAATCTTCGTAAAGACGCGAGGGGACAGGGCTAGCCCGAAGGGGAGAACCGTGTACTGATATGCCTGCCCCTCGAAGGCAAACCGTAGAAACGGTCTGTGTCGAGGAAGAATGGAGACATGAAAGTACGCGTCCTTCAGGTCGATCGCTGCAAACCAATCCGAGGGACGAACGCACTCGAAAATGCGTTTGGCTGTCAACATCTTGAATGGAAGCCTGTGTAGGGTTCGGTTCAAGACGCGCAGGTCCAGGATTGGCCGTAACCCACCGGTTTTCTTGGGTACAATGAAGTAAGGGCTGTAGAAGCCGGACTTCATCTCGGCTGGAGGGACGATCTCGATCGCACCCTTCGCCAGTAGGGTGTCGACCTCCGCACGCATGACAGGGGCATTGCCACCCACCACGGTGTAGCGGACTCCCCGAAAGCGGGGAGGAGACCGAGCGAACTGAATCGCATAGCCGAGCCGGATGGTGCGAGCGAGCCAACTGGACAGGTTGGGAAGCGCTAGCCAGGCTCCCAAGAACTGAACCAGCGGGGTCATGCGAACCACCGGCGTACCCCCGATGGGGCAGCGAGGCGGAATGACCGGCCCAGACAAGGGAGGCATGGGAGCGTCCCGGGGTGTGGGCGGGGTCGAATTCCGCGCCCTGACAGAGGAGACCAGGGAAGGACCAGCGTTCCACGGGGGTCTCGTCTGCCAAGGGGCTGGCGACAGAGGGGGCCGAGAGCGGCGAGGCCATGGGGCGTCGCGCACTGCCCGCCGCGCCCTCTTGAGGCTCGGAGGTGAGAATGTCAGTTCTTTCTTTAACCATTGATAGGGTACCGCCGGCCGTGAGGCCAGCGGCGGAAGGGAAAAACAAAAGATTCTCCCCCGGCCCTCCACCGGGGGAAGGAGTGGTCCTGTTACCATCTCCTGGGAAAGAACCGAGGTCACCTCCGAGCCGCCCGTCTCAGGACCGCCGCTTAGACTGCCGTTTGGCAGGCTGGGGGGCTGGGACGGGCGGGGCCGCCTTTCTGCGACGTCCTCCACGCCTCGGCCCGGGTGAAGGCTGCTGCTGGGGCCGGGCAGGAGGGGCGGGAGTCGCAGGGGGGCGGCCTCGGCGGGGAGCAGACTGAGGCATCTGAGCCGGCGGCTGGGTGGAGGCAGCAGCTGGGCGCCGGGGCAGAATATGCTTAATTGCCTCAGTCTGTTTCTGAGCGGTCGAGAACTGTTGGGCGAAGTCCTCGACCGCCCCGCCGAATAGCCCATCCTGGGAAATGGGAGAATTGAGGAAACGTGTCCGCTCAGATTCTCTCATATCGGCCAGGTTGAGCCATAGATGTCGCTCCTGGACCACCGAAGTGGACATCACCTGACCAAGAGAGCGAGCGGTCACCTTCGTCGCTCGTAGAGCGAGGTCGGTGGCCGTCCGCAACTCCTGCATTAACGCAGGGTCAGCATTGCCCCCGTGCATGTCCATGAGCACCTTGGCCTGATAGACCTGTAGGGTGGCCATGGCATGCAGGGCGGACGCGGCATGGCCCGCAGCTCTGTAGGTCTTCGCCGTCAACGTGGACGTGAATCTACAGGCTTTGGACGGGTGCTTTGGGTCACCGCGCCATGTCGAAGCATTCTGAGGACACAGTTGCATCGCAACAGAGCGCTCAACAGGGGGAACCCCAGTGTACCCTTTCACCGTGCCGCCATCGAGGGCAGTGAAGGCGGAAGTGGTTGCCGAGCGATCGCGAAAAGTCAGGGGAGACTTCCACGATTCCGACACCTCTTCATGCACTTCCGGGAAGAAAGGCACTGGGGGCTGACGGGCGCCTTCGGCACGGGCCGCCCCCAGATACCAATCATCTAGCCGGGAACGCTCGGGACATGGCGGAGGGTTCCACACAAGCCCAATCGCCTCGGCCGCCCGGGCAAGCATGGCTGTGAGTTCCGGATCGGACTCGGGCAATGCTGGGACTCCCGAAGGAGGCAACACAGCCGAATCGTCATCTCCGGAGGAGTCCAGCCCACCTTGTGATGCGGCGATCGACATAGCATCCTCCGCGGGTGCGCCAAATGAAACGCAGGGCCCCGAACGGGAAGCCCCGGCGCCCTCATCAGGCAACACCACGGGTTGCAGTGTGCAGGAGGGGGGTGTGGCCCGAGGAGGATTCGTCGAGTTGTTCCACACCGTAACCCTCAGATCACCCTGACCACCAGCCAAAGTACCCCCTCCAGTGGAGGAAGTAGATTGGGGTGTGGTAGAGGGGACTCTCCCCCCATTACGGAGATCATGGAGTCTCGATCGCAACACTGAGATGGTCATGTTCCCGCAGTGAGAACATGACTCATCCATGAACGCGCGTTCAGCGTGCACGAGGCCCAAGCACGCCAAACAGCGATCATGACCATCAAACGGAGGTACCAGTCGACCGCACCCAGAAACGGAGCACGGGCGAGCCATCTTTAAAAAGACGTGCCACGTGCAGCTCTTTTAGAGAGGAGTGAAAAGCTCTGCAGAATGCCGAAGCACCCAGGGAGAACGCGCACGCTGTGCTTCGATCACTGCACAGATCAGACAGGAAATGCGGAACTCGCTGGAACGTGCCGTAACACCAACACTCTGGAGAGAAACTCGTCTTGAAGAGGAAGCGCTCAGGCAGTAAACTCGGCTCTGAAGCAAAAACATAATGCGAGATTGCCACGCAACGCCCTTTATACCCACGCCGTGGGGCGGGGTTGCGGCATGCAAATTCCGCAGACCCATGGCATTTTCATGCCATTGGCTCGTTTTGTAGAGCTCAAAGGCGATTGGCTTCTAAGCGAAACCCCCATTCCGTCAGTAACTGACGTAACTCGTAGTGTACTGACTGAAAGGGAACTCCTTTGCCTGAAATATGTTCAGTATAACAAATATGGACTACTGTATGGTTGATGAGACATCATAAGGAGTTAATTTGTCTGTACAGAAAGTTCAAGATTGAGAACTCCTTGGCCTGAAATATGTTCAGAATGTCAAATATGGACTATTGTATGGTTAATGAGACATCAAAAAGAGTCACTCAGTCTGTATAGAAAGTTCAAGATTGTAAACTCCTTGGTCTGAAATATGCTCAGTATGACAAATATGGACTACTGTATGGTTAATGAGATATAATAAGGAGTTAATTGTTCTGTATAGAAAGTTCAGGATCGAGAACTCCTTGGCCTGAAATATGTTCAGAATGTCAAATATGGACTTCTGTATGTTTAATGAGACATCAGAAAGAGTCAATTAGTTTGTATAGAACGTTAAGTATTGAGAACTCCTTTTCCTGAAATATGTTCAGTATAACAAATATGGGCTACTGTATGGTTGATGAGACATCATGAGGATTTAAGTGGTCTGTATAGCAAATTTAAGATTGAGAACTCCTTGGCCTGAAATATGTTCAGTATGATAAATATATACTACTGTATGGTTGATGAGACATCATAAGGAGTTAATTGGTCTGTATAGAAAGTTCAAGATTGAGAACTCCTTGGCTTGAAATATGATCAGTATGTCAAATATTGACTATTGTATGGTTGATAAGACATCATAAGGAGTTAATTGGTCTGTATAGAAAGTTCAAGATTGAGAACTCCTTGGCTTGAAATATGTTCAGTATGTCAAATATGGACTATTGTATGGTTAATGAGACATCACAAGGAGTTAATTGGTCTGAATCAAATATTAAAAATAGAGAACTACTTGGCCTGAAATATGTTCAGTACGACAAATATGGAGTACATTATGGTTGATGAGACATCATAAGGAGTTAATTTGTCTGTACAGAAAGTTCAAGATTGAGAACTCCTTGGTCTGAAATATGTTCAGTATGTCAAATATTGACTACTGTATGGTTAATGAGATATAATAAGGAGTTAATTGTTCTGTAAAGAAAGTTCAAGATTGAGAACTCCTTGGCCTGAAATATGTTCAGAATGTCAAATATGGACTATTGTATGGTTAATGAGACATCAAAAAGAGTCACTCAGTCTGTATAGAAAGTTCAAGATTGTAAACTCCTTGGTTTGAAATATGTTCAGTATGACAAATATGGACTACTGTATGGTTGATGAGACATCATAAGGAGTTAATTTGTCTGTACAGAAAGTTCAAGATTGAGAACTCCTTGGTCTGAAATATGTTCAGTATGTCAAATATGGACTATTGTATGGTTAATGAGACATCACAAGGAGTTAATTGGTCTGAATCAAATATTAAAAATAGAGAACTTCCTGGCCTGAAATATGTTCAGAATGTCAAATATGGACTTCTGTATGTTTAATGAGACATCAGAAAGAGTCAATTAGTTTGTATAGAACGTTAAGTATTGAGAACTCCTTTGCCTGAAATATGTTCAGTATAACAAATATGGACTACTGTATGGTTGATGAGACATCATAAGGAGTTAATTTGTCTGTACAGAAAGTTCAAGATTGAGAACTCCTTGGCCTGAAATATGTTCAGAATGTCAAATATGGACTATTGTATGGTTAATGAGACATCAAAAAGAGTCACTCAGTCTGTATAGAAAGTTCAAGATTGTAAACTCCTTGGTCTGAAATATGTTCAGTATGACAAATATGGACTACTGTATGGTTAATGAGATATAATAAGGAGTTAATTGTTCTGTATAGAAAGTTCAGGATCGAGAACTCCTTGGCCTGAAATATGTTCAGAATGTCAAATATGGACTTCTGTATGTTTAATGAGACATCAGAAAGAGTCAATTAGTTTGTATAGAACGTTAAGTATTGAGAACTCCTTTTCCTGAAATATGTTCAGTATAACAAATATGGGCTACTGTATGGTTGATGAGACATCATGAGGATTTAAGTGGTCTGTATAGCAAATTTAAGATTGAGAACTCCTTGGCCTGAAATATGTTCAGTATGATAAATATATACTACTGTATGGTTGATGAGACATCATAAGGAGTTAATTGGTCTGTATAGAAAGTTCAAGATTGAGAACTCCTTGGCTTGAAATATGATCAGTATGTCAAATATTGACTATTGTATGGTTGATAAGACATCATAAGGAGTTAATTGGTCTGTATAGAAAGTTCAAGATTGAGAACTCCTTGGCTTGAAATATGTTCAGTATGTCAAATATGGACTATTGTATGGTTAATGAGACATCACAAGGAGTTAATTGGTCTGAATCAAATATTAAAAATAGAGAACTACTTGGCCTGAAATATGTTCAGTACGACAAATATGGAGTACATTATGGTTGATGAGACATCATAAGGAGTTAATTTGTCTGTACAGAAAGTTCAAGATTGAGAACTCCTTGGTCTGAAATATGTTCAGTATGTCAAATATTGACTACTGTATGGTTAATGAGATATAATAAGGAGTTAATTGTTCTGTAAAGAAAGTTCAAGATTGAGAACTCCTTGGCCTGAAATATGTTCAGAATGTCAAATATGGACTATTGTATGGTTAATGAGACATCAAAAAGAGTCACTCAGTCTGTATAGAAAGTTCAAGATTGTAAACTCCTTGGTCTGAAATATGTTCAGTATGACAAATATGGGCTACTGTATGGTTAATGAGACATCATAAGGAGTTAATTCGTCTGTACAGAAAGTTTAAGATTGAGAACTCCTTGGCTTGAAATATGATCAGTATGTCAAATATTGACTATTGTATGGTTGATAAGACATCATAAGTTGTTAATTGTTCTGTATAGAAAGATGAACATTGAGAACTCCTTGGCCTGAAATGTGTTTCGTATGAGAAATATGGACTACTGTATGGTTGATGAGACATCATAAGGAGTTAATTGGTCTGTATATAAAGTTCAAGATTAAGAACTCCTTGGCTTGAAATATGTTCAGTATGTCAAATATGGACTATTGTATGGTTAATGAGACATCACAAGGAGTTAATTGGTCTGAATCAAATATTAAAAATAGAGAACTTCCTGGCCTGAAATATGTTCAGTATGACAAATATGGACTACAGTATGGTTGATGAGACATCATAAGGAGTTAATTTGTCTGTACAGAAAGTTCAAGATTGAGAACTCCTTGGTCTGAAATATGTTCAGTACGTCAAATATTGACTACTGTATGGTTAATGAGATATAAAAAGGAGTTAATTGTTCTGTATAGAAAGTTCAAGATTGAGAACTCCTTGGTCTGAAATATGTTCAGTATGTCAAATATTGACTACTGTATGGTTAATGAGATATAATAAGGAGTTAATTGTTCTGTATAGAAAGTTCAAGATCGAGAACTCCTTGGCCTGAAATATGTTCAGAATGTCAAATATGGACTTCTGTATGTTTAATGAGACATCAGAAAGAGTCAATTAGTTTGTATAGAACGTTAAGTATTGAGAACTCCTTTGCCTGAAATATGTTCAGTATAACAAATATGGGCTACTGTATGGTTGATGAGACATCATAAGGATTTAAGTGGTCTGTATAGCAAATTTAAGATTGAGAACTCCTTGGCCTGACATATGTTCAGTATGATAAATATATACTACTGTATGGTTGATGAGACATCATAAGTAGTTAATTGGTCTGTATAGAAAGTTCAAGATTGAGAACTCCTTGGTCTGAAATATTTTCAGTATGACAAATATGGACTACTATATGGTTAATGAGATATCAGAAAGAGTCAATTAGTTTGTATAGAAAGTTAAGTATTGAGAACTCCTTGTCCTGAAATATGTTCAGTATGTCAAATATGGACTACATTATGGTTGATGAGACATAAGGAGTTAATTGTTCTGTAAAGAAAGTTTAAGATTGAGAACCCCTTGGCCTGAAATATGTTCAGAATGTCAAATATGGACTATTGTATGGTTAATGAGACATCAAAAAGAGCCACTCAGTCTGTATAGAAAGTTCAAGATTGTAAACTCCTTGGTCTGAAATATGTTCAGTATGACAAACATGGACTACTGTATGGTTAATGAGATATAATAAGGAGTTAATTGTTCTGTATAGAAAGTTCAGGATTGAGAACTCCTTGGCCTGAAATATGTTCAGAATGTCAAATATGGACTTTTGTATGGTTAATGAGACATCAAAAAGAGTCACTCAGTCTGTATAGAAAGTTCAAGATTGTAAACTCCTTGGTCTGAAATATGTTCAGTATGACAAATATGGGCTACTGTATGGTTAATGAGACATCATAAGGAGTTAATTCGTCTGTACAGAAAGTTTAAGATTGAGAACTCCTTGGCTTGAAATATGATCAGTATATCAAATATTGACTATTGTATGGTTGATAAGACATCATAAGTTGTTAATTGTTCTGTATAGAAAGATGAACATTGAGAACTCCTTGGCCTGAAATGTGTTTCGTATGAGAAATATGGACTACTGTATGGTTGATGAGACATCATAAGGAGTTAATTGGTCTGTATATAAAGTTCAAGATTAAGAACTCCTTGGCTTGAAATATGTTCAGTATGACAAATATGGACTACTGTATGGTTGATGAGACATCATAAGGAGTAAATTTGTCTGTACAGAAAGTTCAAGATTGAGAACTCCTTGGTCTGAAATATGTTCAGTATGTCAAATATTGACTACTGTATGGTTAATGAGATATAATAAGGAGTTAATTGTTCTGTATAGAAAGTTCAAGATTGAGAACTCCTTGGCTTGAAATATGTTCAGTATGTCAAATATGGACTATTGTATGGTTAATGAGACATCACAAGAAGTTAATTGGTCTGAATGAAATATTAAAAATAGAGAACTTCCTGGCCTGAAATATGTTCAGTATGACAAATATGGACTACAGTATGGTTGATGAGACATCATAAGGAGTTAATTTGTCTGTACAGAAAGTTCAAGATTGAGAACTCCTTGGTCTGAAATATGTTCAGTATGTCAAATATTGACTACTGTATGGTTAATGAGATATAATAAGGAGTTAATTGTTCTGTATAGAAAGTTCAAGATTGAGAACTCCTTGGCCTGAAAAATGTTCAGAATGTCAAATATGGACTATTGTATGGTTAATGAGACATCAAAAAGAGTCACTCAGTCTGTATAGAAAGTTCAAGATTGTAAACTCCTTGGTTTGAAATATGTTCAGTATGACAAATATGGACTACTGTATGGTTGATGAGACATCATAAGGAGTTAATTTGTCTGTACAGAAAGTTCAAGATTGAGAACTCCTTGGTCTGAAATATGTTCAGTATGTCAAATATGGACTATTGTATGGTTAATGAGACATCACAAGGAGTTAATTGGTCTGAATCAAATATTAAAAATAGAGAACTTCCTGGCCTGAAATATGTTCAGAATGTCAAATATGGACTTCTGTATGTTTAATGAGACATCAGAAAGAGTCAATTAGTTTGTATAGAACGTTAAGTATTGAGAACTCCTTTGCCTGAAATATGTTCAGTATAACAAATATGGACTACTGTATGGTTGATGAGACATCATAAGGAGTTAATTTGTCTGTACAGAAAGTTCAAGATTGAGAACTCCTTGGCCTGAAATATGTTCAGAATGTCAAATATGGACTATTGTATGGTTAATGAGACATCAAAAAGAGTCACTCAGTCTGTATAGAAAGTTCAAGATTGTAAACTCCTTGGTCTGAAATATGTTCAGTATGACAAATATGGACTACTGTATGGTTAATGAGATATAATAAGGAGTTAATTGTTCTGTATAGAAAGTTCAGGATCGAGAACTCCTTGGCCTGAAATATGTTCAGAATGTCAAATATGGACTTCTGTATGTTTAATGAGACATCAGAAAGAGTCAATTAGTTTGTATAGAACGTTAAGTATTGAGAACTCCTTTTCGTGAAATATGTTCAGTATAACAAATATGGGCTACTGTATGGTTGATGAGACATCATGAGGATTTAAGTGGTCTGTATAGCAAATTTAAGATTGAGAACTCCTTGGCCTGAAATATGTTCAGTATGATAAATATATACTACTGTATGGTTGATGAGACATCATAAGGAGTTAATTGGTCTGTATAGAAAGTTCAAGATTGAGAACTCCTTGGCTTGAAATATGATCAGTATGTCAAATATTGACTATTGTATGGTTGATAAGACATCATAAGGAGTTAATTGGTCTGTATAGAAAGTTCAAGATTGAGAACTCCTTGGCTTGAAATATGTTCAGTATGTCAAATATGGACTATTGTATGGTTAATGAGACATCACAAGGAGTTAATTGGTCTGAATCAAATATTAAAAATAGAGAACTACTTGGCCTGAAATATGTTCAGTACGACAAATATGGAGTACATTATGGTTGATGAGACATCATAAGGAGTTAATTTGTCTGTACAGAAAGTTCAAGATTGAGAACTCCTTGGTCTGAAATATGTTCAGTATGTCAAATATTGACTACTGTATGGTTAATGAGATATAATAAGGAGTTAATTGTTCTGTAAAGAAAGTTCAAGATTGAGAACTCCTTGGCCTGAAATATGTTCAGAATGTCAAATATGGACTATTGTATGGTTAATGAGACATCAAAAAGAGTCACTCAGTCTGTATAGAAAGTTCAAGATTGTAAACTCCTTGGTCTGAAATATGTTCAGTATGACAAATATGGGCTACTGTATGGTTAATGAGACATCATAAGGAGTTAATTCGTCTGTACAGAAAGTTTAAGATTGAGAACTCCTTGGCTTGAAATATGATCAGTATGTCAAATATTGACTATTGTATGGTTGATAAGACATCATAAGTTGTTAATTGTTCTGTATAGAAAGATGAACATTGAGAACTCCTTGGCCTGAAATGTGTTTCGTATGACAAATATGGACTACTGTATGGTTGATGAGACATCATAAGGAGTTAATTGGTCTGTATAGAAAGTTCAAGATTGAGAACTCCTTGGCTTGAAATATGTTCAGTATGTCAAATATGGACTATTGTATGGTTAATGAGACATCACAAGGAGTTAATTGGTCTGAATCAAATATTAAAAATAGAGAACTCCTTGGCCTGAAATATGTTCAGTACGACAAATATGGACTACATTTTGGTTGATGAGACATCATAAGGAGTTAATTGTTCTGTAAAGAAAGTTTAAGATTGAGAACCCCTTGGCCTGAAATATGTTCAGAATGTCAAATATGGACTATTGTATGGTTAATGAGACATCAAAAAGAGCCACTCAGTCTGTATAGAAAGTTCAAGATTGTAAACTCCTTGGTCTGAAATATGTTCAGTATGACAAACATGGACTACTGTATGGTTAATGAGATATAATAAGGAGTTAATTGTTCTGTATAGAAAGTTCAGGATTGAGAACTCCTTGGCCTGAAATATGTTCAGAATGTCAAATATGGACTATTGTATGGTTAATGAGACATCAAAAAGAGTCACTCAGTCTGTATAGAAAGTTCAAGATTGTAAACTCCTTGGTCTGAAATATGTTCAGTATGACAAATATGGGCTACTGTATGGTTAATGAGACATCATAAGGAGTTAATTCGTCTGTACAGAAAGTTTAAGATTGAGAACTCCTTGGCTTGAAATATGATCAGTATGTCAAATATTGACTATTGTATGGTTGATAAGACATCATAAGTTGTTAATTGTTCTGTATAGAAAGATGAACATTGAGAACTCCTTGGCCTGAAATGTGTTTCGTATGAGAAATATGGACTACTGTATGGTTGATGAGACATCATAAGGAGTTAATTGGTCTGTATATAAAGTTCAAGATTAAGAACTCCTTGGCTTGAAATATGTTCAGTATGTCAAATATGGACTATTGTATGGTTAATGAGACATCACAAGGAGTTAATTGGTCTGAATCAAATATTAAAAATAGAGAACTTCCTGGCCTGAAATATGTTCAGTATGACAAATATGGACTACAGTATGGTTGATGAGACATCATAAGGAGTTAATTTGTCTGTACAGAAAGTTCAAGATTGAGAACTCCTTGGTCTGAAATATGTTCAGTACGTCAAATATTGACTACTGTATGGTTAATGAGATATAAAAAGGAGTTAATTGTTCTGTATAGAAAGTTCAAGATTGAGAACTCCTTGGTCTGAAATATGTTCAGTATGTCAAATATTGACTACTGTATGGTTAATGAGATATAATAAGGAGTTAATTGTTCTGTATAGAAAGTTCAAGATCGAGAACTCCTTGGCCTGAAATATGTTCAGAATGTCAAATATGGACTTCTGTATGTTTAATGAGACATCAGAAAGAGTCAATTAGTTTGTATAGAACGTTAAGTATTGAGAACTCCTTTGCCTGAAATATGTTCAGTATAACAAATATGGGCTACTGTATGGTTGATGAGACATCATAAGGATTTAAGTGGTCTGTATAGCAAATTTAAGATTGAGAACTCCTTGGCCTGACATATGTTCAGTATGATAAATATATACTACTGTATGGTTGATGAGACATCATAAGTAGTTAATTGGTCTGTATAGAAAGTTCAAGATTGAGAACTCCTTGGTCTGAAATATTTTCAGTATGACAAATATGGACTACTATATGGTTAATGAGATATCAGAAAGAGTCAATTAGTTTGTATAGAAAGTTAAGTATTGAGAACTCCTTGTCCTGAAATATGTTCAGTATGTCAAATATGGACTGCTGTATGGTTAATGAGACATCAAAAAGAGTCACTCAGTCTGTATAGAAAGTTCAAGATTGTAAACTCCTTGGTTTGAAATATGTTCAGTATGACAAATATGGACTACTGTATGGTTGATGAGACATCATAAGGAGTTAATTTGTCTGTACAGAAAGTTCAAGATTGAGAACTCCTTGGTCTGAAATATGTTCAGTATGTCAAATATTGACTACTGTATGGTTAATGAGATATAATAAGTAGTTAATTGTTCTGTATAGAAAGTTCAAGATTGAGAACTCCTTGGCTTGAAATATGTTCAGTATGTCAAATATGGACTATTGTATGGTTAATGAGACATCAGAAAGAGTCAATTCGTTTGTATAGAACGTTAAGTATTGAGAACTCCTTTGCCTGAAATATGTTCAGTATAACAAATATGGGCTACTGTATGGTTGATTAGACATCATAAGGATTTAAGTGGTCTGTATAGCAAATTTAAGATTGAGAACTCCTTGGCCTGAAATATGTTCAGTATGATAAATATATACTACTGTATGGTTGATGAGACATCATAAGGAGTTAATTGGTCTGTATAGAAAGTTCAAGATTGAGAGCTCCTTGGCTTGAAATATGATCAGTATGTCAAATATTGACTATTGTATGGTTGATAAGACATCATAAGGAGTTAATTGGTCTGTATAGAAAGTTCAAGATTGAGAACTCCTTGGCTTGAAATATGTTCAGTATGTCAAATATGGACTATTGTATGGTTAATGAGACATCACAAGGAGTTAATTGGTCTGAATCAAATATTAAAAATAGAGAACTCCTTGGCCTGAAATATGTTCAGTACGACAAATATGGACTACATTATGGTTGATGAGACATCATAAGGAGTTAATTGTTCTGTAAAGAAAGATTAAGATTGAGAACCCCTTGGCCTGAAATATGTTCAGAATGTCAAATATGGACTATTGTATGGTTAATGAGACATCAAAAAGAGCCACTCAGTCTGTATAGAAAGTTCAAGATTGTAAACTCCTTGGTCTGAAATATGTTCAGTATGACAAACATGGACTACTGTATGGTTAATGAGATATAATAAGGACTTAATTGTTCTGTATAGAAAGTTCAAGATTGAGAACTCCTTGGCCTGAAAAATGTTTAGAATGTCAAATATGGACTATTGTATGGTTAATGAGACATCAAAAAGAGTCACTCAGTCTGTATAGAAAGTTCAAGATTGTAAACTCCTTGGTTTGAAATATGTTCAGTATGACAAATATGGACTACTGTATGGTTGATGAGACATCATAAGGAGTTAATTTGTCTGTACAGAAAGTTCAAGATTGAGAACTCCTTGGTCTGAAATATGTTCAGTATGTCAAATATTGACTACTGTATGGTTAATGAGATATAATAAGGAGTTAATTGTTCTGTATAGAAAGTTCAAGATTGAGAACTCCTTGGCTTGAAATATGTTCAGTATGTCAAATATGGACTATTGTATGGTTAATGAGACATCACAAGGAGTTAATTGGTCTGAATCAAATATTAAAAATAGAGAACTTCCTGGCCTGAAATATGTTCAGTATGACAAATATGGACTACAGTATGGTTGATGAGACATCATAAGGAGTTAATTTGTCTGTACAGAAAGTTCAAGATTGAGAACTCCTTGGTCTGAAATATGTTCAGTATGTCAAATATTGACTACTGTATGGTTAATGAGATGTAATAAGGACTTAATTGTTCTGTATAGAAAGTTCAAGATTGAGAACTCCTTGGCCTGAAAAATGTTCAGAATGTCAAATATGGACTATTGTATGGTTAATGAGACATCAAAAAGAGTCACTCAGTCTGTATAGAAAGTTCAAGATTGTAAACTCTTTGGTTTGAAATATGTTCAGTATGACAAATATGGGCTACTGTATGGTTAATGAGACATCATAAGGAGTTAATTCGTCTGTACAGAAAGTTTAAGATTGAGAACTCCTTGGCTTGAAATATGATCAGTATGTCAAATATTGACTATTGTATGGTTGATAAGACATCATAAGTTGTTAATTGTTCTGTATAGAAAGATGAACATTGAGAACTCCTTGGCCTGAAATGTGTTTCGTATGACAAATATGGACTACTGTATGGTTGATGAGACATCATAAGGAGTTAATTGGTCTGTATAGAAAGTTCAAGATTGAGAACTCCTTGGCTTGAAATATGTTCAGTATGTCAAATATGGACTATTGTATGGTTAATGAGACATCACAAGGAGTTAATTGGTCTGAATCAAATATTAAAAATAGAGAACTCCTTGGCCTGAAATATGTTCAGTACGACAAATATGGACTACATTTTGGTTGATGAGACATCATAAGGAGTTAATTGTTCTGTAAAGAAAGTTTAAGATTGAGAACCCCTTGGCCTGAAATATGTTCAGAATGTCAAATATGGACTATTGTATGGTTAATGAGACATCAAAAAGAGCCACTCAGTCTGTATAGAAAGTTCAAGATTGTAAACTCCTTGGTCTGAAATATGTTCAGTATGACAAACATGGACTACTGTATGGTTAATGAGATATAATAAGGAGTTAATTGTTCTGTATAGAAAGTTCAGGATTGAGAACTCCTTGGCCTGAAATATGTTCAGAATGTCAAATATGGACTATTGTATGGTTAATGAGACATCAAAAAGAGTCACTCAGTCTGTATAGAAAGTTCAAGATTGTAAACTCCTTGGTCTGAAATATGTTCAGTATGACAAATATGGGCTACTGTATGGTTAATGAGACATCATAAGGAGTTAATTCGTCTGTACAGAAAGTTTAAGATTGAGAACTCCTTGGCTTGAAATATGATCAGTATGTCAAATATTGACTATTGTATGGTTGATAAGACATCATAAGTTGTTAATTGTTCTGTATAGAAAGATGAACATTGAGAACTCCTTGGCCTGAAATGTGTTTCGTATGAGAAATATGGACTACTGTATGGTTGATGAGACATCATAAGGAGTTAATTGGTCTGTATATAAAGTTCAAGATTAAGAACTCCTTGGCTTGAAATATGTTCAGTATGTCAAATATGGACTATTGTATGGTTAATGAGACATCACAAGGAGTTAATTGGTCTGAATCAAATATTAAAAATAGAGAACTTCCTGGCCTGAAATATGTTCAGTATGACAAATATGGACTACAGTATGGTTGATGAGACATCATAAGGAGTTAATTTGTCTGTACAGAAAGTTCAAGATTGAGAACTCCTTGGTCTGAAATATGTTCAGTACGTCAAATATTGACTACTGTATGGTTAATGAGATATAAAAAGGAGTTAATTGTTCTGTATAGAAAGTTCAAGATTGAGAACTCCTTGGTCTGAAATATGTTCAGTATGTCAAATATTGACTACTGTATGGTTAATGAGATATAATAAGGAGTTAATTGTTCTGTATAGAAAGTTCAAGATCGAGAACTCCTTGGCCTGAAATATGTTCAGAATGTCAAATATGGACTTCTGTATGTTTAATGAGACATCAGAAAGAGTCAATTAGTTTGTATAGAACGTTAAGTATTGAGAACTCCTTTGCCTGAAATATGTTCAGTATAACAAATATGGGCTACTGTATGGTTGATGAGACATCATAAGGATTTAAGTGGTCTGTATAGCAAATTTAAGATTGAGAACTCCTTGGCCTGACATATGTTCAGTATGATAAATATATACTACTGTATGGTTGATGAGACATCATAAGTAGTTAATTGGTCTGTATAGAAAGTTCAAGATTGAGAACTCCTTGGTCTGAAATATTTTCAGTATGACAAATATGGATTACTATATGGTTAATGAGATATCAGAAAGAGTCAATTAGTTTGTATAGAAAGTTAAGTATTGAGAACTCCTTGTCCTGAAATATGTTCAGTATGTCAAATATGGACTGCTGTATGGTTAATGAGACATCAAAAAGAGTCACTCAGTCTGTATAGAAAGTTCAAGATTGTAAACTCCTTGGTTTGAAATATGTTCAGTATGACAAATATGGACTACTGTATGGTTGATGAGACATCATAAGGAGTTAATTTGTCTGTACAGAAAGTTCAAGATTGAGAACTCCTTGGTCTGAAATATGTTCAGTATGTCAAATATTGACTACTGTATGGTTAATGAGATATAATAAGTAGTTAATTGTTCTGTATAGAAAGTTCAAGATTGAGAACTCCTTGGCTTGAAATATGTTCAGTATGTCAAATATGGACTATTGTATGGTTAATGAGACATCAGAAAGAGTCAATTCGTTTGTATAGAACGTTAAGTATTGAGAACTCCTTTGCCTGAAATATGTTCAGTATAACAAATATGGGCTACTGTATGGTTGATTAGACATCATAAGGATTTAAGTGGTCTGTATAGCAAATTTAAGATTGAGAACTCCTTGGCCTGAAATATGTTCAGTATGATAAATATATACTACTGTATGGTTGATGAGACATCATAAGGAGTTAATTGGTCTGTATAGAAAGTTCAAGATTGAGAGCTCCTTGGCTTGAAATATGATCAGTATGTCAAATATTGACTATTGTATGGTTGATAAGACATCATAAGGAGTTAATTGGTCTGTATAGAAAGTTCAAGATTGAGAACTCCTTGGCTTGAAATATGTTCAGTATGTCAAATATGGACTATTGTATGGTTAATGAGACATCACAAGGAGTTAATTGGTCTGAATCAAATATTAAAAATAGAGAACTCCTTGGCCTGAAATATGTTCAGTACGACAAATATGGACTACATTATGGTTGATGAGACATCATAAGGAGTTAATTGTTCTGTAAAGAAAGATTAAGATTGAGAACCCCTTGGCCTGAAATATGTTCAGAATGTCAAATATGGACTATTGTATGGTTAATGAGACATCAAAAAGAGCCACTCAGTCTGTATAGAAAGTTCAAGATTGTAAACTCCTTGGTCTGAAATATGTTCAGTATGACAAACATGGACTACTGTATGGTTAATGAGATATAATAAGGACTTAATTGTTCTGTATAGAAAGTTCAAGATTGAGAACTCCTTGGCCTGAAAAATGTTCAGAATGTCAAATATGGACTATTGTATGGTTAATGAGACATCAAAAAGAGTCACTCAGTCTGTATAGAAAGTTCAAGATTGTAAACTCCTTGGTTTGAAATATGTTCAGTATGACAAATATGGACTACTGTATGGTTGATGAGACATCATAAGGAGTTAATTTGTCTGTACAGAAAGTTCAAGATTGAGAACTCCTTGGTCTGAAATATGTTCAGTATGTCAAATATTGACTACTGTATGGTTAATGAGATATAATAAGGAGTTAATTGTTCTGTATAGAAAGTTCAAGATTGAGAACTCCTTGGCTTGAAATATGTTCAGTATGTCAAATATGGACTATTGTATGGTTAATGAGACATCACAAGGAGTTAATTGGTCTGAATCAAATATTAAAAATAGAGAACTTCCTGGCCTGAAATATGTTCAGTATGACAAATATGGACTACAGTATGGTTGATGAGACATCATAAGGAGTTAATTTGTCTGTACAGAAAGTTCAAGATTGAGAACTCCTTGGTCTGAAATATGTTCAGTATGTCAAATATTGACTACTGTATGGTTAATGAGATGTAATAAGGACTTAATTGTTCTGTATAGAAAGTTCAAGATTGAGAACTCCTTGGCCTGAAAAATGTTCAGAATGTCAAATATGGACTATTGTATGGTTAATGAGACATCAAAAAGAGTCACTCAGTCTGTATAGAAAGTTCAAGATTGTAAACTCTTTGGTTTGAAATATGTTCAGTATGACAAATATGGACTACTGTATGGTTGATGAGACATCATAAGGAGTTAATTTATCTGTACAGAAAGTTCAAGATTGAGAACTCCCTGGTCTGAAATATGTTCAGTATAACAAATATGGGCTACTGTATGGTTGATGAGACATCATAAGGATTTAAGTGGTCTGTATAGCAAATTTAAGATTGAGAACTCCTTGGCCTGAAATATGTTCAGTATGATAAATATATACTACTGTATGGTTGATGAGACATCATAAGGAGTTAATTGGTCTGTATAGAAAGTTCAAGATTGAGAACTCCTTGGCTTGAAATATGATCAGTATGTCAAATATTGACTATTGTATGGTTGATAAGACATCATAAGGAGTTAATTGGTCTGTATAGAAAGTTCAAGATTGAGAACTCCTTGGCTTGAAATATGTTCAGTATGTCAAATATGGACTATTGTATGGTTAATGAGACATCACAAGGAGTTAATTGGTCTGAATCAAATATTAAAAATAGAGAACTACTTGGCCTGAAATATGTTCAGTACGACAAATATGGACTACATTATGGTTGATGAGACATCATAAGGAGTTAATTTGTCTGTACAGAAAGTTCAAGATTGAGAACTCCTTGGTCTGAAATATGTTCAGTATGTCAAATATTGACTACTGTATGGTTAATGAGATATAATAAGGAGTTAATTGTTCTGTAAAGAAAGTTCAAGATTGAGAACCCCTTGGCCTGAAATATGTTCAGAATGTCAAATATGGACTATTGTATGGTTAATGAGACATCAAAAAGAGTCACTCAGTCTGTATAGAAAGTTCAAGATTGTAAACTCCTTGGTCTGAAATATGTTCAGTATGACAAATATGGACTACTGTATGGTTAATGAGATATAATAAGGAGTTAATTGTTCTGTATAGAAAGTTCAGGATTGAGAACTCCTTGGCCTGAAATATGTTCAGAATGTCAAATATGGACTATTGTATGGTTAATGAGACATCAAAAAGAGTCACTCAGTCTGTATAGAAAGTTCAAGATTGTAAACTCCTTGGTCTGAAATATGTTCAGTATGACAAATATGGGCTACTGTATGGTTAATGAGACATCATACGGAGTTAATTCGTCTGTACAGAAAGTTTAAGATTGAGAACTCCTTGGTCTGAAATATGTTCAGTATAACAAATATGGGCTACTGTATGGTTGATGAGACATCATAAGGATTTAAGTGGTCTGTATAGCAAATTTAAGATTGAGAACTCCTTGGCCTGAAATATGTTCAGTATGATAAATATATACTACTGTATGGTTGATGAGACATCATAAGGAGTTAATTGGTCTGTATAGAAAGTTCAAGATTGAGAACTCCTTGGCTTGAAATATGATCAGTATGTCAAATATTGACTATTGTATGGTTGATAAGACATCATAAGGAGTTAATTGGTCTGTATAGAAAGTTCAAGATTGAGAACTCCTTGGCTTGAAATATGTTCAGTATGTCAAATATGGACTATTGTATGGTTAATGAGACATCACAAGGAGTTAATTGGTCTGAATCAAATATTAAAAATAGAGAACTACTTGGCCTGAAATATGTTCAGTACGACAAATATGGACTACATTATGGTTGATGAGACATCATAAGGAGTTAATTTGTCTGTACAGAAAGTTCAAGATTGAGAACTCCTTGGTCTGAAATATGTTCAGTATGTCAAATATTGACTACTGTATGGTTAATGAGATATAATAAGGAGTTAATTGTTCTGTAAAGAAAGTTCAAGATTGAGAACCCCTTGGCCTGAAATATGTTCAGAATGTCAAATATGGACTATTGTATGGTTAATGAGACATCAAAAAGAGTCACTCAGTCTGTATAGAAAGTTCAAGATTGTAAACTCCTTGGTCTGAAATATGTTCAGTATGACAAATATGGACTACTGTATGGTTAATGAGATATAATAAGGAGTTAATTGTTCTGTATAGAAAGTTCAGGATTGAGAACTCCTTGGCCTGAAATATGTTCAGAATGTCAAATATGGACTATTGTATGGTTAATGAGACATCAAAAAGAGTCACTCAGTCTGTATAGAAAGTTCAAGATTGTAAACTCCTTGGTCTGAAATATGTTCAGTATGACAAATATGGGCTACTGTATGGTTAATGAGACATCATAAGGAGTTAATTTGTCTGTACAGAAAGTTTAAGATTGAGAACTCCTTGGCTTGAAATATGATCAGTATGTCAAATATTGACTATTGTATGGTTGATAAGATATCATAAGTTGTTAATTGTTCTGTATAGAAAGATGAACATTGAGAACTCCTTGGCCTGAAATGTGTTTCGTATGACAAATATGGACTACTGTATGGTTGATGAGACATCATAAGGAGTTAATTGGTCTGTATAGAAAGTTCAAGATTGAGAACTCCTTGGCTTGAAATATGATCAGTATGTCAAATATTGACTATTGTATGGTTGATAAGACATCATAAGGAGTTAATTGGTCTGTATAGAAAGTTCAAGATTGAGAACTCCTTGGCTTGAAATATGTTCAGTATGTCAAATATGGACTATTGTATGGTTAATGAGACATCACAAGGAGTTAATTGGTCTGAATCAAATATTAAAAATAGAGAACTCCTTGGCCTGAAATATGTTCAGTAGGACAAATATGGACTACATTATGGTTGATGAGACATCATAAGGAGTTAATTGTTCTGTAAAGAAATTTTAAGATTGAGAACCCCTTGGCCTGAAATATGTTCAGAATGTCAAATATGGACTATTGTATGGTTAATGAGACATCAAAAAGAGCCACTCAGTCTGTATAGAAAGTTCAAGATTGTAAACTCCTTGGTCTGAAATATGTTCAGTATGACAAACATGGACTACTGTATGGTTAATGAGATATAATAAGGAGTTAATTGTTCTGTATAGAAAGTTCAGGATTGAGAACTCATTGGCCTGAAATATGTTCAGAATGTCAAATATGGACTATTGTATGGTTAATGAGACATCAAAAAGAGTCACTCAGTCTGTATAGAAAGTTCAAGATTGTAAACTCCTTGGTCTGAAATATGTTCAGTATGACAAATATGGGCTACTGTATGGTTAATGAGACATCATAAGGAGTTAATTCGTCTGTACAGAAAGTTTAAGATTGAGAACTCCTTGGCTTGAAATATGATCAGTATGTCAAATATTGACTATTGTATGGTTGATAAGACATCATAAGTTGTTAATTGTTCTGTATAGAAAGATGAACATTGAGAACTCCTTGGCCTGAAATGTGTTTCGTATGAGAAATATGGACTACTGTATGGTTGATGAGACATCATAAGGAGTTAATTGGTCTGTATATAAAGTTCAAGATTAAGAACTCCTTGGCTTGAAATATGTTCAGTATGTCAAATATGGACTATTGTATGGTAAATGAGACATCACAAGGAGTTAATTGGTCTGAATCAAATATTAAAAATAGAGAACTTCCTGGCCTGAAATATGTTCAGTATGACAAATATGGACTACAGTATGGTTGATGAGACATCATAAGGAGTTAATTTGTCTGTACAGAAAGTTCAAGATTGAGAACTCCTTGGTCTGAAATATGTTCAGTATGTCAAATATTGACTACTGTATGGTTAATGAGATATAAAAAGGAGTTAATTGTTCTGTATAGAAAGTTCAAGATTGAGAACTCCTTGGTCTGAAATATGTTCAGTATGTCAAATATTGACTACTGTATGGTTAATGAGATATAATAAGGAGTTAATTGTTCTGTATAGAAAGTTCAAGATCGAGAACTCCTTGGCCTGAAATATGTTCAGAATGTCAAATATGGACTTCTGTATGTTTAATGAGACATCAGAAAGAGTCAATTAGTTTGTATAGAACGTTAAGTATTGAGAACTCCTTTGCCTGAAATATGTTCAGTATAACAAATATGGGCTACTGTATGGTTGATGAGACATCATAAGGATTTAAGTGGTCTGTATAGCAAATTTAAGATTGAGAACTCCTTGGCCTGACATATGTTCAGTATGATAAATATATACTACTGTATGGTTGATGAGACATCATAAGTAGTTAATTGGTCTGTATAGAAAGTTCAAGATTGAGAACTCCTTGGTCTGAAATATTTTCAGTATGACAAATATGGACTACTATATGGTTAATGAGATATCAGAAAGAGTCAATTAGTTTGTATAGAAAGTTAAGTATTGAGAACTCCTTGTCCTAAAATATGTTCAGTATGTCAAATATGGACTGCTGTATGGTTAATGAGACATCAAAAAGAGTCACTCAGTCTGTATAGAAAGTTCAAGATTGTAAACTCCTTGGTTTGAAATATGTTCAGTATGACAAATATGGACTACTGTATGGTTGATGAGACATCATAAGGAGTTAATTTGTCTGTACAGAAAGTTCAAGATTGAGAACTCCTTGGTCTGAAATATGTTCAGTATGTCAAATATTGACTACTGTATGGTTAATGAGATATAATAAGGAGTTAATTGTTCTGTATAGAAAGTTCAAGATTGAGAACTCCTTGGCTTGAAATATGTTCAGTATGTCAAATATGGACTATTGTATGGTTAATGAGACATCACAAGGAGTTAATTGGTCTGAATCAAATATTAAAAATAGAGAACTTCCTGGCCTGAAATATGTTCAGTATGACAAATATGGACTACAGTATGGTTGATGAGACATCATAAGGAGTTAATTTGTCTGTACAGAAAGTTTAAGATTGAGAACTCCTTGGCTTGAAATATGATCAGTATATCAAATATTGACTATTGTATGGTTGATAAGACATCATAAGGAGTTAATTGGTCTGTATAGAAAGTACAAGATTGAGAACTCCTTGGCTTGAAATATGTTCAGTATGATAAATATGTACTACTGTATGGTTGATGAGACATCATAAGGAGTTAATTGGTCTGTATAGAAAGTTCAAGATTGAGAACTCCTTGGCTTGAAATATGTTCAGTATGTCAAAATATGGACTATTGTTTGGTTAATGAGACATCAGAAAGAATCACTCAGTCTGTATAGAAAGTTCAAGATTGTAAACTCCTTGGTCTGAAATATGTTCAGTATGTCAAATATTGACTACTGTATGGTTAATGAGATATAATAAGGAGTTAATTGTTCTGTATAGAAAGTTCAAGATTGAGAACTCCTTGGCCTGAAATATGTTCAGAATGTCAAATATGGACTTCTGTATGTTTAATGAGACATCAGAAAGAGTCAATTAGTTTGTATAGCAAATTTAACATTGAGAACTCCTTGGCCTGAAATATGTTCAGTATGACAAATATGGACTACTGTATGGTTGATGAGACATCAGAAAGAGTCAGTTAGTCTGTACAGAAAAATCAAAACTGAGAACTCCTTGGTCTGAAATATGTTGTGTGACAAATATGGACTACTGTATGGTTGATGAGACATCATAAGGAGTTAATTGGTTTGAATAAAATATTCAAAATTGAGAACTTGCTGGCCTGAAATATATTTAGTATGACAAATATGGATTACAGTATGGTTGATAAGACATCATAAAGAGTTAATTGTTCTGTATAGAAAGATGAAGATTGAAAACTCCTTGGCCTGAAATATGTTTCACATGACAAATATGGACTACTGTATGGTTGATGAGACATTATAAGGAGTTAATTGGTCTGTATAGAAAGTACAAGATTGAGAACTCCTTGGCTTGAAATATGTTCAGTATGTCAAATATTGACTACTGTATGGTTAATGAGATATAATGAGTTAATTGTTCTGTATAGAAAGTTCAAGATTGAGAACTCCTTGGCCTGAAATATGTTCAGAATGTCAAATATGGACTTCTGCATGTTTAATGAGACATCAGAAAGAGTCAATTAGTTTGTATAGAAAGTTAAGTATTGAGAACTCCTTTGCCTGAAATATGTTCAGTATGACAAATATGGACTACAGTATGGTTGATGAGACATCATAAGGAGTTAATTGGTTTGAATAAAATATTCAAAATTGAGAACTTCCTGGCCTGAAATATATTCAGTATGACAAATATGGACTACAGTATGGTTGATGAGACATCATAAGGAGTTAAGTCGTCTGTACAGAGAGTTTAAGATTGAGAACTCCTTGGCTTGAAATATGATCAGTATGTCAAATATTGACTATTGTATGGTTGATGAGACATCATAAGGAGTTAACTGGTCTGTATAGAAAGTTCAAGATTGAGAACTCCTTGGCCTGAAATATTTTCAGTATGACAAATATGGACTACTGTATGGTTCATGAGATATCAGAAAGAGTCACTCAGTCTGTATAGAAAGTTCAAGATTGTAAACTCCTTGGTTTGAAATATGTTCAGTATGACAAATATGGACTACTGTATGGTTGATGAGACATCATAAGGAGTTAATTTGTCTGTACAGAAAGTTCAAGATTGAGAACTCCTTGGTCTGAAATATGTTCAGTATGTCAAATATTGACTACTGTATGGTTAATGAGATATATTAAGGAGTTAATTGTTCTGTATAGAAAGTTCAAGATTGAGAACTCCTTGGCTTGAAATATGTTCAGTATGTCAAATATGGACTTCTGTATGTTTAATGAGACATCAGAAAGAGTCAATTAGTTTGTATAGCAAATTTAATATTGAGAACTCCTTGGCCTGAAATATGTTCAGTATGACAAATATGGACTACTGTATGGTTGATGAGACATCAGAAAGAGTCAGTTAGTCTGTACAGAAAAATCAAAACTGAGAACTCCTTGGTCTGAAATATGTTGTGTGACAAATATGGACTACAGTATGGTTGATGAGACATCATAAGGAGTTAATTGGTCTGTATAGAAAGTTCAAGATTGAGAACTCCTTGGCCTGAAATATGTTCAGTATGACAAATATGGACTACTGTATGGTTGATGAGACATCAGAAAGAGTCAGTTAGTCTGTACAGAAAAATCAAAACTGAGAACTCCTTGGTCTGAAATATGTTGTGTGACAAATATGGACTACTGTATGGTTGATGAGACATCATAAGGAGTTAATTGGTTTGAATAAAATATTCAAAATTGAGAACTTGCTGGCCTGAAATATATTTAGTATGACAAATATGGATTACAGTATGGTTGATAAGACATCATAAAGAGTTAATTGTTCTGTATAGAAAGATGAAGATTGAAAACTCCTTGGCCTGAAATATGTTTCACATGACAAATATGGACTACTGTATGGTTGATGAGACATTATAAGGAGTTAATTGGTCTGTATAGAAAGTACAAGATTGAGAACTCCTTGGCTTGAAATATGTTCAGTATGTCAAATATTGACTACTGTATGGTTAATGAGATATAATGAGTTAATTGTTCTGTATAGAAAGTTCAAGATTGAGAACTCCTTGGCCTGAAATATGTTCAGAATGTCAAATATGGACTTCTGCATGTTTAATGAGACATCAGAAAGAGTCAATTAGTTTGTATAGAAAGTTAAGTATTGAGAACTCCTTTGCCTGAAATATGTTCAGTATGACAAATATGGACTACAGTATGGTTGATGAGACATCATAAGGAGTTAATTGGTTTGAATAAAATATTCAAAATTGAGAACTTCCTGGCCTGAAATATATTCAGTATGACAAATATGGACTACAGTATGGTTGATGAGACATCATAAGGAGTTAAGTCGTCTGTACAGAGAGTTTAAGATTGAGAACTCCTTGGCTTGAAATATGATCAGTATGTCAAATATTGACTATTGTATGGTTGATGAGACATCATAAGGAGTTAACTGGTCTGTATAGAAAGTTCAAGATTGAGAACTCCTTGGCCTGAAATATTTTCAGTATGACAAATATGGACTACTGTATGGTTTATGAGATATCAGAAAGAGTCACTCAGTCTGTATAGAAAGTTCAAGATTGTAAACTCCTTGGTTTGAAATATGTTCAGTATGACAAATATGGACTACTGTATGGTTGATGAGACATCATAAGGAGTTAATTTGTCTGTACAGAAAGTTCAAGATTGAGAACTCCTTGGTCTGAAATATGTTCAGTATGTCAAATATTGACTACTGTATGGTTAATGAGATATAATAAGGAGTTAATTGTTCTGTATAGAAAGTTCAAGATTGAGAACTCCTTGGCTTGAAATATGTTCAGTATGTCAAATATGGACTATTGTATGGTTAATGAGACATCACAAGGAGTTAATTGGTCTGAATCAAATATTAAAAATAGAGAACTTCCTGGCCTGAAATATGTTCAGTATGACAAATATGGACTACAGTATGGTTGATTAGACATCATAAGGAGTTAATTTGTCTGTACAGAAAGTTCAAGATTGAGAACTCCTTGGTCTGAAATATGTTCAGTATGTCAAATATTGACTACTGTATGGTTAATGAGATATAATAAGGAGTTAATTGTTCTGTATAGAAAGTTCAAGATTGAGAACTCCTTGGCCTGAAAAATGTTCAGAATGTCAAATATGGACTATTGTATGGTTAATGAGACATCAAAAAGAGTCACTCAGTCTGTATAGAAAGTTCAAGATTGTAAACTCCTTGGTTTGAAATATGTTCAGTATGACAAGTATGGACTACTGTATGGTTGATGAGACATCATAAGGAGTTAATTTGTCTGTACAGAAAGTTCAAGATTGAGAACTCCTTGGCCTGAAATATGTTCAGTATGTCAAATATTGACTACTGTATGGTTAATGAGATATAATAAGGAGTTAATTGTTCTGTATAGAAAGTTCAAGATCGAGAACTCCTTGGCCTGAAATATGTTCAGAATGTCAAATATGGACGTCTGTATGTTTAATGAGACATCAGAAAGAGTCAATTAGTTTGTATAGAACGTTAAGTATTGAGAACTCCTTTGCCTGAAATATGTTCAGTATAACAAATATGGGCTACTGTATGGTTGATGAGACATTATAAGGATTTAAGTGGTCTGTATAGCAAATTTAAGATTGAGAACTCCTTGGCCTGACATATGTTCAGTATGATAAATATATACTACTGTATGGTTGATGAGACATCATAAGTAGTTAATTGGTCTGTATAGAAAGTTCAAGATTCAGAACTCCTTGGTCTGAAATATTTTCAGTATGACAAATATGGACTACTATATGGTTAATGAGATATCAGAAAGAGTCAATTAGTTTGTATAGAAAGTTAAGTATTGAGAACTCCTTGTCCTGAAATATGTTCAGTATGTCAAATATGGACTGCTGTATGGTTAATGAGACATCAAAAAGAGTCACTCAGTCTGTATAGAAAGTTCAAGATTGTAAACTCCTTGGCCTGAAATATGTTCAGAATGTCAAATATGGACTTCTGTATGTTTGATGAGACATCAGAAAGAGTCAATTAGTTTGTATAGAACGTTAAGTATTGAGAACTCCTTTGCCTGAAATATGTTCAGTATAACAAATATGGGCTACTGTATGGTTGATGAGACATCATAAGGATTTAAGTGGTCTGTATAGCAAATTTAAGATTGAGAACTCCTTGGCCTGAAATATGTTCAGTATGATAAATATATACTACTGTATGGTTGATGAGACATCATAAGGAGTTAATTGGTCTGTATAGAAAGTTCAAGATTGAGAACTCCTTGGTCTGAAATATTTTCAGTATGTCAAATATGGACTGCTGTATGGTTAATGAGACATCAGAAAGAGTCAGTTAGTCTGTATAGAAAAATCAAAACTGAGAACTCCTTGGCCTGAAATATGTTCAGTACGACAAATATGGACTACAGTATGGTTGATGAGACATCATAAGGAGTTAATTTGTCTGTACAGAAAGTTCAAGATTGAGAACTCCTTGGTTTGAAATATGTTCAGTATGACAAATATGGACTACTGTATGGTTGATGAGAAATCATAAGGATTTAATTGGTCTGTATATAAAATTTAAGTTTGAGAAATCCTTGGCCTGAAATATGTTCAGTATGATAAATATGTACTACTGTATGGTTGATGAGACATCATAAGGAGTTAATTGGTCTGTATAGAAAGTTCAAGATTGAGAACTCCTTGGCCTGAAATATGTTCAGTATGACAAATATGGACTACTGTATGGATGATGAGACATCAGAAAGAGTCAGTTAGTCTGTACAGAAAAATCAAAACTGAGAACTCCTTGGTCTGAAATATGTTCAGAATGTCAAATATGGACTATTGTATGCTTAATGAGACATCACAAGGAGTTAATTGGTCTGAATCAAATATTAAAAACAGAGAACTCCTTGGCCTGAAATATGTTCAGTACGACAAATATGAACTACATTATGGTTGATGAGACATCATAAGGAGTTAATTTGTCTGTACAGAAAGTTCAAG
Organism: Rhinogobio ventralis; assembly: GCA_039654625.1. NCBI lineage: Eukaryota > Metazoa > Chordata > Actinopteri > Cypriniformes > Gobionidae > Rhinogobio > Rhinogobio ventralis. The sequence continues at coordinate 20,847,486 of CM077215.1, read as the reverse complement.
ATTGAGAACTCCTTGGTCTGAAATATGTTCAGTATGTCAAATATTAACTACTGTATGGTTAATGAGATATAATAAGGAGTTAATTGTTCTGTATTGAAAGTTCAAGATTCAGAACTCCTTGGTCTGAAATATTTTCAGTATGACAAATATAGACTACTATATGGTTAATGAGATATCAGAAAGAGTCAATTAGTTTGTATAGAAAGTTAAGTATTGAGAACTCCTTGTCCTGAAATATGTTCAGTATGTCAAATATGGACTGCTGTATGGTTAATGAGACATCAGAAAGAGTCAGTTAGTCTGTATAGAAAAACCAAAACTGAGAACTCCTTGGCCTGAAATATGTTCAGTACGACACATATAGACTACAGTATGGTTGATGAGACATCATAAGGATTTAATTTGTCTGTACAGAAAGTTCAAGATTGAGAACTCCTTGGTCTGAAATATGTTCAGTATGTCAAATATTGACTACTGTATGGTTAATGAGATATAATAAGGAGTTAATTGTTCTGTATAGAAAGTTCAAGATTGAGAACTCCTTGGCCTGAAATATGTTCAGAATGTCAAATATGGACTATTGTATGGTTAATGAGACATCAAAAAGAGTCACTCAGTCTGTATAGAAAGTTCAAGATTGTAAACTCCTTGGTCTGAAATATGTTCAGTATGACAAATATGGACTACTGTATGGTTAATGAGATATAATAAGGAGTTAATTGTTCTGTATAGAAAGTTCAGGATTGAGAACTCCTTGGCCTGAAATATGTTCAGAATGTCAAATATGGACTTCTGTATGTTTAATGAGACATCAGAAAGAGTCAATTAGTTTGTATAGAACGTTAAGTATTAAGAACTCCTTTGCCTGAAATATGTTCAGTATAACAAATATGGGCTACTGTATGGTTGATGAGACATCATAAGGATTTAAGTGGTCTGTATAGCAAATTTAAGATTGAGAACTCCTTGGCCTGAAATATGTTCAGTATGATAAATATATACTACTGTATGGTTGATGAGACATCATAAGGAGTTAATTGGTCTGTATAGAAAGTTCAAGATTGAGAACTCCTTGGCCTGAAATATTTTCAGTATGACAAATATGGACTACTGTATGGTTAATGAGATATCAGAAAGAGTCAATTAGTTTGTGTAGAAAAACCAAAACTGAGAACTCCTTGGCCGGAAATATGTTCAGTACGACTAATATGGACTACAGTATGGTTGATGAGACATCATAAGGAGTTAATTTGTCTGTACAGAAAGTTCAAGATTGAGAACTCCTTGGTCTGAAATATGTTCAGTATGTCAAATATTGACTACTGTATGGTTAATGAGATATAATAAGGAGTTAATTGTTCTGTATAGAAAGTTCAAGATTGAGAACTCCTTGGCCAGAAATATGTTCAGAATGTCAAATATGGACTATTGTATGGTTAATGAGACATCAGAAAGAGTCAATTAGTTTGTATAGAACTTTAAGTATTGAGAACTCCTTTGCCTGAAATATGTTCAGTATAACAAATATGGGCTACTGTATGGTTGATGAGACATCATAAGGATTTAAGTGGTCTGTATAGAAAGTTGAACATTGAGAACTCCTTGGCCTGAAATGTGTTTCGTATGACAAATATGGACTACTGTATGGTTGATGAGACATCATAAGGAGTTAATTGGTCTGTATAGAAAGTTCAAGATTGAGAACTCCTTGGCTTGAAATATGTTCAGTATGTCAAATATAGACTATTGTATGTTTAATGAGACATCACAAGGAGTTAATTGGTCTGAATCAAATATTAAAAATAGAGAAATTCCTGGCCTGCAATATGTTCAGTATGACAAATATGGACTATTGTATGGTTAATGAGACATCAAAAAGAGTCACTCAGTCTGTATAGAAAGTTAAGTATTGAGAACTCCTTGGCCTGAAATATGTTCAGTATGATAAATATATACTACTGTATGGTTGATGAGACATCATAAGGAGTTAATTGGTCTGTATAGAAAGTTCAAGATTGAGAACTCCTTGGCCTGAAATATTTTCAGTATGACAAATATGGACTACTGTATGGTTAATGAGATATCAGAAAGAGTCAATTAGTTTGTATAGAAAGGTCAAGATTGAGAACTCCTTGGCCTGAAATATGTTCAGAATGTCAAATATGGACTACAGTACGGTTGATGAGACATCATAAGGAGTTAATTTGTCTGTACAGAAAGTTCAAGATTGAGAACTCCTTGGTCTGAAATATGTTCAGTATGTCAAAAATTGACTACTGTATGGTTAATGAGATATAATGAGTTAATTGTTCTGTATAGAAAGTTCAAGATTGAGAACTCCTTGGCCTGAAATATGTTCAGAATGTCAAATATGGACTATTGTATGGTTAATGAGACATCAAAAAGAGTCAATTAGTTTGTATAGAACTTTAAGTATTGAGAACTCCTTTGCCTGAAATATGTTCAGTATAACAAATATGGGCTACTGTATGGTTGATGGTTGATGAGACATCATAAGGATTTAAGTGGTCTGTATAGCAAATTTAAGATTGAGAACTCCTTGGCTTGAAATATGATCAGTATGTCAAATATTGACTATTGTATGGTTGATAAGACATCATAAGGAATTAATTGTTCTGTATAGAAAGATGAACATTGAGAACTCCTTGGCCTGAAATGTGTTTCGTATGACAAATATGGACTACTGTATGGTTGATGAGACATCATAAGGAGTTAATTGGTCTGTATAGAAAGTTCAAGATTGAGAACTCCTTGGCTTGAAATATGTTCAGTATGTCAGATATGGACTATTGTATGGTTAATGAGACATCACAAGGAGTTAATTGGTCTGAATCAAATATGAAAAATAGAGAACTTCCTGGCCTGAAATATGTTCAGTATGACATATATGTACTACAGTATTGTTGATGAGACATCATAAGGAGTTAATTGGTCTGTATAGAAAGTTCAAGATTGAGAACTCCTTGGCCTGAAATATGTTCAGAATGTCAAATATGGACTTCTGTGTGCTTAATGAGACATCAGAAAGAGTCAATTAGTTTGTATAGAACATTAAGTATTGAGAACTCCTTTGCCTGAAATATGTTCAGTATGATAAATATATACTACTGTATGGTTGATGAGACATCATAAGGAGTTAATTGGTCTGTATAGAAAGTTCAAGATTGAGAACTCCTTGGCCTGAAATATTTTCAGTATGACAAATATGGACTACTGTATGGTTAATGAGATATCAGAAAGAGTCAATTAGTTTGTATAGAAAGTTAAGTATTGAGAACTCCTTGTCCTGAAATATGTTCAGTGTGTCAAATATGGACTGCTGTATGGTTAATGAGACATCAGAAAGAGTCAGTTAGTCTGTACAGAAAAATCAAAACTGAGAACTCCTTGGTCTGAAATATGTTGTGTGACAAATATGGACTACTGTATGGTTGATGAGACATCATAAGGAGTTAATTGGTTTGAATAAAAAATTCAAAATTGAGAACTTCCTCGCCTGAAATATATTCAGTATGACAAATATGGACTACTGTATGGTTGATGAGACATCAGAAAGAGTCAGTTAGTCTGTACAGAAAAATCAAAACTGAGAACTCCTTGGTCTGAAATATGTTGTGTGACAAATATGGACTACTGTATGGTTGATGAGACATCATAAGGAGTTAATTGGTCTGTATAGAAAGTTCAAGATTGAGAACTCCTTGGCTTGAAATATGTTCAGTATGACAAATATGGGCTACTGTATGGTTGATGAGAAATCATAAGGATTTAATTGGTCTGTATATAAAATTTAAGATGGAGAAATCCTTGGCCTGAAATATGTTCAGTATGACAAATATGGACTACTGTATGGTTGATGAGACATCAGAAAGAGTCAGTTAGTCTGTACAGAAAAATCAAAACTGAGAACTCCTTGGTCTGAAATATGTTGTGTGACAAATATGGACTACTGTATGGTTGATGAGACATCATAAGGAGTTAATTGGTTTGAATAAAAAATTCAAAATTGAGAACTTCCTCGCCTGAAATATATTCAGTATGACAAATATGGACTACTGTATGGTTGATGAGACATCAGAAAGAGTCAGTTAGTCTGTACAGAAAAATCAAAACTGAGAACTCCTTGGTCTGAAATATGTTGTGTGACAAATATGGACTACTGTATGGTTGATGAGACATCATAAGGAGTTAATTGGTCTGTATAGAAAGTTCAAGATTGAGAACTCCTTGGCTTGAAATATGTTCAGTATGACAAATATGGGCTACTGTATGGTTGATGAGAAATCATAAGGATTTAATTGGTCTGTATATAAAATTTAAGATGGAGAAATCCTTGGTCTGAAATATGTTCAGTACGATAAATATGTACTACTGTATGGTTGATGAGACATCATAAGGAGTTAATTGGTCTGTATAGAAAGTTCAAGATTGAGAACTCCTTGGCCTGAAATATGTTCAGTATGACAAATATGGACTACTGTATGGTTGATGAGACATCAGAAAGAGTCAGTTAGTCTGTACAGAAAAATCAAAACTGAGAACTCCTTGGTCTGAAATATGTTGTGTGACAAATATGGACTACTGTATGGTTAATGAGACATCATAAGGAGTTAATTCGTCTGTACAGAAAGTTTAAGATTGAGAACTCCTTGGCTTGAAATATGTTCAGTATGTTAAATATGGACTATTGTATGGTTGATAAGACATCATAAGGAGTTAATTGTTCTGTATAGAAAGATGAACATTGAGAACTCCTTGGCCTGAAATGTGTTTCGTATGACAAATATGGACTACTGTATGGTTGATGAGACATCATAAGGAGTTAATTGGTCTGTATAGAAAGTTCAAGATTGAGAACTCCTTGGCTTGAAATATGTTCAGTATGTCAAATATGGACTATTGTATGGCTAATGAGACATCACAAGGAGTTAATTGGTCTGAATCAAATATTAAAAATAGAGAACTTCCTGGCCTGAAATATGTTCAGTGTGACAAATATGGACTACTGTATGGTTAATGAGACATCATAAGGAGTTAATTCGTCTGTACAGAAAGTTTAAGATTGAGAACTCCTTGGCTTGAAATATGATCAGTATATCAAATATTGACTATTGTATGGTTGATAAGACATCATAAGGAGTTAATTGGTCTGTATAGAAAGTACAAGATTGAGAACTCCTTGGCTTGAAATATGTTCAGTATGTCAAATATTGACTACTGTATGGTTAATGAGATATAATAAGGAGTTAATTGTTCTGTATAGAAAGTTCAAGATTGAGAACTCCTTGGCCTGAAATATGTTCAGAATGTCAAATATGGACTTCTGCATGTTTAATGAGACATCAGAAAGAGTCAATTAGTTTGTATAGAAAGTTAAGTATTGAGAACTCCTTTGCCTGAAATATGTTCAGTATAACAAATATGGGCTACTGTATGGTTGATGAGACATCATAAGGATTTAAGTGGTATGTATAGCAAATTTAACATAAGGAGTTAATTGGTTTGAATAAAATATTCAAAATTGAGAACTTCCTGGCCTGAAATATATTCAGTATGACAAATATGGACTACAGTATGGTTGATGAGACATCATAAGGAGTTAATTGTTCTGTATTGAAAGATGAAGATTGAGAACTCCTTGGCCTGAAATATGTTTCGTATGACAAATATGGACTACTGTATGGTTAATGAGATATAATAAGGAGTTAATTGTTCTGTATAGAAAGTTCAAGATTGAGAACTCCTTGGCCTGAAATATGTTCAGAATGTAAAGTATGGACTTCTGCATGTTTAATGAGACATCAGAAAGAGTCAATTAGTTTGTATAGAAAGTTAAGTATTGAGAACTCCTTTGCCTGAAATATGTTCAGTATAACAAATATGGGCTACTGTATGGTTGATGAGACATCATAAGGATTTAAGTGGTCTGTATAGCAAATTTAAGATTGAGAAATCCTTGGCCTGAAATATGTTCAGTATGATAAATATGTACTACTGTATGGTTGATGAGACATCATAAGGAGTTAATTGGTCTGTATAGAAAGTTCAAGATTGAGAACTCCTTGGCTTGAAATATGTTCAGTATGTCAAAATATGGACTATTGTTTGGTTAATGAGACATCAGAAAGAATCACTCAGTCTGTATAGAAAGTTCAAGATTGTAAACTCCTTGGTCTGAAATATGTTCAGTATGTCAAATATTGACTACTGTATGGTTAATGAGATATAATAAGGAGTTAATTGTTCTGTATAGAAAGTTCAAGATTGAGAACTCCTTGGCCTGAAATATGTTCAGAATGTCAAATATGGACTTCTGTATGTTTAATGAGACATCAGAAAGAGTCAATTAGTTTGTATAGCAAATTTAATATTGAGAACTCCTTGGCCTGAAATATGTTCAGTATGACAAATATGGACTACTGTATGGTTGATGAGACATCAGAAAGAGTCAGTTAGTCTGTACAGAAAAATCAAAACTGAGAACTCCTTGGTCTGAAATATGTTGTGTGACAAATATGGACTACTGTATGGTTGATGAGACATCATAAGGAGTTAATTGGTTTGAATAAAATATTCAAAATTGAGAACTTGCTGGCCTGAAATATATTTAGTATGACAAATATGGATTACAGTATGGTTGATAAGACATCATAAAGAGTTAATTGTTCTGTATAGAAAGATGAAGATTGAAAACTCCTTGGCCTGAAATATGTTTCACATGACAAATATGGACTACTGTATGGTTGATGAGACATTATAAGGAGTTAATTGGTCTGTATAGAAAGTACAAGATTGAGAACTCCTTGGCTTGAAATATGTTCAGTATGTCAAATATTGACTACTGTATGGTTAATGAGATATAATGAGTTAATTGTTCTGTATAGAAAGTTCAAGATTGAGAACTCCTTGGCCTGAAATATGTTCAGAATGTCAAATATGGACTTCTGCATGTTTAATGAGACATCAGAAAGAGTCAATTAGTTTGTATAGAAAGTTAAGTATTGAGAACTCCTTTGCCTGAAATATGTTCAGTATGACAAATATGGACTACAGTATGGTTGATGAGACATCATAAGGAGTTAATTGGTTTGAATAAAATATTCAAAATTGAGAACTTCCTGGCCTGAAATATATTCAGTATGACAAATATGGACTACAGTATGGTTGATGAGACATCATAAGGAGTTAAGTCGTCTGTACAGAGAGTTTAAGATTGAGAACTCCTTGGCTTGAAATATGATCAGTATGTCAAATATTGACTATTGTATGGTTGATGAGACATCATAAGGAGTTAACTGGTCTGTATAGAAAGTTCAAGATTGAGAACTCCTTGGCCTGAAATATTTTCAGTATGACAAATATGGACTACTGTATGGTTCATGAGATATCAGAAAGAGTCACTCAGTCTGTATAGAAAGTTCAAGATTGTAAACTCCTTGGTTTGAAATATGTTCAGTATGACAAATATGGACTACTGTATGGTTGATGAGACATCATAAGGAGTTAATTTGTCTGTACAGAAAGTTCAAGATTGAGAACTCCTTGGTCTGAAATATGTTCAGTATGTCAAATATTGACTACTGTATGGTTAATGAGATATAATAAGGAGTTAATTGTTCTGTATAGAAAGTTCAAGATTGAGAACTCCTTGGCTTGAAATATGTTCAGTATGTCAAATATGGACTATTGTATGGTTAATGAGACATCACAAGGAGTTAATTGGTCTGAATCAAATATTAAAAATAGAGAACTTCCTGGCCTGAAATATGTTCAGTATGACAAATATGGACTACAGTATGGTTGATGAGACATCATAAGGAGTTAATTTGTCTGTACAGAAAGTTCAAGATTGAGAACTCCTTGGTCTGAAATATGTTCAGTATGTCAAATATTGACTACTGTATGGTTAATGAGATATAATAAGGAGTTAATTGTTCTGTATAGAAAGTTCAAGATTGAGAACTCCTTGGCCTGAAAAATGTTCAGAATGTCAAATATGGACTATTGTATGGTTAATGAGACATCAAAAAGAGTCACTCAGTCTGTATAGAAAGTTCAAGATTGTAAACTCCTTGGTTTGAAATATGTTCAGTATGACAAGTATGGACTACTGTATGGTTGATGAGACATCATAAGGAGTTAATTTGTCTGTACAGAAAGTTCAAGATTGAGAACTCCTTGGCCTGAAAAATGTTCAGAATATCAAATATGGACTATTGTATGGTTAATGAGACATCAAAAAGAGTCACTCAGTCTGTATAGAAAGTTCAAGATTGTAAACTCCTTGGTTTGAAATATGTTCAGTATGACAAGTATGGACTACTGTATGGTTGATGAGACATCATAAGGAGTTAATTTGTCTGTACAGAAAGTTCAAGTTTGAGAACTCCTTGGTCTGAAATATGTTCAGTATGTCAAATATTGACTACTGTATGGTTGATGAGACATCATAAGGAGTTAATTTGTCTGTACAGAAAGTTCAAGTTTGAGAACTCCTTGGTCTGAAATATGTTCAGTATGTCAAATATTGACTACTGTATGGTTAATGAGATATAATAAGGAGTTAATTGTTTTGTATAGAAAGTTCAAGATCGAGAACTCCTTGGCCTGAAATATGTTCAGAATGTCAAATATGGACGTCTGTATGTTTAATGAGACATCAGAAAGAGTCAATTAGTTTGTATAGAAAGTTAAGTATTGAGAACTCCTTGTCCTGAAATATGTTCAGTATGTCAAATATGGACTGCTGTATGGTTAATGAGACATCAAAAAGAGTCACTCAGTCTGTATAGAAAGTTCAAGATTGTAAACTCCTTGGCCTGAAATATGTTCAGAATGTCAAATATGGACTTCTGTATGTTTAATGAGACATCAGAAAGAGTCAATTAGTTTGTATAGAACGTTAAGTATTGAGAACTCCTTTGCCTGAAATATGTTCAGTATAACAAATATGGGCTACTGTATGGTTGATGAGACATCATAAGGATTTAAGTGGTCTGTATAGCAAATTTAAGATTGAGAACTCCTTGGCCTGAAATATGTTCAGTATGATAAATATATACTACTGTATGGTTAATGAGACATCAGAAAGAGTCAGTTAGTCTGTATAGAAAAATCAAAACTGAGAACTCCTTGGCCTGAAATATGTTCAGTACGACAAATATGGACTACAGTATGGTTGATGAGACATCATAAGGAGTTAATTTGTCTGTACAGAAAGTTCAAGATTGAGAACTCCTTGGTTTGAAATATGTTCAGTATGACAAATATGGACTACTGTATGGTTGATGAGAAATCATAAGGATTTAATTGGTCTGTATATAAAATTTAAGTTTGAGAAATCCTTGGCCTGAAATATGTTCAGTATGATAAATATGTACTACTGTATGGTTGATGAGACATCATAAGGAGTTAATTGGTCTGTATAGAAAGTTCAAGATTGAGAACTCCTTGGCCTGAAATATGTTCAGTATGACAAATATGGACTACTGTATGGTTGATGAGACATCAGAAAGAGTCAGTTAGTCTGTACAGAAAAATCAAAACTGAGAACTCCTTGGTCTGAAATATGTTCAGTACGACAAATATGGACTACAGTATGGTTGATGAGACATCAGAAGGAGTTAATTTGTCTGTACAGAAAGTTCAAGATTGAGAACTCCTTGGTCTGAAATATGTTCAGAATGTCAAATATGGACTATTGTATGGTTAATGAGACATCACAAGGAGTTAATTGGTCTGAATCAAATATTAAAAATAGAGAACTCCTTGGCCTGAAATATGTTCAGTACGACAAATATGAACTACCTTATGGTTGATGAGACATCATAAGGAGTTAATTTGTCTGTACAGAAAGTTCAAGATTGAGAACTCCTTGGTCTGAAATATGTTCAGTATGTCAAATATTGACTACTGTATGGTTAATGAGATATAATAAGGAGTTAATTGTTCTGTATAGAAAGTTCAAGATTCAGAACTCCTTGGTCTGAAATATTTTCAGTATGACAAATATGGACTACTATATGGTTAATGAGATATCAGAAAGAGTCAATTAGTTTGTATAGAAAGTTAAGTATTGAGAACTCCTTGTCCTGAAATATGTTCAGTATGTCAAATATGGACTGCTGTATGGTTAATGAGACATCATAAGGAGTTAATTTTTCTGTACAGAAAGTTCAAGATTGAGAACTCCTTGGTCTGAAATATGTTCAGTATGTCAAATATTGACTACTGTATGGTTAATGAGATATAATAAGGAGTTAATTGTTCTGTATAGAAAGTTCAGGATTGAGAACTCCTTGGCCTGAAATATGTTCAGAATGTCAAATATGGACTTCTGTATGGTTAATGAGATATCAGAAAGATTCAGTTAGTCTGCATAGAAAAACCAAAACTGAGAACTCCTTGGCCTGAAATATGTTCAGAATGTCAAATATGGACTACAGTATGGTTGATGAGACATCATAAGGAGTTAATTTGTCTGTACAGAAAGTTCAAGATTGAGAACTCCTTGGCCGGAAATATGTTCAGAATGTCAAATATGGACTTCTGTATGTTTAATGAGACATCAGAAAGAGTCAATTAGTTTGTATAGAACGTTAAGTATTGAGAACTCCTTTGCCTGAAATATGTTCAGTATAACAAATATGGGCTACTGTATGGTTGATGAGACATCATAAGGATTTAAGTGGTCTGTATAGCAAATTTAAGATTGAGAACTCCTTGGCCTGAAATATGTTCAGTATGATAAATATATACTACTGTATGGTTGATGAGACATCATAAGGAGTTAATTGGTCTGTATAGAAAGTTCAAGATTGAGAACTCCTTGGTCTGAAATATTTTCAGTATGACAAATATGGACTACTATATGGTTAATGAGATATCAGAAAGAGTCAATTAGTTTGTATAGAAAGTTAAGTATTGAGAGCTCCTTGTCCTGAAATATGTTCAGTATGTCAAATATGGACTGCTGTATGGTTAATGAGACATCAGAAAGAGTCAGTTAGACTGTATAGAAAAATCAAAACTGAGAACTCTTTGGCCTGAAATATGTTCAGTACGACAAATATGGACTACAGTATGGTTGATGAGACATCATAAGGAGTTAATTTGTCTGTACAGAAAGTTCAAGATTGAGAACTCCTTGGTTTGAAATATGTTCAGTATGACAAATATGGACTACTGTATGGTTGATGAGAAATCATAAGGATTTAATTGGTCTGTATATAAAATTTAAGTTTGAGAAATCCTTGGCCTGAAATATGTTCAGTATGATAAATATGTACTACTGTATGGTTGATGAGACATCATAAGGAGTTAATTGGTCTGTATAGAAAGTTCAAGATTGAGAACTCCTTGGCCTGAAATATGTTCAGTATGACAAATATGGACTACTGTATGGATGATGAGACATCAGAAAGAGTCAGTTAGTCTGTACAGAAAAATCAAAACTGAGAACTCCTTGGTCTGAAATATGTTCAGAATGTCAAATATGGACTATTGTATGGTTAATGAGACATCACAAGGAGTTAATTGGTCTGAATCAAATATTAAAAATAGAGAACTCCTTGGCCTGAAATATGTTCAGTACGACAAATATGAACTACATTATGGTTGATGAGACATCATAAGGAGTTAATTTGTCTGTACAGAAAGTTCAAGATTGAGAACTCCTTGGTCTGAAATATGTTCAGTATGTCAAATATTGACTACTGTATGGTTAATGAGATATAATAAGGAGTTAATTGTTCTGTATAGAAAGTTCAAGATTCAGAACTCCTTGGTCTGAAATATTTTCAGTATGACAAATATGGACTACTATATGGTTAATGAGATATCAGAAAGAGTCAATTAGTTTGTATAGAAAGTTAAGTATTGAGAACTCCTTGTCCTGAAATATGTTCAGTATGTCAAATATGGACTGCTGTATGGTTAATGAGACATCATAAGGAGTTAATTTTTCTGTACAGAAAGTTCAAGATTGAGAACTCCTTGGTCTGAAATATGTTCAGTATGTCAAATATTGACTACTGTATGGTTAATGAGATATAATAAGGAGTTAATTGTTCTGTATAGAAAGTTCAGGATTGAGAACTCCTTGGCCTGAAATATGTTCAGAATGTCAAATATGGACTTCTGTATGGTTAATGAGATATCAGAAAGATTCAGTTAGTCTGCATAGAAAAACCAAAACTGAGAACTCCTTGGCCTGAAATATGTTCAGAATGTCAAATATGGACTACAGTATGGTTGATGAGACATCATAAGGAGTTAATTTGTCTGTACAGAAAGTTCAAGATTGAGAACTCCTTGGCCGGAAATATGTTCAGAATGTCAAATATGGACTTCTGTATGTTTAATGAGACATCAGAAAGAGTCAATTAGTTTGTGTAGAACGTTAAGTATTGAGAACTCCTTTGCCTGAATTATGTTCAGTATAACAAATATGGGCTACTGTATGGTTGATGAGACATCATAAGGATTTAAGTGGTCTGTATAGCAAATTTAAGATTGAGAACTCCTTGGCCTGAAATATGTTCAGTATGATAAATATATACTACTGTATGGTTGATGAGACATCATAAGGAGTTAATTGGTCTGTATAGAAAGTTCAAGATTGAGAACTCCTTGGTCTGAAAAATTTTCAATATGACAAATATAGACTACTATATGGTTAATGAGATATCAGAAAGAGTCAATTAGTTTGTATAGAAAGTTAAGTATTGAGAACTCCTTGTCCTGAAATATGTTCAGTATGTCAAATATGGACTGCTGTATGGTTAATGAGACATCAGAAAGAGTCAGTTAGTCTGTATAGAAAAACCAAAACTGAGAACTCCTTGGCCTGAAATATGTTCAGTACGACACATATAGACTACAGTATGGTTGATGAGACATCATAAGGAGTTAATTTGTCTGTACAGAAAGTTCAAGATTGAGAACTCCTTGGTCTGAAATATGTTCAGTATGTCAAATATTGACTACTGTATGGTTAATGAGATATAATAAGGAGTTAATTGTTCTGTATAGAAAGTTCAAGATTGAGAACTCCTTGGCCTGAAATATGTTCAGAATGTCAAATATGGACTATTGTATGGTTAATGAGACATCAAAAAGAGTCACTCAGTCTGTATAGAAAGTTCAAGATTGTAAACTCCTTGGTCTGAAATATGTTCAGTATGACAAATATGGACTACTGTATGGTTAATGAGATATAATAAGGAGTTAATTGTTCTGTATAGAAAGTTCAGGATTGAGAACTCCTTGGCCTGAAATATGTTCAGAATGTCAAATATGGACTTCTGTATGTTTAATGAGACATCAGAAAGAGTCAATTAGTTTGTATAGAACTTTAAGTATTGAGAACTCCTTTGCCTGAAATATGTTCAGTATAACAAATATGGGCTACTGTATGGTTGATGAGACATCATAAGGATTTAAGTGGTCTGTATAGAAAGATGAACATTGAGAACTCCTTGGCTTGAAATATGTTCAGTATGTCAAATATAGACTATTGTATGTTTAATGAGACATCACAAGGAGTTAATTGGTCTGAATCAAATATTAAAAATAGAGAAATTCCTGGCCTGCAATATGTTCAGTATGACAAATATGGACTATTGTATGGTTAATGAGACATCAAAAAGAGTCACTCAGTCTGTATAGAAAGTTAAGTATTGAGAACTCCTTGGCCTGAAATATGTTCAGTATGATAAATATATACTACTGTATGGTTGATGAGACATCATAAGGAGTTAATTGGTCTGTATAGAAAGTTCAAGATTGAGAACTCCTTGGCCTGAAATATTTTCAGTATGACAAATATGGACTACTGTATGGTTAATGAGATATCAGAAAGAGTCAATTAGTTTGTATAGAAAGGTCAAGATTGAGAACTCCTTGGCCTGAAATATGTTCAGAATATCAAATATGGATTACAGTACGGTTGATGAGACATCATAAGGAGTTAATTTGTCTGTACAGAAAGTTCAAGATTGAGAACTCCTTGATCTGAAATATGTTCAGTATGTCAAATATTGACTACTGTATGGTTAATGAGATATAATAAGGAGTTAATTGTTCTGTATAGAAAGTTCAAGATTGAGAACTCCTTGGCCTGAAATATGTTCAGAATGTCAAATATGGACTATTGTATGGTTAATGAGACATCAAAAAGAGTCAATTAGTTTGTATAGAACTTTAAGTATTGAGAACTCCTTTGCCTGAAATATGTTCAGTATAACAAATATGGGCTACTGTATGGTTGATGGTTGATGAGACATCATAAGGATTTAAGTGGTCTGTATAGCAAATTTAAGATTGAGAACTCCTTGGCTTGAAATATGATCAGTATGTCAAATATTGACTATTGTATGGTTGATAAGACATCATAAGGAATTAATTGTTCTGTATAGAAAGATGAACATTGAGAACTCCTTGGCCTGAAATGTGTTTCGTATGACAAATATGGACTACTGTATGGTTGATGAGACATCATAAGGAGTTAATTGGTCTGTATAGAAAGTTCAAGATTGAGAACTCCTTGGCTTGAAATATGTTCAGTATGTCAAATATGGACTATTGTATGGTTAATGAGACATCACAAGGAGTTAATTGGTCTGAATCAAATATGAAAAATAGAGAACTTCCTGGCCTGAAATATGTTCAGTATGACATATATGGACTACAGTATGGTTGATGAGACATCATAAGGAGTTAATTGGTCTGTATAGAAAGTTCAAGATTGAGAACTCCTTGGCCTGAAATATGTTCAGAATGTCAAATATGGACTTCTGTGTGCTTAATGAGACATCAGAAAGAGTCAATTAGTTTGTATAGAACATTAAGTATTGAGAACTCCTTTGCCTGAAATATGTTCAGTATGATAAATATATACTACTGTATGGTTGATGAGACATCATAAGGAGTTAATTGGTCTGTATAGAAAGTTCAAGATTGAGAACTCCTTGGCCTGAAATATTTTCAGTATGACAAATATGGACTACTGTATGGTTAATGAGATATCAGAAAGAGTCAATTAGTTTGTATAGAAAGTTAAGTATTGAGAACTCCTTGTCCTGAAATATGTTCAGTGTGTCAAATATGGACTGCTGTATGGTTAATGAGACATCAGAAAGAGTCAGTTAGTTTGTATAGAAAAACCAAAACTGAGAACTCCTTGGCCTGAAATATGTTCAGTACGACAAATATGGACTACAGTATGGTTGATGAGACATCATAAGGAGTTAATTTGTCTGTACAGAAAGTTTAAGATTGAGAACTCCTTGGCTTGAAATATGATCAGTATGTCAAATATTGACTATTGTATGGTTGATAAGACATCATAAGGAGTTAATTGTTCTGTATAGAAAGATCAACATTGAGAACTCCTTGGCCTGAAATGTGTTTCGTACGACAAATATGGACTACTGTATGGTTAATGAGATATCAGAAAGAGTCTATTAGTTTGTATAGAAAGTTCAGGATTGAAAACTCCTTGGCCTGAAATATGTTCAGTATGACAAATATGGACTACTGTATGGTTGATGAGACATCAGAAAGAGTCAGTTAGTCTGTACAGAAAAATCAAAACTGAGAACTCCTTGGTCTGAAATATGTTGTGTGACAAATATGGACTACTGTATGGTTGATGAGACATCATAAGGAGTTAATTGGTTTGAATAAAAAATTCAAAATTGAGAACTTCCTCGCCTGAAATATATTCAGTATGACAAATATGGACTACTGTATGGTTGATGAGACATCATAAGGAGTTAATTGGTCTGTATAGAAAGTTCAAGATTGAGAACTCCTTGGCTTGAAATATGTTCAGTATGACAAATATGGGCTACTGTATGGTTGATGAGAAATCATAAGGATTTAATTGGTCTGTATATAAAATTTAAGATGGAGAAATCCTTGGCCTGAAATATGTTCAGTACGATAAATATGTACTACTGTATGGTTGATGAGACATCATAAGGAGTTAATTGGTCTGTATAGAAAGTTCAAGATTGAGAACTCCTTGGCCTGAAATATGTTCAGTATGACAAATATGGACTACTGTATGGTTGATGAGACATCAGAAAGAGTCAGTTAGTCTGTACAGAAAAATCAAAACTGAGAACTCCTTGGTCTGAAATATGTTGTGTGACAAATATGGACTACTGTATGGTTAATGAGACATCATAAGGAGTTAATTCGTCTGTACAGAAAGTTTAAGATTGAGAACTCCTTGGCTTGAAATATGTTCAGTATGTTAAATATGGACTATTGTATGGTTGATAAGACATCATAAGGAGTTAATTGTTCTGTATAGAAAGATGAACATTGAGAACTCCTTGGCCTGAAATGTGTTTCGTATGACAAATATGGACTACTGTATGGTTGATGAGACATCATAAGGAGTTAATTGGTCTGTATAGAAAGTTCAAGATTGAGAACTCCTTGGCTTGAAATATGTTCAGTATGTCAAATATGGACTATTGTATTGCTAATGAGACATCACAAGGAGTTAATTGGTCTGAATCAAATATTAAAAATAGAGAACTTCCTGGCCTGAAATATGTTCAGTGTGACAAATATGGACTACTGTATGGTTAATGAGACATCATAAGGAGTTAATTCGTCTGTACAGAAAGTTTAAGATTGAGAACTCCTTGGCTTGAAATATGATCAGTATATCAAATATTGACTATTGTATGGTTGATAAGACATCATAAGGAGTTAATTGGTCTGTATAGAAAGTACAAGATTGAGAACTCCTTTGCCTGAAATATGTTCAGTATAACAAATATGGGCTACTGTATGGTTGATGAGACATCATAAGGATTTAAGTGGTATGTATAGCAAATTTAACATAAGGAGTTAATTGGTTTGAATAAAATATTCAAAATTGAGAACTTCCTGGCCTGAAATATATTCAGTATGACAAATATGGACTACAGTATGGTTGATGAGACATCATAAGGAGTTAATTGTTCTGTATTGAAAGATGAAGATTGAGAACTCCTTGGCCTGAAATATGTTTCGTATGACAAATATGGACTACTGTATGGTTGATGAGACATTATAAGGAGTTAATTGGTCTGTATAGAAAGTACAAGATTCAGAACTCCTTGGCTTGAAATATGTTCAGTATGTCAAATGTTGACTACTGTATGGTTAATGAGATATAATAAGGAGTTAATTGTTCTGTATAGAAAGTTCAAGATTGAGAACTCCTTGGCCTGAAATATGTTCAGAATGTAAAGTATGGACTTCTGCATGTTTAATGAGACATCAGAAAGAGTCAATTAGTTTGTATAGAAAGTTAAGTATTGAGAACTCCTTTGCCTGAAATATGTTCAGTATAACAAATATGGGCTACTGTATGGTTGATGAGACATCATAAGGATTTAAGTGGTCTGTATAGCAAATTTAAGATTGAGAAATCCTTGGCCTGAAATATGTTCAGTATGATAAATATGGACTATTGTTTGGTTAATGAGACATCAGAAAGAATCACTCAGTCTGTATAGAAAGTTCAAGATTGTAAACTCCTTGGTCTGAAATATGTTCAGTATGTCAAATATTGACTACTGTATGGTTAATGAGATATAATAAGGAGTTAATTGTTCTGTATAGAAAGTTCAAGATTGAGAAGTCCTTGGCCTGAAATATGTTCAGAATGTCAAATATGGACTTCTGTATGTTTAATGAGACATCAGAAAGAGTCAATTAGTTTGTATAGCAAATTTAATATTGAGAACTCCTTGGCCTGAAATATGTTCAGTATGACAAATATGGACTACTGTATGGTTGATGAGACATCAGAAAGAGTCAGTTAGTCTGTACAGAAAAATCAAAACTGAGAACTCCTTGGTCTGAAATATGTTGTGTGACAAATATGGACTACTGTATGGTTGATGAGACATCATAAGGAGTTAATTGGTTTGAATAAAATATTCAAAATTGAGAACTTGCAGGCCTGAAATATATTTAGTATGACAAATATGGATTACAGTATGGTTGATAAGACATCATAAAGAGTTAATTGTTCTGTATAGAAAGATGAAGATTGAAAACTCCTTGGCCTGAAATATGTTTCACATGACAAATATGGACTACTGTATGGTTGATGAGACATTATAAGGAGTTAATTGGTCTGTATAGAAAGTACAAGATTGAGAACTCCTTGGCTTGAAATATGTTCAGTATGTCAAATATTGACTACTGTATGGTTAATGAGATATAATGAGTTAATTGTTCTGTATAGAAAGTTCAAGATTGAGAACTCCTTGGCCTGAAATATGTTCAGAATGTCAAATATGGACTTCTGCATGTTTAATGAGACATCAGAAAGAGTCAATTAGTTTGTATAGAAAGTTAAGTATTGAGAACTCCTTTGCCTGAAATATGTTCAGTATGACAAATATGGACTACAGTATGGTTGATGAGACATCATAAGGAGTTAATTGGTTTGAATAAAATATTCAAAATTGAGAACTTCCTGGCCTGAAATATATTCAGTATGACAAATATGGACTACAGTATGGTTGATGAGACATCATAAGGAGTTAAGTCGTCTGTACAGAGAGTTTAAGATTGAGAACTCCTTGGCTTGAAATATGATCAGTATGTCAAATATTGACTATTGTATGGTTGATGAGACATCATAAGGAGTTAACTGGTCTGTATAGAAAGTTCAAGATTGAGAACTCCTTGGCCTGAAATATTTTCAGTATGACAAATATGGACTACTGTATGGTTCATGAGATATCAGAAAGAGTCAATTAGTTTGTATAGAAAGTTCAGGATTGAAAACTCCTTGGCCTGAAATATGTTCAGTATGACAAATATGGACTACTGTATGGTTGATGAGACATCATAAGGAGTTAATTGGTTTGTATAGAAAGTTCAAGATTGAGAACTCCTTGGCTTGAAATATGATCAGTATCTCAAATATTGACTATTGTGTGGTTGATAAGACATCATAAGGAGTTAATTGTTCTGTATAGAATGATGAAGATTGAGAAATCCTTGGCCTGAAACATGTTCAGTATGATAAATATGTACTACTGTATGGTTGATGAGACATCATAAGGAGTTAACTGGTCTGTATAGAAAGTTCAAGATTGAGAACTCCTTGGCTTGAAATATTTTCAGTATGTCAAAATATGGACTATTGTTTGGTTAATGAGACATCAGAAAGAATCACTAAGTCTGTATAGAAAGTTCAAGATTGAGAACTTCTTGGCCTGAAATATGTTCAGAATGTCAAATATGGACTTCTGTATGGTTGATGAGACATCATAAGGATTTAAGTGGTCTGTATAGCAAATTTAAGATTGAGAACTCCTTGGCCTGAAATATGTTCAGTATGATAAATATGTACTACTGTATGGTTGATGAGACATCATAAGGAGTTAATTGGTCTGTATAGAAAGTTCAAGATTGAGAACTCCTTTGCCTGAAATATGTTCAGTATAACAAATATGGGCTACTGTATGGTTGATGAGACATCATAAGGAGTTAATTGGTCTGTATAGATAGTTCAAGATTGAGAACTCCTTGGCCTGAAATATTTTTAGTATGACAAATATGGACTACTGTATGGTTAATGAGATATCAGAAAGAGTCAATTAGTTTGTATAGAAAAACCAAAACTGAGAACTCCTTGGCCTGAAATATGTTCAGTACGACAAATATGGACTACAGTACGGTTGATGAGACATCATAAGGAGTTAATTTGTCTGTACAGAAAGTTCAAGATTGAGAACTCCTTGGTCTGAAATATGTTCAGTATGTCAAATATTGACTACTGTATGGTTAATGAGATATAATAAGGAGTTAATTGTTCTGTATAGAAAGTTCAAGATTGAGAACTCCTTGGCCTGAAATATGTTCAGAATGTCAAATATGGACTATTGTATGGTTAATGAGACATCAAAAAGAGTCAATTAGTTTGTATAGAACTTTAAGTATTGAGAACTCCTTTGCCTGAACTATGTTCAGTATAACAAATATGGGCTACTGTATGGTTGATGGTTGATGAGACATCATAAGGATTTAAGTGGTCTGTATAGCAAATTTAAGATTGAGAACTCCTTGGCTTGAAATATGACCAGTATGTCAAATATTGACTATTGTATGATTGATAAGACATCATAAGGAATTAATTGTTCTGTATAGAAAGATGAACATTGAGAACTCCTTGGCCTGAAATGTGTTTCGTATGACAAATATGGACTACTGTATGGTTGATGAGACATCATAAGGAGTTAATTGGTCTGTATAGAAAGTTCAAGATTGAGAACTCCTTGGCTTGAAATATGTTCAGTATGTCAAATATGGACTATTGTATGGTTAATGAGACATCACAAGGAGTTAATTGGTCTGAATCAAATATGAAAAATAGAGAACTTCCTGGCCTGAAATATGTTCAGTATGACATATATGGACTACAGTATGGTTGATGAGACATCATAAGGAGTTAATTGGTCTGTATAGAAAGTTCAAGATTGAGAACTCTTTGGCCTGAAATATGTTCAGAATGTCAAATATGGACTTCTGTGTGCTTAATGAGACATCAGAAAGAGTCAATTAGTTTGTATAGAACATTAAGTATTGAGAACTCCTTTGCCTGAAATATGTTCAGTATGATAAATATATACTACTGTATGGTTGATGAGACATCATAAGGAGTTAATTGGTCTGTATAGAAAGTTCAAGATTGAGAACTCCTTGGCCTGAAATATTTTCAGTATGACAAATATGGACTACTGTATGGTTAATGAGATATCAGAAAGAGTCAATTAGTTTGTATAGAAAGTTAAGTATTGAGAACTCCTTGTCCTGAAATATGTTCAGTGTGTCAAATATGGACTGCTGTATGGTTAATGAGACATCAGAAAGAGTCAGTTAGTCTGTACAGAAAAATCAAAACTGAGAACTCCTTGGTCTGAAATATGTTGTGTGACAAATATGGACTACTGTATGGTTAATGAGACATCATAAGGAGTTAATTCGTCTGTACAGAAAGTTTAAGATTGAGAACTCCTTGGCTTGAAATATGTTCAGTATGTCAAATATGGACTATTGTATGGTTGATAAGACATCATAAGGAGTTAATTGTTCTGTATAGAAAGATGAACATTGAGAACTCCTTGGCCTGAAATGTGTTTCGTATGACAAATATGGACTACTGTATGGTTGATGAGACATCATAAGGAGTTAATTGGTCTGTATAGAAAGTTCAAGATTGAGAACTCCTTGGCCTGAAATATGTTCAGTACGACACATATGGACTATTGTATGGTTAATGAGACATCAAAAAGAGTCACTCAGTCTGTATAGAAAGTTCAAGATTGTAAAATCCTTGGTCTGAAATATGTTTAGTATGACAAATATGGACTACTGTATGGTTAATGAGATATAATAAGGAGTTAATTGTTCTGTATAGAAAGGTCAAGATTGAGAACTCCTTGGCCTGAAATATGTTCAGAATGTCAAATATGGACTTCTGTATGTTTAATGAGACATCAGAAAGAGTCAATTAGTTTGTATAGAAAGTTAAGTATTGAGAACTCCTTTGCCTGAAATATGTTCAGTATAACAAATATGGGCTACTGTATGGTTGATGAGACATCATAAGGAGTTAATTGGTCTGTATAGATAGTTCAAGATTGAGAACTCCTTGGCCTGAAATATTTTCAGTATGACAAATATGGACTACTGTATGGTTAATGAGATATCAGAAAGAGTCAATTAGTTTGTATAGAAAAACCAAAACTGAGAACTCCTTGGCCTGAAATATGTTCAGTACGACAAATATGGACTACAGTACGGTTGATGAGACATCATAAGGAGTTAATTTGTCTGTACAGAAAGTTCAAGATTGAGAACTCCTTGGTCTGAAATATGTTCAGTATGTCAAATATTGACTACTGTATGGTTAATGAGATATAATAAGGAGTTAATTGTTCTGTATAGAAAGTTCAAGATTGAGAACTCCTTGGCCTGAAATATGTTCAGAATGTCAAATATGGACTATTGTATGGTTAATGAGACATCAAAAAGAGTCAATTAGTTTGTATAGAACTTTAAGTATTGAGAACTCCTTTGCCTGAAATATGTTCAGTATAACAAATATGGGCTACTGTATGGTTGATGGTTGATGAGACATCATAAGGATTTAAGTGGTCTGTATAGCAAATTTAAGATTGAGAACTCCTTGGCTTGAAATATGATCAGTATGTCAAATATTGACTATTGTATGATTGATAAGACATCATAAGGAATTAATTGTTCTGTATAGAAAGATGAACATTGAGAACTCCTTGGCCTGAAATGTGTTTCGTATGACAAATATGGACTACTGTATGGTTGATGAGACATCATAAGGAGTTAATTGGTCTGTATAGAAAGTTCAAGATTGAGAACTCCTTGGCTTGAAATATGTTCAGTATGTCAAATATGGACTATTGTATGGTTAATGAGACATCACAAGGAGTTAATTGGTCTGAATCAAATATGAAAAATAGAGAACTTCCTGGCCTGAAATATGTTCAGTATGACATATATGGACTACAGTATGGTTGATGAGACATCATAAGGAGTTAATTGGTCTGTATAGAAAGTTCAAGATTGAGAACTCTTTGGCCTGAAATATGTTCAGAATGTCAAATATGGACTTCTGTGTGCTTAATGAGACATCAGAAAGAGTCAATTAGTTTGTATAGAACATTAAGTATTGAGAACTCCTTGGCCTGAAATATTTTCAGTATGACAAATATGGACTACTGTATGGTTAATGAGATATCAGAAAGAGTCAATTAGTTTGTATAGAAAGTTAAGTATTGAGAACTCTTTGTCCTGAAATATGTTCAGTGTGTCAAATATGGACTGCTGTATGGTTAATGAGACATCAGAAAGAGTCAGTTAGTCTGTACAGAAAAATCAAAACTGAGAACTCCTTGGTCTGAAATATGTTGTGTGACAAATATGGACTACAGTATGGTTGATGAGACATCATAAGGAGTTAATTGGTCTGTATAGAAAGTTCAAGATTGAGAACTCCTTGGCCTGAAATATGTTCAGTATGACAAATATGGACTACTGTATGGTTGATGAGACATCAGAAAGAGTCAGTTAGTCTGTACAGAAAAATCAAAACTGAGAACTCCTTGGTCTGAAATATGTTGTGTGACAAATATGGACTACAGTATGGTTGATGAGACATCATAAGGAGTTAATTGGTCTGTATAGAAAGTTCAAGATTGAGAACTCCTTGGTCTGAAATATGTTGTGTGACAAATATGGACTACTGTATGGTTGATGAGACATCATAAGGAGTTAATTGGTTTGAATAAAATATTCAAAATTGAGAACTTGCAGGCCTGAAATATATTTAGTATGACAAATATGGATTACAGTATGGTTGATAAGACATCATAAAGAGTTAATTGTTCTGTATAGAAAGATGAAGATTGAAAACTCCTTGGCCTGAAATATGTTTCACATGACAAATATGGACTACTGTATGGTTGATGAGACATTATAAGGAGTTAATTGGTCTGTATAGAAAGTACAAGATTGAGAACTCCTTGGCTTGAAATATGTTCAGTATGTCAAATATTGACTACTGTATGGTTAATGAGATATAATGAGTTAATTGTTCTGTATAGAAAGTTCAAGATTGAGAACTCCTTGGCCTGAAATATGTTCAGAATGTCAAATATGGACTTCTGCATGTTTAATGAGACATCAGAAAGAGTCAATTAGTTTGTATAGAAAGTTAAGTATTGAGAACTCCTTTGCCTGAAATATGTTCAGTATGACAAATATGGACTACAGTATGGTTGATGAGACATCATAAGGAGTTAATTGGTTTGAATAAAATATTCAAAATTGAGAACTTCCTGGCCTGAAATATATTCAGTATGACAAATATGGACTACAGTATGGTTGTTGAGACATCATAAGGAGTTAAGTCGTCTGTACAGAGAGTTTAAGATTGAGAACTCCTTGGCTTGAAATATGATCAGTATGTCAAATATTGACTATTGTATGGTTGATGAGACATCATAAGGAGTTAACTGGTCTGTATAGAAAGTTCAAGATTGAGAACTCCTTGGCCTGAAATATTTTCAGTATGACAAATATGGACTACTGTATGGTTCATGAGATATCAGAAAGAGTCAATTAGTTTGTATAGAAAGTTCAGGATTGAAAACTCCTTGGCCTGAAATATGTTCAGTATGACAAATATGGACTACTGTATGGTTGATGAGACATCATAAGGAGTTAATTGGTTTGTATAGAAAGTTCAAGATTGAGAACTCCTTGGCTTGAAATATGATCAGTATCTCAAATATTGACTATTGTGTGGTTGATAAGACATCATAAGGAGTTAATTGTTCTGTATAGAATGATGAAGATTGAGAAATCCTTGGCCTGAAACATGTTCAGTATGATAAATATGTACTACTGTATGGTTGATGAGACATCATAAGGAGTTAACTGGTCTGTATAGAAAGTTCAAGATTGAGAACTCCTTGGCTTGAAATATTTTCAGTATGTCAAAATATGGACTATTGTTTGGTTAATGAGACATCAGAAAGAATCACTAAGTCTGTATAGAAAGTTCAAGATTGAGAACTTCTTGGCCTGAAATATGTTCAGAATGTCAAATATGGACTTCTGTATGGTTGATGAGACATCATAAGGATTTAAGTGGTCTGTATAGCAAATTTAAGATTGAGAACTCCTTGGCCTGAAATATGTTCAGTATGATAAATATGTACTACTGTATGGTTGATGAGACATCATAAGGAGTTAATTGGTCTGTATAGAAAGTTCAAGATTGAGAACTCCTTGGCCTGAAATATGTTCAGTACGACAAATATGGACTACAGTATGATTGATGAGACATCATAGAGTTAATTTGTCTGTACAGAAAGTTCAAGATTGAGAACTCCTTGGTCTGAAATATGTTCAGTATGTCAAATATGGACTATTGTATGGTTAATGAGACATCAAAAAGAGTCACTCAGTCTGTATAGAAAGTTCAAGATTGTAAAATCCTTGGTCTGAAATATGTTTAGTATGACAAATATGGACTACTGTATGGTTAATGAGATATAATAAGGAGTTAATTGTTCTGTATAGAAAGGTCAAGATTGAGAACTCCTTGGCCTGAAATATGTTCAGAATGTCAAATATGGACTTCTGTATGTTTAATGAGACATCAGAAAGAGTCAATTAGTTTGTATAGAAAGTTAAGTATTGAGAACTCCTTTGCCTGAAATATGTTCAGTATAACAAATATGGGCTACTGTATGGTTGATGAGACATCATAAGGAGTTAATTGGTCTGTATAGATAGTTCAAGATTGAGAACTCCTTGGCCTGAAATATTTTCAGTATGACAAATATGGACTACTGTATGGTTAATGAGATATCAGAAAGAGTCAATTAGTTTGTATAGAAAAACCAAAACTGAGAACTCCTTGGCCTGAAATATGTTCAGTACGACAAATATGGACTACAGTACGGTTGATGAGACATCATAAGGAGTTAATTTGTCTGTACAGAAAGTTCAAGATTGAGAACTCCTTGGTCTGAAATATGTTCAGTATGTCAAATATTGACTACTGTATGGTTAATGAGATATAATAAGGAGTTAATTGTTCTGTATAGAAAGTTCAAGATTGAGAACTCCTTGGCCTGAAATATGTTCAGAATGTCAAATATGGACTATTGTATGGTTAATGAGACATCAAAAAGAGTCAATTAGTTTGTATAGAACTTTAAGTATTGAGAACTCCTTTGCCTGAACTATGTTCAGTATAACAAATATGGGCTACTGTATGGTTGATGGTTGATGAGACATCATAAGGATTTAAGTGGTCTGTATAGCAAATTTAAGATTGAGAACTCCTTGGCTTGAAATATGACCAGTATGTCAAATATTGACTATTGTATGATTGATAAGACATCATAAGGAATTAATTGTTCTGTATAGAAAGATGAACATTGAGAACTCCTTGGCCTGAAATGTGTTTCGTATGACAAATATGGACTACTGTATGGTTGATGAGACATCATAAGGAGTTAATTGGTCTGTATAGAAAGTTCAAGATTGAGAACTCCTTGGCTTGAAATATGTTCAGTATGTCAAATATGGACTATTGTATGGTTAATGAGACATCACAAGGAGTTAATTGGTCTGAATCAAATATGAAAAATAGAGAACTTCCTGGCCTGAAATATGTTCAGTATGACATATATGGACTACAGTATGGTTGATGAGACATCATAAGGAGTTAATTGGTCTGTATAGAAAGTTCAAGATTGAGAACTCTTTGGCCTGAAATATGTTCAGAATGTCAAATATGGACTTCTGTGTGCTTAATGAGACATCAGAAAGAGTCAATTAGTTTGTATAGAACATTAAGTATTGAGAACTCCTTTGCCTGAAATATGTTCAGTATGATAAATATATACTACTGTATAGTTGATGAGACATCATAAGGAGTTAATTGGTCTGTATAGAAAGTTCAAGATTGAGAACTCCTTGGCCTGAAATATTTTCAGTATGACAAATATGGACTACTGTATGGTTAATGAGATATCAGAAAGAGTCAATTAGTTTGTATAGAAAGTTAAGTATTGAGAACTCCTTGTCCTGAAATATGTTCAGTGTGTCAAATATGGACTGCTGTATGGTTAATGAGACATCAGAAAGAGTCAGTTAGTCTGTACAGAAAAATCTAAACTGAGAACTCCTTGGTCTGAAATATGTTGTGTGACAAATATGGACTACTGTATGGTTAATGAGACATCATAAGGAGTTAATTCGTCTGTACAGAAAGTTTAAGATTGAGAACTCCTTGGCTTGAAATATGTTCAGTATGTCAAATATGGACTATTGTATGGTTAATGAGACATCAAAAAGAGTCACTCAGTCTGTATAGAAAGTTCAAGATTGTAAAATCCTTGGTCTGAAATATGTTTAGTATGACAAATATGGACTACTGTATGGTTAATGAGATATAATAAGGAGTTAATTGTTCTGTATAGAAAGGTCAAGATTGAGAACTCCTTGGCCTGAAATATGTTCAGAATGTCAAATATGGACTTCTGTATGTTTAATGAGACATCAGAAAGAGTCAATTAGTTTGTATAGAAAGTTAAGTATTGAGAACTCCTTTGCCTGAAATATGTTCAGTATAACAAATATGGGCTACTGTATGGTTGATGAGACATCATAAGGAGTTAATTGGTCTGTATAGATAGTTCAAGATTGAGAACTCCTTGGCCTGAAATATTTTCAGTATGACAAATATGGACTACTGTATGGTTAATGAGATATCAGAAAGAGTCAATTAGTTTGTATAGAAAAACCAAAACTGAGAACTCCTTGGCCTGAAATATGTTCAGTACGACAAATATGGACTACAGTACGGTTGATGAGACATCATAAGGAGTTAATTTGTCTGTACAGAAAGTTCAAGATTGAGAACTCCTTGGTCTGAAATATGTTCAGTATGTCAAATATTGACTACTGTATGGTTAATGAGATATAATAAGGAGTTAATTGTTCTGTATAGAAAGTTCAAGATTGAGAACTCCTTGGCCTGAAATATGTTCAGAATGTCAAATATGGACTATTGTATGGTTAATGAGACATCAAAAAGAGTCAATTAGTTTGTATAGAACTTTAAGTATTGAGAACTCCTTTGCCTGAAATATGTTCAGTATAACAAATATGGGCTACTGTATGGTTGATGAGACATCATAAGGATTTAAGTGGTCTGTATAGCAAATTTAATATTGAGAACTCCTTGGCCTGAAATATGTTCAGTATGACAAATATGGACTACTGTATGGTTGATGAGACATCAGAAAGAGTCAGTTAGTCTGTACAGAAAAATCAAAACTGAGAACTCCTTGGTCTGAAATATGTTGTGTGACAAATATGGACTACTGTATGGTTGATGAGACATCATAAGGAGTTAATTGGTTTGAATAAAATATTCAAAATTGAGAACTTACTGGCCTGAAATATATTTAGTATGACAAATATGGACTACAGTATGGTTGATAAGACATCATAAGGAGTTAATTGTTCTTTATAGAAAGATGAAGATTGAGAACTCCTTGGCCTGAAATATGTTTCGTATGACAAATATGGACTACTGTATGGTTGATGAGACATTATAAGGAGTTAATTGGTCTGTATAGAAAGTTCAAGATTGAGAAGTCCTTGGCTTGAAATGTTCAGTATGTCAAATATTGACTTCTGTATGGTTGATGAGACATCATAAGGAGTTAATTGTTCTGTATAGAAAGATGAAGATTGAGAACTCCTTGGCCTGAAATGTGTTTCGTATGACAAATATGGACTACTGTATGGTTCATGAGACATCATAAGGAGTTAATTGGTTTGAATAAAATATTCAAAATTGAGAACTTCCTGGCCTGAAATATATTCAGTATGACAAATATGGACTACAGTATGGTTGATGAGACATCATAAGGAGTTAATTGGTCTGTATAGAAAGTTCAAGATTGAGAACTCCTTGGCTTAAAATATATTCAGTATGACAAATATGGGCTACTGTATGGTTGATGAGAAATCATAAGGATTTAATTGGTCTGTATATAAAATTTAAGATGGAGAAATCCTTGGCCTGAAATATGTTCAGTATGATAAATATGTACTACTGTATGGTTGATGAGACATCATAAGGAGTTAATTGTTCTGTATAGAAAGATGAAGATTCAGAACTCCTTGGCCTGAAATATGTTTCGTATGACAAATATGGACTACTGTATGGTTGATGAGACATTATAAGGAGTTAATTGGTCTGTATAAAAAGTACAAGATTGAGAACTCCTTGGCTTGAAATATGTTCAGTATGTCAAATATTGACTACTGTATGGTTAATGAGATATAATAAGGAGTTAATTGTTCTGTATAGAAAGTTCAAGATTGAGAACTCCTTGGCCTGAAATATGTTCAGAATGTCAAATATGGACTTCTGCATGTTTAATGAGACATCAGAAAGAGTCAATTAGTTTGTATAGAAAGTTAAGTATTGAGAACTCCTTTGCCTGAAATATGTTCAGTATTACAAATATGGGCTACTGTATGGTTGATGAGACATCATAAGGATTTAAGTGGTCTGTATAGCAAATTTAAGATTGAGAAATCCTTGGCCTGAAATATGTTCAGTATGATAAATATGTACTACTGTATGGTTAATGAGATATCAGAAAGAGTCAATTAGTTTGTATAGAAATTTCAGGATTGAAAACTTCTTGGCCTGAAATATGTTCAGTATGACAAATATGGACTACTGTATGGTTGATGAGACATCAGAAAGAGTCAGTTAGTCTGTACAGAAAAATCAAAACTGAGAACTCCTTGATCTGAAATATCTTGTGTGACAAATATGGACTACTGTATGGTTGATGAGACATCGTAAGGAGTTAATTGGTTTGAATAAAATATTCAAAATTGAGAACTTCCTGGCCTGATATATATTCAGTATGACAAATATGGACTACAGTATGGTTGATGAGACATCATAAGGAGTTAAGTCGTCTGTACAGAAAGTTTAAGATTGAGAACCCCTTGGCTTGAAATATGATCAGTATGTCAAATATTGACTATTGTATGGTTGATAAGACATCATAAGGAGTTAGTTGTTCTGTATAGAAAGATGAAGATTGAGAACTCCTTGGCCTGAAATGTGTTTCGTATGACAAATATGGACTACTGTATGGTTGATGAGACATCATAAGGAGTTAATTGGTCTGTATAGAAAGTTCAAGATTGAGAACTCCTTGGCTCGAAATATGTTCAATATGACAAATATGGGCTACTGTATGGTTGATGAGACATTATAAGGAGTTAATTGGTCTGTATAAAAAGTACAAGATTGAGAACTCCTTGGCTTGAAATATGTTCAGTATGTCAAATATTGACTACTGTATGGTTAATGAGATATAATAAGGAGTTAATTGTTCTGTATAGAAAGTTCAAGATTGAGAACTCCTTGGCCTGAAATATGTTCAGAATGTCAAATATGGACTTCTGTATGTTTAATGAGACATCAGAAAGAGTCAATTAGTTTGTATAGAAAGTTAAGTATTGAGAACTCCTTTGCCTGAAATATGTTCAGTATAACAAATATGGGCTACTGTATGGTTGATGAGACATCATAAGGATTTAAGTGGTCTGTATAGCAAATTTAATATTGAGAACTCCTTGGCCTGAAATATGTTCAGTATGACAAATATGGACTACTGTATGGTTGATGAGACATCAGAAAGAGTCAGTTAGTCTGTACAGAAAAATCAAAACTGAGAACTCCTTGGTCTGAAATATGTTGTGTGACAAATATGGACTACAGTATGGTTGATGAGACATCATAAGGAGTTAATTGGTCTGTATAGAAAGTTCAAGATTGAGAACTCCTTGGCCTGAAATATGTTCAGTATGACAAATATGGACTACTGTATGGTTGATGAGACATCAGAAAGAGTCAGTTAGTCTGTACAGAAAAATCAAAACTGAGAACTCCTTGGTCTGAAATATGTTGTGTGACAAATATGGACTACTGTATGGTTGATGAGACATCATAAGGAGTTAATTGGTTTGAATAAAATATTCAAAATTGAGAACTTGCTGGCCTGAAATATATTTAGTATGACAAATATGGACTACAGTATGGTTGATAAGACATCATAAAGAGTTAATTGTTCTGTATAGAAAGATGAAGATTGAAAACTCCTTGGCCTGAAATATGTTTCGCATGACAAATATGGACTACTGTATGGTTGATGAGACATTATAAGGAGTTAATTGGTCTGTATAGAAAGTACAAGATTGAGAACTCCTTGGCTTGAAATATGTTCAGTATGTCAAATATTGACTACTGTATGGTTAATGAGATATAATAAGGAGTTAATTGTTCTGTATAGAAAGTTCAAGATTGAGAACTCCTTGGCCTGAAATATGTTCAGAATGTCAAATATGTACTTCTGCATGTTTAATGAGACATCAGAAAGAGTCAATTAGTTTGTATAGAAAGTTAAGTATTGAGAACTCCTTTGCCTGAAATATGTTCAGTATGACAAATATGGACTACAGTATGGTTGATGAGACATCATAAGGAGTTAATTGGTTTGAATAAAATATTCAAAATTGAGAACTTCCTGGCCTGAAATATATTCAGTATGACAAATATGGACTACAGTATGGTTGATGAGACATCATAAGGAGTTAATTGGTCTGTATAGAAAGTTCAAGATTGAGAACTCCTTGGCCTGAAATATTTTCAGTATGACAAATATGGACTACTGTATGGTTCATGAGATATCAGAAAGAGTCAATTAGTTTGTATAGAAAGTTCAGGATTGAAAACTCCTTGGCCTGAAATATGTTCAGTATGACAAATATGGACTACTGTATGGTTGATGAGACATCATAAGGAGTTAATTGGTTTGTATAGAAAGTTCAAGATTGAGAACTCCTTGGCTTGAAATATGATCAGTATCTCAAATATTGACTATTGTGTCGTTGATAAGACATCATAAGGAGTTAATTGTTCTGTATAGAAAGATGAAGATTGAGAAATCCTTGGCCTGAAACATGTTCAGTATGATAAATATGTACTACTGTATGGTTGATGAGACATCATAAGGAGTTAACTGGTCTGTATAGAAAGTTCAAGATTGAGAACTCCTTGGCTTGAAATATTTTCAGTATGTCAAAATATGGACTATTGTTTGGTTAATGAGACATCAGAAAGAATCACTCAGTCTGTATAGAAAGTTCAAGATTGAGAACTCCTTGGCCTGAAATATGTTCAGTATGACAAATATGGACTACTATATGGTTGATGAGACATCAGAAAGAGTCAGTTAGTCTGTACAGAAAAATCAAAACTGAGAACTCCTTGGTCTGAAATATGTTGTGTGACAAATATGGACTACTGTATGGTTGATGAGACATCATAAGGAGTTAATTGGTTTGAATAAAATATTCAAAATTGAGAACTTACTGGCCTGAAATATATTTAGTATGACAAATATGGACTACAGTATGGTTGATGAGACATAATAAGGAGTTAATTCGTCTGTACAGAAAGTTTAAGATTGAGAACTCCTTGGCTTGAAATATGATCAGTATGTCAAATATTGACTATTGTATGGTTGATAAGACATCATAAGGAGTTAATTGTTCTGTATAGAAAGATGAAGATTGAGAACTCCTTGGCCTGAAATATGTTTCGTATGACAAATATGGACTACTGTATGGTTGATGAGACATTATAAGGAGTTAATTGGTCTGTATAGAAAGTTCAAGATTGAGAAGTCCTTGGCTTGAAATGTTCAGTATGTCAAATATTGACTTCTGTATGGTTGATGAGACATCATAAGGAGTTAATTGTTCTGTATAGAAAGATGAAGATTGAGAACTCCTTGGCCTGAAATGTGTTTCGTATGACAAATATGGACTACTGTATGGTTGATGAGACATCATAAGGAGTTAATTGGTTTGAATAAAATATTCAAAACTGAGAACTTCCTGGCCTGAAATATATTCAGTATGACAAATATGGACTACAGTATGGTTGATGAGATATCATAAGGAGTTAATTCGTCTGTATAGAAAGATGAAGATTGAGAACTCCTTGGCCTGAAATGTGTTTCGTATGACAAATATGGACTACTGTATGGTTGATGAGACATCATAAGGAGTTAATTGGTCTGTATAGAAAGTTTAAGATTGAGAACTCCTTGGCCTGAAATATGTTTCGTATGACAAATATGGACTACTGTATGGTTGATGAGACATTATAAGGAGTTAATTGGTCTGTATAGAAAGTACAAGATTCAGAACACCTTGGCTTGAAATATGTTCAGTATGTCAAATGTTGACTACTGTATGGTTAATGAGATATAATAAGGAGTTAATTGTTCTGTATAGAAAGTTCAAGATTGAGAACTCTTTGGCCTGAAATATGTTCAGAATGTCAAATATGGACTTCTGCATGTTTAATGAGACATCAGAAAGAGTCACTTAGTTTGTATAGAAAGTTAAGTATTGAGAACTCCTTGGCCTGAAATATGTTCAGTATAACAAATATGGGCTACTGTATGGTTGATGAGACATCATAAGGAGTTAATTGGTCTGTATAGAAAGTTCAAGATTGAGAACTCCTTGGCTTGAAATATGTTCAGTATGTCAAAATATGGACTATTGTATGGTTAATGAGACATCAGAAAGAATCACTCAGTCTGTATAGAAAGTTCAAGATTGTAAACTCCTTGGTCTGAAATATGTTCAGTATGTCAAATATTGACTACTGTATGGTTAATGAGATATAATAAGGAGTTAATTGTTCTGTATAGAAAGTTCAAGATTGAGAACTCCTTGGCCTGAAATATGTTCAGAATGTCAAATATGGACTTCTGTATGTTTAATGAGACATCAGAAAGAGTCAATTAGTTTGTATAGAAAGTTAAGTATTGAGAACTCCTTTGCCTGAAATATGTTCAGTATAACAAATATGGTCTACTGTATGGTTGATGAGACATCATAAGGATTTAAGTGGTCTGTATAGCAAATTTAAGATTGAGAACTCCTTGCCCTGAAATATGTTCAGTATGACAAATATGGACTACTGTATGGTTGATGAGACATCATAAAGAGTCAGTTAGTCTGTACAGAAAAATCTAAACTGAGAACTCCTTGGTCTGAAATATGTTGTGTGACAAATATGGACTACTGTATGGTTGAAGAGACATCATAAGGAGTTAATTGTTCTGTATAGAAAGATGAAGATTGAGAACTCCTTGGCCTGAAATGTGTTTCGTATGACAAATATGGACTACTGTATGGTTGATGAGACATCATAAGGAGTTAATTGGTTTGAATAAAATATTCAAAACTGAGAACTTCCTGGCCTGAAATATATTCAGTATGACAAATATGGACTACAGTATGGTTGATGAGATATCATAAGGAGTTAATTCGTCTGTATAGAAAGATGAAGATTGAGAACTCCTTGGCCTGAAATGTGTTTCGTATGACAAATATGGACTACTGTATGGTTGATGAGACATCATAAGGAGTTAATTGGTCTGTATAGAAAGTTTAAGATTGAGAACTCCTTGGCCTGAAATATGTTTCGTATGACAAATATGGACTACTGTATGGTTGATGAGACATTATAAGGAGTTAATTGGTCTGTATAGAAAGTACAAGATTCAGAACACCTTGGCTTGAAATATGTTTAGTATGTCAAATGTTGACTACTGTATGGTTAATGAGATATAATAAGGAGTTAATTGTTCTGTATAGAAAGTTCAAGATTGAGAACTCTTTGGCCTGAAATATGTTCAGAATGTCAAATATGGACTTCTGCATGTTTAATGAGACATCAGAAAGAGTCACTTAGTTTGTATAGAAAGTTAAGTATTGAGAACTCCTTGGCCTGAAATATGTTCAGTATAACAAATATGGGCTACTGTATGGTTGATGAGACATCATAAGGAGTTAATTGGTCTGTATAGAAAGTTCAAGATTGAGAACTCCTTGGCTTGAAATATGTTCAGTATGTCAAAATATGGACTATTGTATGGTTAATGAGACATCAGAAAGAATCACTCAGTCTGTATAGAAAGTTCAAGATTGTAAACTCCTTGGTCTGAAATATGTTCAGTATGTCAAATATTGACTACTGTATGGTTAATGAGATATAATAAGGAGTTAATTGTTCTGTATAGAAAGTTCAAGATTGAGAACTCCTTGGCCTGAAATATGTTCAGAATGTCAAATATGGACTTCTGTATGTTTAATGAGACATCAGAAAGAGTCAATTAGTTTGTATAGAAAGTTAAGTATTGAGAACTCCTTTGCCTGAAATATGTTCAGTATAACAAATATGGTCTACTGTATGGTTGATGAGACATCATAAGGATTTAAGTGGTCTGTATAGCAAATTTAAGATTGAGAACTCCTTGCCCTGAAATATGTTCAGTATGACAAATATGGACTACTGTATGGTTGATGAGACATCATAAAGAGTCAGTTAGTCTGTACAGAAAAATCTAAACTGAGAACTCCTTGGTCTGAAATATGTTGTGTGACAAATATGGACTACTGTATGGTTGAAGAGACATCATAAGGAGTTAATTGTTCTGTATAGAAAGATGAAGATTGAGAACTCCTTGGCCTGAAATGTGTTTCGTATGACAAATATGGACTACTGTATGGTTGATGAGACATCATAAGGAGTTAATTGGTTTGAATAAAATATTCAAAACTGAGAACTTCCTGGCCTGAAATATATTCAGTATGACAAATATGGACTACAGTATGGTTGATGAGATATCATAAGGAGTTAATTCGTCTGTATAGAAAGATGAAGATTGAGAACTCCTTGGCCTGAAATGTGTTTCGTATGACAAATATGGACTACTGTATGGTTGATGAGACATCATAAGGAGTTAATTGGTCTGTATAGAAAGTTTAAGATTGAGAACTCCTTGGCCTGAAATATGTTTCGTATGACAAATATGGACTACTGTATGGTTGATGAGACATTATAAGGAGTTAATTGGTCTGTATAGAAAGTACAAGATTCAGAACACCTTGGCTTGAAATATGTTCAGTATGTCAAATGTTGACTACTGTATGGTTAATGAGATATAATAAGGAGTTAATTGTTCTGTATAGAAAGTTCAAGATTGAGAACTCTTTGGCCTGAAATATGTTCAGAATGTCAAATATGGACTTCTGCATGTTTAATGAGACATCAGAAAGAGTCACTTAGTTTGTATAGAAAGTTAAGTATTGAGAACTCCTTGGCCTGAAATATGTTCAGTATAACAAATATGGGCTACTGTATGGTTGATGAGACATCATAAGGAGTTAATTGGTCTGTATAGAAAGTTCAAGATTGAGAACTCCTTGGCTTGAAATATGTTCAGTATGTCAAAATATGGACTATTGTATGGTTAATGAGACATCAGAAAGAATCACTCAGTCTGTATAGAAAGTTCAAGATTGTAAACTCCTTGGTCTGAAATATGTTCAGTATGTCAAATATTGACTACTGTATGGTTAATGAGATATAATAAGGAGTTAATTGTTCTGTATAGAAAGTTCAAGATTGAGAACTCCTTGGCCTGAAATATGTTCAGAATGTCAAATATGGACTTCTGTATGTTTAATGAGACATCAGAAAGAGTCAATTAGTTTGTATAGAAAGTTAAGTATTGAGAACTCCTTTGCCTGAAATATGTTCAGTATAACAAATATGGTCTACTGTATGGTTGATGAGACATCATAAGGATTTAAGTGGTCTGTATAGCAAATTTAAGATTGAGAACTCCTTGCCCTGAAATATGTTCAGTATGACAAATATGGACTACTGTATGGTTGATGAGACATCATAAAGAGTCAGTTAGTCTGTACAGAAAAATCTAAACTGAGAACTCCTTGGTCTGAAATATGTTGTGTGACAAATATGGACTACTGTATGGTTGAAGAGACATCATAAGGAGTTAATTCGTCTGTACAGAAAGTTTAAGATTGAGAACTCCTTGGCTTGAAATATGATCAGTATGTCAAATATTGACTATTGTATGGTTGATAAGACATCATAAGGAGTTAATTGTTCTGTATAGAAAGATGAAGATTGAGAACTCCTTGGCCTGAAATGTGTTTCGTATGACAAATATGGACTACTGTATGGTTAATAAAACATCATAAGGAGTTAATTGGTTTGAATAAAATATTCAAAATTGAGAACTTCCTGGCCTGAAATATATTCAGTATGACAAATATGGACTACAGTATGGTTGATGAGACATCATAAGGAGTTAATTGGTCTGTATAGAAAGTTCAAGATTGAGAACTCCTTGGCTTGAAATATATTCAGTATGACAAATATGGGATACTGTATGGTTGATGAGAAATCATAAGGATTTAATTGGTCTGTATATAAAATTTAAGATGGAGAAATCCTTGGCCTGAAATATGTTCAGTATGATAAATATGTACTACTGTATGGTTGATGAGACATCATAAGGAGTTAATTGTTCTGTATAGAAAAATGAAGATTGAGAACTCCTTGGCCTGAAATGTGTTTCGTATGACAAATATGGACTACTGTATGGTTCATGAGACATCATAAGGAGTTAATTGGTTTGAATAAAATATTCAAAATTGAGAACTTCCTGGCCTGAAATATATTCAGTATGACAAATATGGACTACAGTATGGTTGATGAGACATCATAAGGAGTTAATTGGTCTGTATAGAAAGTTCAAGATTGAGAACTCCTTGGCTTAAAATATATTCAGTATGACAAATATGGGCTACTGTATGGTTGATGAGAAATCA
Organism: Rhinogobio ventralis; assembly: GCA_039654625.1. Classification (NCBI taxonomy): domain Eukaryota; kingdom Metazoa; phylum Chordata; class Actinopteri; order Cypriniformes; family Gobionidae; genus Rhinogobio; species Rhinogobio ventralis. The sequence continues at coordinate 20,810,052 of CM077215.1, read as the reverse complement.
TAAGGATTTAATTGGTCTGTATATAAAATTTAAGATGGAGAAATCCTTGGCCTGAAATATGTTCAGTATGATAAATATGTACTACTGTATGGTTGATGAGACATCATAAGGAGTTAATTGTTCTGTATAGAAAGATGAAGATTCAGAACTCCTTGGCCTGAAATATGTTTCGTATGACAAATATGGACTACTGTATGGTTGATGAGACATTATAAGGAGTTAATTGGTCTGTATAAAAAGTACAAGATTGAGAACTCCTTGGCTTGAAATATGTTCAGTATGTCAAATATTGACTACTGTATGGTTAATGAGATATAATAAGGAGTTAATTGTTCTGTATAGAAAGTTCAAGATTGAGAACTCCTTGGCCTGAAATATGTTCAGAATGTCAAATATGGACTTCTGCATGTTTAATGAGACATCAGAAAGAGTCAATTAGTGTGTATAGAAAGTTAAGTATTGAGAACTCCTTTGCCTGAAATATGTTCAGTATTACAAATATGGGCTACTGTATGGTTGATGAGACACTATAAGGATTTAAGTGGTCTGTATAGCAAATTTAAGATTGAGAAATCCTTGGCCTGAAATATGTTCAGTATGATAAATATGTACTACTGTATGGTTAATGAGATATCAGAAAGAGTCAATTAGTTTGTATATAAATTTCAGGATTGAAAACTTCTTGGCCTGAAATATGTTCAGTATGACAAATATGGACTACTGTATGGTTGATGAGACATCAGAAAGAGTCAGTTAGTCTGTACAGAAAAATCAAAACTGAGAACTCCTTGATCTGAAATATCTTGTGTGACAAATATGGACTACTGTATGGTTGATGAGACATCGTAAGGAGTTAATTGGTTTGAATAAAATATTCAAAATTGAGAACTTCCTGGCCTGAAATATATTCAGTATGACAAATATGGACTACAGTATGGTTGATGAGACATCATAAGGAGTTAAGTCGTCTGTACAGAAAGTTTAAGATTGAGAACTCCTTGGCTTGAAATATGATCAGTATGTCAAATATTGACTATTGTATGGTTGATAAGACATCATAAGGAGTTAGTTGTTCTGTATAGAAAGTTCAAGATTGAGAACTCCTTGGCTTGAAATATGTTCAGTATGACAAATATGGGCTACTGTATGGTTGATGAGAAATCATAAGGATTTAATTGGTCTGTATATGAAATTTAAGATTGAGAAATCCTTGGCCTGAAATATGTTCAGTATGATAAATATGTACTACTGTATGGTTGATGAGACATCATAAGGAGTTAATTGGTCTGTATAGAAAGTTCAAGATTGAGAACTCCTTGGCTTGAAATATGTTCAGTATGTCAAAATGTGGACTATTGTTTGGTTAATGAGACATCAGAAAGAATTACTCAGTCTGTATAGAAAGTTCAAGATTGTAAACTCCTTGGTCTGAAATATGTTCAGTATGTCAAATATTGACTACTGTATGGTTAATGAGATATAATAAGGAGTTAATTGTTCTGTATAGAAAGTTCAAGATTGAGAACTCCTTGGCCTGAAATATGTTCAGAATGTCAAATATGGACTTCTGTATGTTTAATGAGACATCAGAAAGAGTCAATTAGTTTAAATAGAAAGTTAAGTATTGAGAACTCCTTTGCCTGAAATATGTTCAGTATAACAAATATGGGCTACTGTATGGTTGATGAGACATCATAAGGATTTAAGTGGTCTGTATAGCAAATTTAAGATTGAGAACTCCTTGGCCTGAAATATGTTCAGTATGATAAATATGTATTACTGTATGGTTGTTGAGACATCATAAGGAGTTAATTGGTCTGTATAGAAAGTTTAAGATTGAGAACTCCTTGGCCTGAAATATGTTCAGTATGACAAATATGGACTACTGTATGTTTGACGAGACATCAGAAAGAGTCAGTTAGTCTGTACAGAAAAATCAAAACTGAGAACTCCTTGGTCTGAAATATGTTGTGTGACAAATATGGACTACTGTATGGTTGATGAGACATCATAAGGATTTAATTGGTTTGAATAAAATATTCAAAATTGAGAACTTCCTCGCCTGAAATATATTCAGTATGACAAATATGGACTACTGTATGGTTGATGAGACATCATAAGGAGTTAATTGTTCTGTATAGAAAGATGAAGATTGAGAACTCCTTGGCCTGAAATATGTTTCGTATGACAAATATGGACTACTGTATGGTTGATGAGACATTATAAGGAGTTAATTGGTCTGTATAGAAAGTTCAAGATTGAGAAGTCCTTGGCTTGAAATGTTCAGTATGTCAAATATTGACTTCTGTATGGTTGATGAGACATCATAAGGAGTTAATTGTTCTGTATAGAAAGATGAAGATTGAGAACTCCTTGGCCTGAAATGTGTTTCGTATGACAAATATGGACTACTGTATGGTTGATGAGACATCATAAGGAGTTAATTGGTTTGAATAAAATATTCAAAACTGAGAACTTCCTGGCCTGAAATATATTCAGTATGACAAATATGGACTACAGTATGGTTGATGAGATATCATAAGGAGTTAATTCGTCTGTATAGAAAGATGAAGATTGAGAACTCCTTGGCCTGAAATGTGTTTCGTATGACAAATATGGACTACTGTATGGTTGATGAGACATCATAAGGAGTTAATTGGTCTGTATAGAAAGTTTAAGATTGAGAACTCCTTGGCCTGAAATATGTTTCGTATGACAAATATGGACTACTGTATGGTTGATGAGACATTATAAGGAGTTAATTGGTCTGTATAGAAAGTACAAGATTCAGAACACCTTGGCTTGAAATATGTTCAGTATGTCAAATGTTGACTACTGTATGGTTAATGAGATATAATAAGGAGTTAATTGTTCTGTATAGAAAGTTCAAGATTGAGAACTCTTTGGCCTGAAATATGTTCAGAATGTCAAATATGGACTTCTGCATGTTTAATGAGACATCAGAAAGAGTCACTTAGTTTGTATAGAAAGTTAAGTATTGAGAACTCCTTGGCCTGAAATATGTTCAGTATAACAAATATGGGCTACTGTATGGTTGATGAGACATCATAAGGAGTTAATTGGTCTGTATAGAAAGTTCAAGATTGAGAACTCCTTGGCTTGAAATATGTTCAGTATGTCAAAATATGGACTATTGTATGGTTAATGAGACATCAGAAAGAATCACTCAGTCTGTATAGAAAGTTCAAGATTGTAAACTCCTTGGTCTGAAATATGTTCAGTATGTCAAATATTGACTACTGTATGGTTAATGAGACATCAGAAAGAGTCAGTTAGTCTGTACAGAAAAATCTAAACTGAGAACTCCTTGGTCTGAAATATGTTGTGTGACAAATATGGACTACTGTATGGTTGAAGAGACATCATAAGGAGTTAATTCGTCTGTACAGAAAGTTTAAGATTGAGAACTCCTTGGCTTGAAATATGATCAGTATGTCAAATATTGACTATTGTATGGTTGATAAGACATCATAAGGAGTTAATTGTTCTGTATAGAAAGATGAAGATTGAGAACTCCTTGGCCTGAAATGTGTTTCGTATGACAAATATGGACTACTGTATGGTTAATAAAACATCATAAGGAGTTAATTGGTTTGAATAAAATATTCAAAATTGAGAACTTCCTGGCCTGAAATATATTCAGTATGACAAATATGGACTACAGTATGGTTGATGAGACATCATAAGGAGTTAATTGGTCTGTATAGAAAGTTCAAGATTGAGAACTCCTTGGCTTGAAATATATTCAGTATGACAAATATGGGATACTGTATGGTTGATGAGAAATCATAAGGATTTAATTGGTCTGTATATAAAATTTAAGATGGAGAAATCCTTGGCCTGAAATATGTTCAGTATGATAAATATGTACTACTGTATGGTTGATGAGACATCATAAGGAGTTAATTGTTCTGTATAGAAAAATGAAGATTGAGAACTCCTTGGCCTGAAATGTGTTTCGTATGACAAATATGGACTACTGTATGGTTCATGAGACATCATAAGGAGTTAATTGGTTTGAATAAAATATTCAAAATTGAGAACTTCCTGGCCTGAAATATATTCAGTATGACAAATATGGACTACAGTATGGTTGATGAGACATCATAAGGAGTTAATTGGTCTGTATAGAAAGTTCAAGATTGAGAACTCCTTGGCTTAAAATATATTCAGTATGACAAATATGGGCTACTGTATGGTTGATGAGAAATCATAAGGATTTAATTGGTCTGTATATAAAATTTAAGATGGAGAAATCCTTGGCCTGAAATATGTTCAGTATGATAAATATGTACTACTGTATGGTTGATGAGACATCATAAGGAGTTAATTGTTCTGTATAGAAAGATGAAGATTCAGAACTCCTTGGCCTGAAATATGTTTCGTATGACAAATATGGACTACTGTATGGTTGATGAGACATTATAAGGAGTTAATTGGTCTGTATAAAAAGTACAAGATTGAGAACTCCTTGGCTTGAAATATGTTCAGTATGTCAAATATTGACTACTGTATGGTTAATGAGATATAATAAGGAGTTAATTGTTCTGTATAGAAAGTTCAAGATTGAGAACTCCTTGGCCTGAAATATGTTCAGAATGTCAAATATGGACTTCTGCATGTTTAATGAGACATCAGAAAGAGTCAATTAGTTTGTATAGAAAGTTAAGTATTGAGAACTCCTTTGCCTGAAATATGTTCAGTATTACAAATATGGGCTACTGTATGGTTGATGAGACACTATAAGGATTTAAGTGGTCTGTATAGCAAATTTAAGATTGAGAAATCCTTGGCCTGAAATATGTTCAGTATGATAAATATGTACTACTGTATGGTTAATGAGATATCAGAAAGAGTCAATTAGTTTGTATATAAATTTCAGGATTGAAAACTTCTTGGCCTGAAATATGTTCAGTATGACAAATATGGACTACTGTATGGTTGATGAGACATCAGAAAGAGTCAGTTAGTCTGTACAGAAAAATCAAAACTGAGAACTCCTTGATCTGAAATATCTTGTGTGACAAATATGGACTACTGTATGGTTGATGAGACATCGTAAGGAGTTAATTGGTTTGAATAAAATATTCAAAATTGAGAACTTCCTGGCCTGAAATATATTCAGTATGACAAATATGGACTACAGTATGGTTGATGAGACATCATAAGGAGTTAAGTCGTCTGTACAGAAAGTTTAAGATTGAGAACTCCTTGGCTTGAAATATGATCAGTATGTCAAATATTGACTATTGTATGGTTGATAAGACATCATAAGGAGTTAGTTGTTCTGTATAGAAAGTTCAAGATTGAGAACTCCTTGGCTTGAAATATGTTCAGTATGACAAATATGGGCTACTGTATGGTTGATGAGAAATCATAAGGATTTAATTGGTCTGTATATGAAATTTAAGATTGAGAAATCCTTGGCCTGAAATATGTTCAGTATGATAAATATGTACTACTGTATGGTTGATGAGACATCATAAGGAGTTAATTGGTCTGTATAGAAAGTTCAAGATTGAGAACTCCTTGGCTTGAAATATGTTCAGTATGTCAAAATGTGGACTATTGTTTGGTTAATGAGACATCAGAAAGAATTACTCAGTCTGTATAGAAAGTTCAAGATTGTAAACTCCTTGGTCTGAAATATGTTCAGTATGTCAAATATTGACTACTGTATGGTTAATGAGATATAATAAGGAGTTAATTGTTCTGTATAGAAAGTTCAAGATTGAGAACTCCTTGGCCTGAAATATGTTCAGAATGTCAAATATGGACTTCTGTATGTTTAATGAGACATCAGAAAGAGTCAATTAGTTTAAATAGAAAGTTAAGTATTGAGAACTCCTTTGCCTGAAATATGTTCAGTATAACAAATATGGGCTACTGTATGGTTGATGAGACATCATAAGGATTTAAGTGGTCTGTATAGCAAATTTAAGATTGAGAACTCCTTGGCCTGAAATATGTTCAGTATGATAAATATGTATTACTGTATGGTTGTTGAGACATCATAAGGAGTTAATTGGTCTGTATAGAAAGTTTAAGATTGAGAACTCCTTGGCCTGAAATATGTTCAGTATGACAAATATGGACTACTGTATGTTTGACGAGACATCAGAAAGAGTCAGTTAGTCTGTACAGAAAAATCAAAACTGAGAACTCCTTGGTCTGAAATATGTTGTGTGACAAATATGGACTACTGTATGGTTGATGAGACATCATAAGGATTTAATTGGTTTGAATAAAATATTCAAAATTGAGAACTTCCTCGCCTGAAATATATTCAGTATGACAAATATGGACTACTGTATGGTTGATGAGACATCAGAAAGAGTCAGTTAGTCTGTACAGAAAAATCAAAACTGAGAACTCCTTGGTCTGAAATATGTTGTGTGACAAATATGGACTACTGTATGGTTGATGAGACATCATAAGGAGTTAATTGGTCTGTATAGAAAGTTCAAGATTGAGAACTCCTTGGCTTGAAATATGTTCAGTATGACAAATATGGGCTACTGTATGGTTGATGAGAAATCATAAGGATTTAATTGGTCTGTATATAAAATTTAAGATGGAGAAATCCTTGGCCTGAAATATGTTCAGTATGATAAATATGTACTACTGTATGGTTGATGAGACATCATAAGGAGTTAATTGGTCTGTATAGAAAGTTCAAGATTGAGAACTCCTTGGCCTGAAATATGTTCAGTATGACAAATATGGACTACTGTATGGTTGATGAGACATCAGAAAGAGTCAGTTAGTCTGTACAGAAAAATCAAAACTGAGAACTCCTTGGTCTGAAATATGTTGTGTGACAAATATGGACAACTGTATGGTTAATGAGACATCATAAGGAGTTAATTCGTCTGTACAGAAAGTTTAAGATTGAGAACTCCTTGGCTTGAAATATGATCAGTATGTCAAATATTGACTATTGTATGGTTGATAAGACATCATAAGGAGTTAATTGTTCTGTATAGAAAGATGAACATTGAGAACTCCTTGGCCTGAAATGTGTTTCGTATGACAAATATGGACTACTGTATGGTTGATGAGACATCATAAGGAGTTAAATGGTCTGTATAGAAAGTTCAAGATTGAGAACTCCTTGGCTTGAAATATGTTCAGTATGTCAAATATGGACTATTGTATGGCTAATGAGACATCACAAGGAGTTAATTGGTCTGAATCAAATATTAAAAATAGAGAACTTCCTGGCCTGAAATATGTTCAGTGTCACAAATATGGACTACTGTATGGTTGATGAGACATCATAAGGAGTTAATTGGTCTTTTCAGAAAGTTCAAGATTTAGTTAGTCTGTATAGAAAAATCAAAATTGAGAACTCCTTGGTCTGAAATATGTTCAGTATGACAAATATGGACTACTGTATGTTTGACGAGACATCAGAAAGAGTCAGTTAGTCTGTACAGAAAAATCAAAACTGAGAACTCCTTGGTCTGAAATATGTTCAGTATGACAAATATGGACTACTGTATGGTTGTTGAGACATCATAAGGAGTTAATTGGTCTGTATAGAAAGTTTAAGATTGAGAACTCCTTGGCCTGAAATATGTTCAGTATGACAAATATGGACTACTGCATGTTTAATGAGACATCAGAAAGAGTCACTTAGTTTGTATAGAAAGTTAAGTATTGAGAACTCCTTGGCCTGAAATATGTTCAGTATAACAAATATGGGCTACTGTATGGTTGATGAGACATCATAAGGAGTTAATTGGTCTGTATAGAAAGTTCAAGATTGAGAACTCCTTGGCTTGAAATATGTTCAGTATGTCAAAATATGGACTATTGTATGGTTAATGAGACATCAGAAAGAATCACTCAGTCTGTATAGAAAGTTCAAGATTGTAAACTCCTTGGTCTGAAATATGTTCAGTATGTCAAATATTGACTACTGTATGGTTAATGAGACATCAGAAAGAGTCAGTTAGTCTGTACAGAAAAATCTAAACTGAGAACTCCTTGGTCTGAAATATGTTGTGTGACAAATATGGACTACTGTATGGTTGAAGAGACATCATAAGGAGTTAATTCGTCTGTACAGAAAGTTTAAGATTGAGAACTCCTTGGCTTGAAATATGATCAGTATGTCAAATATTGACTATTGTATGGTTGATAAGACATCATAAGGAGTTAATTGTTCTGTATAGAAAGATGAAGATTGAGAACTCCTTGGCCTGAAATGTGTTTCGTATGACAAATATGGACTACTGTATGGTTAATAAAACATCATAAGGAGTTAATTGGTTTGAATAAAATATTCAAAATTGAGAACTTCCTGGCCTGAAATATATTCAGTATGACAAATATGGACTACAGTATGGTTGATGAGACATCATAAGGAGTTAATTGGTCTGTATAGAAAGTTCAAGATTGAGAACTCCTTGGCTTGAAATATATTCAGTATGACAAATATGGGATACTGTATGGTTGATGAGAAATCATAAGGATTTAATTGGTCTGTATATAAAATTTAAGATGGAGAAATCCTTGGCCTGAAATATGTTCAGTATGATAAATATGTACTACTGTATGGTTGATGAGACATCATAAGGAGTTAATTGTTCTGTATAGAAAAATGAAGATTGAGAACTCCTTGGCCTGAAATGTGTTTCGTATGACAAATATGGACTACTGTATGGTTCATGAGACATCATAAGGAGTTAATTGGTTTGAATAAAATATTCAAAATTGAGAACTTCCTGGCCTGAAATATATTCAGTATGACAAATATGGACTACAGTATGGTTGATGAGACATCATAAGGAGTTAATTGGTCTGTATAGAAAGTTCAAGATTGAGAACTCCTTGGCTTAAAATATATTCAGTATGACAAATATGGGCTACTGTATGGTTGATGAGAAATCATAAGGATTTAATTGGTCTGTATATAAAATTTAAGATGGAGAAATCCTTGGCCTGAAATATGTTCAGTATGATAAATATGTACTACTGTATGGTTGATGAGACATCATAAGGAGTTAATTGTTCTGTATAGAAAGATGAAGATTCAGAACTCCTTGGCCTGAAATATGTTTCGTATGACAAATATGGACTACTGTATGGTTGATGAGACATTATAAGGAGTTAATTGGTCTGTATAAAAAGTACAAGATTGAGAACTCCTTGGCTTGAAATATGTTCAGTATGTCAAATATTGACTACTGTATGGTTAATGAGATATAATAAGGAGTTAATTGTTCTGTATAGAAAGTTCAAGATTGAGAACTCCTTGGCCTGAAATATGTTCAGAATGTCAAATATGGACTTCTGCATGTTTAATGAGACATCAGAAAGAGTCAATTAGTTTGTATAGAAAGTTAAGTATTGAGAACTCCTTTGCCTGAAATATGTTCAGTATTACAAATATGGGCTACTGTATGGTTGATGAGACACTATAAGGATTTAAGTGGTCTGTATAGCAAATTTAAGATTGAGAAATCCTTGGCCTGAAATATGTTCAGTATGATAAATATGTACTACTGTATGGTTAATGAGATATCAGAAAGAGTCAATTAGTTTGTATATAAATTTCAGGATTGAAAACTTCTTGGCCTGAAATATGTTCAGTATGACAAATATGGACTACTGTATGGTTGATGAGACATCAGAAAGAGTCAGTTAGTCTGTACAGAAAAATCAAAACTGAGAACTCCTTGATCTGAAATATCTTGTGTGACAAATATGGACTACTGTATGGTTGATGAGACATCGTAAGGAGTTAATTGGTTTGAATAAAATATTCAAAATTGAGAACTTCCTGGCCTGAAATATATTCAGTATGACAAATATGGACTACAGTATGGTTGATGAGACATCATAAGGAGTTAAGTCGTCTGTACAGAAAGTTTAAGATTGAGAACTCCTTGGCTTGAAATATGATCAGTATGTCAAATATTGACTATTGTATGGTTGATAAGACATCATAAGGAGTTAGTTGTTCTGTATAGAAAGTTCAAGATTGAGAACTCCTTGGCTTGAAATATGTTCAGTATGACAAATATGGGCTACTGTATGGTTGATGAGAAATCATAAGGATTTAATTGGTCTGTATATGAAATTTAAGATTGAGAAATCCTTGGCCTGAAATATGTTCAGTATGATAAATATGTACTACTGTATGGTTGATGAGACATCATAAGGAGTTAATTGGTCTGTATAGAAAGTTCAAGATTGAGAACTCCTTGGCTTGAAATATGTTCAGTATGTCAAAATGTGGACTATTGTTTGGTTAATGAGACATCAGAAAGAATTACTCAGTCTGTATAGAAAGTTCAAGATTGTAAACTCCTTGGTCTGAAATATGTTCAGTATGTCAAATATTGACTACTGTATGGTTAATGAGATATAATAAGGAGTTAATTGTTCTGTATAGAAAGTTCAAGATTGAGAACTCCTTGGCCTGAAATATGTTCAGAATGTCAAATATGGACTTCTGTATGTTTAATGAGACATCAGAAAGAGTCAATTAGTTTAAATAGAAAGTTAAGTATTGAGAACTCCTTTGCCTGAAATATGTTCAGTATAACAAATATGGGCTACTGTATGGTTGATGAGACATCATAAGGATTTAAGTGGTCTGTATAGCAAATTTAAGATTGAGAACTCCTTGGCCTGAAATATGTTCAGTATGATAAATATGTATTACTGTATGGTTGTTGAGACATCATAAGGAGTTAATTGGTCTGTATAGAAAGTTTAAGATTGAGAACTCCTTGGCCTGAAATATGTTCAGTATGACAAATATGGACTACTGTATGTTTGACGAGACATCAGAAAGAGTCAGTTAGTCTGTACAGAAAAATCAAAACTGAGAACTCCTTGGTCTGAAATATGTTGTGTGACAAATATGGACTACTGTATGGTTGATGAGACATCATAAGGATTTAATTGGTTTGAATAAAATATTCAAAATTGAGAACTTCCTCGCCTGAAATATATTCAGTATGACAAATATGGACTACTGTATGGTTGATGAGACATCAGAAAGAGTCAGTTAGTCTGTACAGAAAAATCAAAACTGAGAACTCCTTGGTCTGAAATATGTTGTGTGACAAATATGGACTACTGTATGGTTGATGAGACATCATAAGGAGTTAATTGGTCTGTATAGAAAGTTCAAGATTGAGAACTCCTTGGCTTGAAATATGTTCAGTATGACAAATATGGGCTACTGTATGGTTGATGAGAAATCATAAGGATTTAATTGGTCTGTATATAAAATTTAAGATGGAGAAATCCTTGGCCTGAAATATGTTCAGTATGATAAATATGTACTACTGTATGGTTGATGAGACATCATAAGGAGTTAATTGGTCTGTATAGAAAGTTCAAGATTGAGAACTCCTTGGCCTGAAATATGTTCAGTATGACAAATATGGACTACTGTATGGTTGATGAGACATCAGAAAGAGTCAGTTAGTCTGTACAGAAAAATCAAAACTGAGAACTCCTTGGTCTGAAATATGTTGTGTGACAAATATGGACAACTGTATGGTTAATGAGACATCATAAGGAGTTAATTCGTCTGTACAGAAAGTTTAAGATTGAGAACTCCTTGGCTTGAAATATGATCAGTATGTCAAATATTGACTATTGTATGGTTGATAAGACATCATAAGGAGTTAATTGTTCTGTATAGAAAGATGAACATTGAGAACTCCTTGGCCTGAAATGTGTTTCGTATGACAAATATGGACTACTGTATGGTTGATGAGACATCATAAGGAGTTAAATGGTCTGTATAGAAAGTTCAAGATTGAGAACTCCTTGGCTTGAAATATGTTCAGTATGTCAAATATGGACTATTGTATGGCTAATGAGACATCACAAGGAGTTAATTGGTCTGAATCAAATATTAAAAATAGAGAACTTCCTGGCCTGAAATATGTTCAGTGTCACAAATATGGACTACTGTATGGTTGATGAGACATCATAAGGAGTTAATTGGTCTTTTCAGAAAGTTCAAGATTTAGTTAGTCTGTATAGAAAAATCAAAATTGAGAACTCCTTGGTCTGAAATATGTTCAGTATGACAAATATGGACTACTGTATGTTTGACGAGACATCAGAAAGAGTCAGTTAGTCTGTACAGAAAAATCAAAACTGAGAACTCCTTGGTCTGAAATATGTTCAGTATGACAAATATGGACTACTGTATGGTTGTTGAGACATCATAAGGAGTTAATTGGTCTGTATAGAAAGTTTAAGATTGAGAACTCCTTGGCCTGAAATATGTTCAGTATGACAAATATGGACTACTGTATGGTTGATGAGACATCAGAAAGAATCAGTTAGTCTGTACAGAAAAATCAAAACTGAGAACTCCTTGGTCTGAAATATGTTGTGTGACAAATATGGACTACTTTATGGTTAATGAGACATCATAAGGAGTTAATTGGTTTGAATAAAATATTCAAAATTGAGAACTTCCTGGCCTGAAATATATTCAGTATGACAAATATGGACTACAGTATGGTTGATGAGACATCATAAGGAGTTAATTCGTCTGTATAGAAAGATGAAGATTGAGAACTCCTTGGCCTGAAATGTTTTTCGTATGACAAATATGGACTACTGTATGGTTGATGAGACATCATAAGGAGTTAATTGGTCTGTATAGAAAGTTCAAGATTGAGAACTCCTTGGCTTGAAATATGTTCAGTATGACAAATATGGGCTACTGTATGGTTGATAAGAAATCATAAGGATTTAATTGGTCTGTATATAAAATTTAAGATGGAGAAATCCTTGGCCTGAAATATGTTCAGTATGATAAATATGTACTACTGTATGGTTGATGAGACATCATAAGGAGTTAATTGGTCTGTATAGAAAGTTCAAGATTGAGAACTCCTTGGCCTGAAATATGTTCAGTATGACAAATATGGACTACTGTATGGTTGATGAGACATCAGAAAGAGTCAGTTAGTCTGTACAGAAAAATCAAAACTGAGAACTCTTTGGTCTGAAATATGATCAGTATGTCAAATATTGACTATTGTATGGTTGATAAGACATCATAAGGAGTTAATTGTTCTGTATAGAAAGATGAACATTGAGAACTCCTTGGCCTGAAATGTGTTTCGTATGACAAATATGGACTACTGTATGGTTGATGAGACATCATAAGGAGTTAATTGGTCTATATAGAAAGTTCAAGATTGAGAACTCCTTGGCTTGAAATATGTTCAGTATGTCAAATATGGACTATTGTATGGCTAATGAGACATCACAAGGAGTTAATTGGTCTGAATCAAATATTAAAAATAGAGAACTTCCTGGCCTGAAATATGTTCAGTGTGAAAAATATGGACTACTGTATGGTTGATGAGACATCATAAGGAGTTAATTGGTCTGTATAGAAAGTTCAAGATTGAGAACTCCTTGGCTTGAAATATGTTCAGTATGACAAATATGGGCTACTGTATGGTTGATGAGAAATCATAAGGATTGAATTGGTCTGTATATAAAATTTAAGATGGAGAAATCCTTGGCCTGAAATATGTTCAGTATGATAAATATGTACTACTGTATGGTTGATGAGACATCAGAAAGAGTCAGTTAGTCTGTACAGAAAAATCTAAACTGAGAACTCTATGGTCTGAAACATGTTGTGTGACAAATATGGACTACTGTATGGTTAATGAGACATCATAAGGAGTTAATTCGTCTGTACAGAAAGTTTAAGATTGAGAACTCCTTGGCTTGAAATATGATCAGTATATCAAATATTGACTATTGTATGGTTGATAAGACATCAAAAGGAGTTAATTGGTCTGTATAGAAAGTACAAGATTGAGAACTCCTTGGCTTGAAATATGTTCAGTATGTCAAATATTGACTACTGTATGGTTAATGAGATATAATAAGGAGTTAATTGTTCTGTATAGAAAGTTCAAGATTGAGAACTCCTTGGCCTGAAATATGTTCAGAATGTCAAATATGGACTTCTGCATGTTTAATGAGACATCAGAAAGAGTCAATTAGTTTGTATAGAAAGTTAAGTATTGACAACTCCTTTGCCTGAAATATGTTCAGTATAACAAATATGGGCTACTGTATGGTTGATGAGACATCATAAGGATTTAAGTGGTCTGTATAGCAAATTTAAGATTGAGAACTCCTTGGCCTGAAATATGTTCAGTATGATAAATATGTACTACTGTATGGTTGATGAGACATCATAAGGAGTTAATTGGTCTGTATAGAAAGTTCAAGATTGAGAACTCCTTGGCCTGAAATATTTTCAGCATGACAAATATGGACTACTGTATGGTTAATGAGATATCAGAAAGAGTCAATTAGTTTGTATAGAAAGTTCAGGATTGAAAACTCCTTGGCCTGAAATATGTTCAGTATGACAAATATGGACTACTGTATGGTTGATGAGACATCAGAAAGAGTCAGTTAGTCTGTACAGAAAAATCAAAACTGAGAACTCCTTGGTCTGAAATATGTTGTGTGGCAAATATGGACTACTGTATGGTTGATGAGACATCATAAGGAGTTAATTGGTTTGAATAAAATATTCAAAATTGAGAACTTCCTGGCCTGAAATATATTCAGTATGACAAATATGGACTACAGTATGGTTGATGAGACATCATAAGGAGTTAAGTCGTCTGTACAGAGAGTTTAAGATTGAGAACTCCTTGGCTTGAAATATGGTCAGTATGTCAAATATTGACTATTGTATGGTTGATAAGACATCATAAGGAGTTAATTGTTCTGTATAGAAAGATGAAGATTGAGAACTCCTTGGCCTGAAATGTGTTTCGTATGACAAATATGGACTACTGTATGGTTGATGAGACATCATAAGGAGTTAATTGGTCTGTATAAAAAATTCAAGATTGAGAACTCCTTGGCCTGAAATATGTTCAGTATGACAAATATGGACTACTGTATGTTTGACGAGACATCAGAAGGAGTAATTGGTTTGTATAGAAAGTTCAAGATTGAGAACTCCTTGGCTTGAAATATGTTTATTATGTCAAATATGGACTATTGTATGTTTAATGAGACATCAGAAAGAGTCACTCAGTCTGTATAGAAAGTTCAAGATTGTAAACTCCTTCGTCTGAAATATGTTCAGTATGTCAAATATGGACTACTACATGATTAATGAGATATCAGAAAGAGTCAATTAGTTTGTATAGAAAGTTCAGGATTGAAAACTCCTTGGCCTGAAATATGTTCAGTATGACAAATATGGACTACTGTATGGTTGATGAGACATCAGAAAGAGTCAGTTAGTCTGTACAGAAAGTTTAAGTTTGAGAACTCCTTGGCTTGAAATATGTTCAGTTTGTCAAATATTGACTATTGTATGGTTGATAAGACATCATAAGGAGTTAATTGTTCTGTATAGAAAGTTCAAGATTGAGAACTCCTTGGCTTGAAATATGTTCAGTATGACAAATATGGGCTACTGTATGGTTGATGAGAAATCATAAGGATTTAATTGGTCTGTATATGAAATTTAAGATTGAGAAATCCTTGGCCTGAAATATGTTCAGTATGATAAATATGTACTACTGTATGGTTGATGAGACATCATAAGGAGTTAATTGGTCTGTATAGAAAGTTCAAGATTGTAAACTCCTTGGTCTGAAATATGTTCAGTATGTCAAATATTGACTACTGTATGGTTAATGAGATATAATAAGGAGTTAATTGTTCTGTATAGAAAGTTCAAGATTGAGAACTCCTTGGCCTGAAATATGTTCAGAATGTCAAATATGGACTTCTGTATGTTTAATGAGACATCAGAAAGAGTCAATTAGTTTGTATAGAAAGTTAAGTATTGAGAACTCCTTTGCCTGAAATATGTTCAGTATAACAAATATGGGCTACTGTATGGTTGATGAGACATCATAAGGATTTAAGTGGTCTGTATAGCAAATTTAAGATTGAGAACTCCTTGGCCTGAAATATGTTCAGTATGATAAATATGTATTACTGTATGGTTGTTGAGACATCATAAGGAGTTAATTGGTCTGTATAGAAAGTTTAAGATTGAGAACTCCTTGGCCTGAAATATGTTCAGTATGACAAATATGAACTACTGTATGTTTGACGAGACATCAGAAAGAGTCAGTTAGTCTGTACAGAAAAATCAAAACTGAGTACTCCTTGGTCTGAAATATGTTGTGTGACAAATATGGACTACTGTATGGTTGATGAGACATCATAAGGATTTAATTGGTTTGAATAAAATATTCAAAATTGAGAACTTCCTCGCCTGAAATATATTCAGTATGACAAATATGGACTACTGTATGGTTGATGAGACATCAGAAAGAGTCAGTTAGTCTGTACAGAAAAATCAAAACTGAGAACTCCTTGGTCTGAAATATGTTGTGTGACAAATATGGACTACTGTATGGTTGATGAGACATCATAAGGAGTTAATTGGTCTGTATAGAAAGTTCAAGATTGAGAACTCCTTGGCTTGAAATATGTTCAGTATGACAAATATGGGCTACTGTATGGTTGATGAGAAATCATAAGGATTTAATTGGTCTGTATATAAAATTTAAGATGGAGAAATCCTTGGCCTGAAATATGTTCAGTATGATAAATATGTACTACTGTATGGTTGATGAGACATCATAAGGAGTTAATTGGTCTGTATAGAAAGTTCAAGATTGAGAACTCCTTGGCCTGAAATATGTTCAGTATGACAAATATGGACTACTGTATGGTTGATGAGACATCAGAAAGAGTCAGTTAGTCTGTACAGAAAAATCAAAACTGAGAACTCCTTGGTCTGAAATATGTTGTGTGACAAATATGGACAACTGTATGGTTAATGAGACATCATAAGGAGTTAATTCGTCTGTACAGAAAGTTTAAGATTGAGAACTCCTTGGCTTGAAATATGATCAGTATGTCAAATATTGACTATTGTATGGTTGATAAGACATCATAAGGAGTTAATTGTTCTGTATAGAAAGATGAACATTGAGAACTCCTTGGCCTGAAATGTGTTTCGTATGACAAATATGGACCACTGTATGGTTGATGAGACATCATAAGGAGTTAAATGGTCTGTATAGAAAGTTCAAGATTGAGAACTCCTTGGCTTGAAATATGTTCAGTATGTCAAATATGGACTATTGTATGGCTAATGAGACATCACAAGGAGTTAATTGGTCTGAATCAAATATTAAAAATAGAGAACTTCCTGGCCTGAAATATGTTCAGTGTGACAAATATGGACTACTGTATGGTTGATGAGACATCATAAGGAGTTAATTGGTCTTTTCAGAAAGTTCAAGATTTAGTTAGTCTGTATAGAAAAATCTAAATTGAGAACTCCTTGGTCTGAAATATGTTCAGTATGACAAATATGGACTACTGTATGTTTGACGAGACATCAGAAAGAGTCAGTTAGTCTGTACAGAAAAATCAAAACTGAGAACTCCTTGGTCTGAAATATGTTCAGTATGACAAATATGGACTACTGTATGGTTGTTGAGACATCATAAGGAGTTAATTGGTCTGTATAGAAAGTTTAAGATTGAGAACTCCTTGGCCTGAAATATGTTCAGTATGACAAATATGGACTACTGTATGGTTGATGAGACATCAGAAAGAGTCAGTTAGTCTGTACAGAAAAATCAAAACTGAGAACTCCTTGGTCTGAAATATGTTGTGTGACAAATATGGACTACTTTATGGTTGATGAGACATCATAAGGAGTTAATTGGTTTGAATAAAATATTCAAAATTGAGAACTTCCTGGCCTGAAATATATTCAGTATGACAAATATGGACTACAGTATGGTTGATGAGACATCATAAGGAGTTAATTCGTCTGTATAGAAACATGAAGATTGAGAACTCCTTAGCCTGAAATGTGTTTCGTATGACAAATATGGAATATTGTATGGTTGATAAGACATCATAAGGAGTTAATTGTTCTGTATAGAAAGATGTACATTGAGAACTCCTTGGCCTGAAATGTGTTTCGTATGACAAATATGGACTACTGTATGGTTGATGAGACATCATAAGGAGTTAATTGGTCTGTATAGAAAGTTCAAGATTGAGAACTCCTTGGCTTGAAATATGTTCAGTATGTCAAATATGGACTATTGTATGGCTAATGAGACATCACAAGGAGTTAATTGGTCTGAATCAAATATTAAAAATAGAGAACTTCCTGGCCTGAAATATGTTCAGTGTGAAAAATATGGACTACTGTATGGTTGATGAGACATCATAAGGAGTTAATTGGTCTGTATAGAAAGTTCAAGATTGAGAACTCCTTGGCTTGAAATATGTTCAGTATGACAAATATGGGCTACTGTATGGTTGATGAGAAATCATAAGGATTGAATTGGTCTGTATATAAAATTTAAGATGGAGAAATCCTTGGCCTGAAATATGTTCAGTATGATAAATATGTACTACTGTATGGTTGATGAGACATCAGAAAGAGTCAGTTAGTCTGTACAGAAAGTTTAAGATTGAGAACTCCTTGGCTTGAAATATGATCAGTATATCAAATATTGACTATTGTATGGTTGATAAGACATCATAAGGAGTTAATTGGTCTGTATAGAAAGTACAAGATTGAGAACTCCTTGGCTTGAAATATGTTCAGTATGTCAAATATTGACTACTGTATGGTTAATGAGATATAATAAGGAGTTAATTGTTCTGTATAGAAAGTTCAAGATTGAGAACTCCTTGGCCTGAAATATGTTCAGAATGTCAAATATGGACTTCTGCATGTTTAATGAGACATCAGAAAGAGTCAATTAGTTTGTATAGAAAGTTAAGTATTGACAACTCCTTTGCCTGAAATATGTTCAGTATAACAAATATGGGCTACTGTATGGTTGATGAGACATCATAAGGATTTAAGTGGTCTGTATAGCAAATTTAAGATTGAGAACTCCTTGGCCTGAAATATGTTCAGTATGATAAATATGTACTACTGTATGGTTGATGAGACATCATAAGGAGTTAATTGGTCTGTATAGAAAGTTCAAGATTGAGAACTCCTTGGCCTGAAATATTTTCAGCATGACAAATATGGACTACTGTATGGTTAATGAGATATCAGAAAGAGTCAGTTAGTCTGTACAGAAAAATCAAAACTGAGAACTCCTTGGTCTGAAATATGTTGTGTGACAAATATGGACTACTGTATGGTTGATGAGACATCATAAGGAGTTAATTGGTTTGAATAAAATGTTCAAAATTGAGAACTTCCTGGCCTGAAATATATTCAGTATGACAAATATGGACTACAGTATGGTTGATGAGACATCATAAGGAGTTAAGTCGTCTGTACAGAGAGTTTAAGATTGAGAACTCCTTGGCTTGAAATATGGTCAGTATGTCAAATATTGACTATTGTATGGTTGATAAGACATCATAAGGAGTTAATTGTTCTGTATAGAAAGATGAAGATTGAGAACTCCTTGGCCTGAAATGTGTTTCGTATGACAAATATGGACTACTGTATGGTTGATGAGACATCATAAGGAGTTAATTGGTCTGTATAGAAAATTCAAGATTGAGAACTCCTTGGCCTGAAATATGTTCAGTTTGTCAAATATTGACTATTGTATGGTTGACAAGACATCATAAGGAGTTAATTGTTCTGTATAGAAAGTTGAAGATTGAGAACTCCTTTGCCTGAAATATGTTCAGTATGTCAAATATTGACTATTGTATGTTTAATGAGACATCAGAAAGAGTCAATTAGTTTGTATAGAAAGTTAAGTATTGAGAACTCCTTTGCCTGAAATATGTTCAGTATAACAAATATGGGCTACTGTATGGTTAATGAGACATCATAAGGAGTTAATTGGTCTGTATAGAAAGTTCAAGATTGAGAACTCCTTGGCTTGAAATATGTTCAGTATGTCAAATATGGACTATTGTATGGTTAATGAGACATCAGAAAGAGTCAATTAGTTTGTATAGAAAGTTTAGTATTGAGAACTCCTTTGCCTGAAATATGTTCAGTATAACAAATATGGGCTACTGTATGGTTGATGAGACATCATAAGGATTTAACTGGTCTGTATAGCAAATTTAAGATTGAGAACTCCTTGGCCTGAAATATGTTCAGAATGATAAATATGGACTACTCTATGTTTGACGAGACATCAGGAGTAATTGGTTTGTATAGAAAGTTCAAGATTGAGAACTCCTTGGCCTGAAATATGTTCAGTATGATAAATATGGACTACTGTATGGTTGATGAGACATCATAATGAGTTTATTGTTCTGTATAGAAAGCTCAAGATTGAGAACTCCTTGGCCTGAAATATGTTCAGAATGTCAAATATGGACTTCTGTATGTTCAATGAGACATCAGAAAGAGTCAATTAGTTTGTATAGAAAGGTAAGTATTGAGAACTCCTTTGCCTGAAATATGTTCAGTATAACAAATATGGGCTACTGTATGGTTGATGAGACATCATAAGGATTTAAGTGGTCTGTATAGCAAATTTAAGATTGAGAACTCCTTGGCCTGAAATATGTTCAGAATGATAAATATGGACTACTCTATGTTTGACGAGACATCAGAAGGAGTAATTGGTTTGTATAGAAAGTTCAAGATCGAGAACTCCTTGGCCTGAAATTTGTTCAGTATGATAAATATGGACTACTGTATGGTTGATGAGACATCAGAAAGAGTCAGTTAGTCTATATAGAAAAATCAAAACTGAGAACTCCTTGGTCTGAAATATGTTCAGTATGACAAATATGGACTACTGTATGGTTGATGAGACATCATAAGGAGTTAATTGGTCTGAATAGAATGTTCAAAATTGAGAACTTCCTGGCCTGAAATATGTTCAGTTTGTCAAATATTGACTATTGTATGGTTGACAAGACATCATAAGGAGTTAATTGTTCTGTATAGAAAGTTGAAGATTGAGAACTCCTTGGCCTGAAATATGTTCAGTATGTCAAATATTGACTATTGTATGGTTGACAAGACATCATAAGGAGTTAATTGGTCTGTATAGAAAGTTGAAGATTGAGAACTCCTTGGCCTGAAATATGTTCAGTATGACAAATATGGACTACTTTATGGTTGATGAGACATCATAAGGAGTTATTTGGTCTGAATAGAATGTTCAAAATTGAGAACTTCCTGGCCTGAAATATGTTCAGTATGACAAAAATGGACAACTGTATGGTTGATGAGACATCATAAGGAGTTAACTGGTCTGTATTGAAAGTTCAAGATTGAGAACTCCTTGGCTTGAAATATGTTCAGTATGTCAAATATGGACTATTGTATGGTTAATGAGACATCAGAAAGAGTCACTCAGTCTGTATAGAAAGTTCAAGATTGTAAACTCCTTGGTGTGAAATATGTTCAGTATGTCAAATATGGACTACTGTATGGTTAATGAGATATTAGAAGGAGTCAATTAGTTTGTATAGAAAGGTAAGTATTGAGAACTCCTTTGCCTGAAATATGTTCAGTATAACAAATATGGGCTACTGTATGGTTGATGAGACATCATAAGGATTTAAGTGGTCTGTATAGCAAATTTAAGATTGAGAACTCCTTGGCCTGAAATATGTTCAGAATGATAAATATGGACTACTCTATGTTTGACGAGACATCAGAAGGAGTAATTGGTTTGTATAGAAAGTTCAAGATCGAGAACTCCTTGGCCTGAAATTTGTTCAGTATGATAAATATGGACTACTGTATGGTTGATGAGACATCAGAAAGAGTCAGTTAGTCTATATAGAAAAATCAAAACTGAGAACTCCTTGGTCTGAAATATGTTCAGTATGACAAATATGGACTACTGTATGGTTGATGAGACATCAGAAAGAGTCAGTTAGTCTGTACAGAAAGTTTAAGTTTGAGAACTCCTTGGCTTGAAATATGTTCAGTTTGTCAAATATTGACTATTGTATGGTTGATAAGACATCATAAGGAGTTAATTGTTCTGTATAGAAAGTTGAAGATTGAGAACTCCTTGGCCTGAAATATGTTTCGTATGACAAATATGGACTACTGTATGGTTGATGAGACATCAGAAAGAGTCAGTTAGTCTATATAGAAAAATCAAAACTGAGAACTCCTTGGTCTGAAATATGTTCAGTATGACAAATATGGACTACTGTATGGTTGATGAGACATCATAAGGAGTTAATTGGTCTGAATAGAATGTTCAAAATTGAGAGCTTCCTGGCCTAAAATATTTTCAGTATGACAAATATGGACTACTGTATGGTTGATGAGACATTATAAGGATTTAATTGGTCTGTATAGAAAATTCAAGATTGAGAACTCCTTGGCTTGAAATATGTTCAGTATGTCAAATATGGACTATTGTATGGTTAATGAGACATCAGAAAGAGTCACTCAGTCTGTATAGAAAGTTCAAGATTGTAAACTCCTTGGTGTGAAATATGTTCAGTATGTCAAATATGGACTACTGTATGGTTAATGAGATATTAGAAGGAGTCAATTAGTTTGTATAGAAGGTTCAGGATTGAAAACTCCTTGGCCTGAAATATGTTCAGTATGACAAATATGGACTAATGTATGGTTGATGAGACATCATAAGGAGTTAATTGGTCTGTATAGAAAGTTCAAGATTGAGAACTCCTTGGCTTGAAATATGTTCAGTATGTCAAATATGGACTATTGTATGGTTGATGAGACATCAGAAAGAGTCAGTTAGTCTGTACAGAAAAATCAAAACTGAGAACTCCTTGGTCTGAAATATGTTGTGTGACAAATATGGACTACTGTATGGTTGATGAGACATCATAAGGAGTTAATTGGTTTGAATAAAATACTCAAAATTGAGAACTTCCTGGCCTGAAATATATTCAGTATGACAAATATGGACTACAGTATGGTTGATGAGACATCATAAGGAGTTAATTTGTCTGTACAGAAAGTTTAAGATTGAGAACTCCTTGGCTTGAAATATGTTCAGTTTGTCAAATATTGACTATTGTATGGTTGATAAGACATCATAAGGAGTTAATTGTTCTGTATAGAAAGTTGAAGATTGAGAACTCCTTGGCCTGAAATATGTTTCGTATGACAAATATGGACTACTGTATGGTTGATGACACATCATAAGGAGTTAATTGGTCTGAATAGAATGTTCAAAATTGAGAACTTCCTGGCCTGAAATATGTTCAGTTTGTCAAATATTGACTATTGTATGGTTGACAAGACATCATAAGTAGTTAATTGTTCTGTATAGAAAGTTGAAGATTGAGAACTCCTTTGCCTGAAATATGTTCAGTATGTCAAATATTGACTATTGTATGTTTAATGAGACATCAGAAAGAGTCAATTAGTTTGTATAGAAAGTTAAGTATTGAGAACTCCTTTGCCTGAAATATGTTCAGTATAACAAATATGGGCTACTGTATGGTTAATGAGACATCATAAGGAGTTAATTGGTCTGTATAGAAAGTTCAAGATTGAGAACTCCTTGGCTTGAAATATGTTCAGTATGTCAAATATGGACTATTGTATGGTTAATGAGACATCAGAAAGAGTCAATTAGTTTGTATAGAAAGTTTAGTATTGAGAACTCCTTTGCCTGAAATATGTTCAGTATAACAAATATGGGCTACTGTATGGTTGATGACACATCATAAGGATTTAACTGGTCTGTATAGCAAATTTAAGATTGAGAACTCCTTGGCCTGAAATATGTTCAGAATGATAAATATGGACTACTCTATGTTTGACGAGACATCAGGAGTAATTGGTTTGTATAGAAAGTTCAAGATTGAGAACTCCTTGGCCTGAAATATGTTCAGTATGATAAATATGGACTACTGTATGGTTGATGAGACATCATAATGAGTTTATTGTTCTGTATAGAAAGCTCAAGATTGAGAACTCCTTGGCCTGAAATATGTTCAGAATGTCAAATATGGACTTCTGTATGTTCAATGAGACATCAGAAAGAGTCAATTAGTTTGTATAGAAAGGTAAGTATTGAGAACTCCTTTGCCTGAAATATGTTCAGTATAACAAATATGGGCTACTGTATGGTTGATGAGACATCATAAGGATTTAAGTGGTCTGTATAGCAAATTTAAGATTGAGAACTCCTTGGCCTGAAATATGTTCAGAATGATAAATATGGACTACTCTATGTTTGACGAGACATCAGAAGGAGTAATTGGTTTGTATAGAAAGTTCAAGATCGAGAACTCCTTGGCCTGAAATTTGTTCAGTATGATAAATATGGACTACTGTATGGTTGATGAGACATCAGAAAGAGTCAGTTAGTCTATATAGAAAAATCAAAACTGAGAACTCCTTGGTCTGAAATATGTTCAGTATGACAAATATGGACTACTGTATGGTTGATGAGACATCATAAGGAGTTAATTGGTCTGAATAGAATGTTCAAAATTGAGAACTTCCTGGCCTGAAATATGTTCAGTTTGTCAAATATTGACTATTGTATGGTTGACAAGACATCATAAGGAGTTAATTGTTCTGTATAGAAAGTTGAAGATTGAGAACTCCTTGGCCTGAAATATGTTCAGTATGTCAAATATTGACTATTGTATGGTTGACAAGACATCATAAGGAGTTAATTGGTCTGTATAGAAAGTTGAAGATTGAGAACTCCTTGGCCTGAAATATGTTCAGTATGACAAATATGGACTACTTTATGGTTGATGAGACATCATAAGGAGTTATTTGGTCTGAATAGAATGTTCAAAATTGAGAACTTCCTGGCCTGAAATATGTTCAGTATGACAAAAATGGACAACTGTATGGTTGATGAGACATCATAAGGAGTTAACTGGTCTGTATTGAAAGTTCAAGATTGAGAACTCCTTGGCTTGAAATATGTTCAGTATGTCAAATATGGACTATTGTATGGTTAATGAGACATCAGAAAGAGTCACTCAGTCTGTATAGAAAGTTCAAGATTGTAAACTCCTTGGTGTGAAATATGTTCAGTATGTCAAATATGGACTACTGTATGGTTAATGAGATATTAGAAGGAGTCAATTAGTTTGTATAGAAAGGTAAGTATTGAGAACTCCTTTGCCTGAAATATGTTCAGTATAACAAATATGGGCTACTGTATGGTTGATGAGACATCATAAGGATTTAAGTGGTCTGTATAGCAAATTTAAGATTGAGAACTCCTTGGCCTGAAATATGTTCAGAATGATAAATATGGACTACTCTATGTTTGACGAGACATCAGAAGGAGTAATTGGTTTGTATAGAAAGTTCAAGATCGAGAACTCCTTGGCCTGAAATTTGTTCAGTATGATAAATATGGACTACTGTATGGTTGATGAGACATCAGAAAGAGTCAGTTAGTCTATATAGAAAAATCAAAACTGAGAACTCCTTGGTCTGAAATATGTTCAGTATGACAAATATGGACTACTGTATGGTTGATGAGACATCATAAGGAGTTAATTGGTCTGAATAGAATGTTCAAAATTGAGAACTTCCTGGCCTGAAATATGTTCAGTTTGTCAAATATTGACTATTGTATGGTTGACAAGACATCATAAGGAGTTAATTGGTCTGTATAGAAAGTTGAAGATTGAGAACTCCTTGGCCTGAAATATGTTCAGTATGACAAATATGGACTACTGTATGGTTGATGAGACATCATAAGGAGTTATTTGGTCTGAATAGAATGTTCAAAATTGAGAACTTCCTGGCCTGAAATATGTTCAGTATGACAAATATGGACTACTGTATGGTTGATGAGACATTATAAGAATTTAATTGGTCTGTATAGAAAATTCAAGATTGAGAACTCCTTGGCCTGAAATGTGTTCAGTATGACAAAAATGGACTACTGTATGGTTGATGAGACATCATAAGGAGTTAACTGGTCTGTATTGAAAGTTCAAGATTGAGAACTCCTTGGCTTGAAATATGTTCAGTATGTCAAATATGGACTATTGTATGGTTAATGAGACATCAGAAAGAGTCACTCAGTCTGTATAGAAAGTTCAAGATTGTAAACTCCTTGGTGTGAAATATGTTCAGTATGTCAAATATGGACTACTGTATGGTTAATGAGATATTAGAAGGAGTCAATTAGTTTGTATAGAAAGTTCAGGATTGAAAACTCCTTGGCCTGAAATATGTTCAGTATGACAAATATGGACTAATGTATGGTTGATGAGACATCATAAGGAGTTAATTGGTCTGTATAGAAAGTTCAAGATTGAGAACTCCTTGGCTTGAAATATGTTCAGTATGTCAAATATGGACTATTGTATGGTTGATGAGACATCAGAAAGAGTCAGTTAGTCTGTACAGAAAAATCAAAACTGAGAACTCCTTGGTCTGAAATATGTTGTGTGACAAATATGGACTACTGTATGGTTGATGAGACATCATAAGGAGTTAATTGGTTTGAATAAAATACTCAAAATTGAGAACTTCCTGGCCTGAAATATATTCAGTATGACAAATATGGACTACAGTATGGTTGATGAGACATCATAAGGAGTTAATTTGTCTGTACAGAAAGTTTAAGATTGAGAACTCCTTGGCTTGAAATATGTTCAGTTTGTCAAATATTGACTATTGTATGGTTGATAAGACATCATAAGGAGTTAATTGTTCTGTATAGAAAGTTGAAGATTGAGAACTCCTTGGCCTGAAATATGTTTCGTATGACAAATATGGACTACTGTATGGTTGATGAGACATCATAAGGAGTTAATTGGTCTGAATAGAATGTTCAAAATTGAGAACTTCCTGGCCTGAAATATGTTCAGTTTGTCAAATATTGACTATTGTATGGTTGACAAGACATCATAAGGAGTTAACTGTTCTGTATAGAAAGTTCAAGATTGAGAACTCCTTGGCTTGAAATATGTTCAGTATGTCAAATATGCACTACTCTATGTTTGACGAGACATCAGGAGTAATTGGTTTGTATAGAAAGTTCAAGATTGAGAACTCCTTGGCCTGAAATATGTTCAGTATGATAAATATGGACTACTGTATGGTTGATGAGACATTATAAGGATTTAATTGGTCTGTATAGAAAATTCAAGATTGAGAACTCCTTGGCCTGAAATATGTTCTGTATGACAAAAATGGACTACTGTATGGTTGATGAGACATCATAAGGAGTTAACTGGTCTGTATTGAAAGTTCAAGATTGAGAACTCCTTGGCTTGAAATATGTTCAGTATGTCAAATATGGACTATTGTATGGTTAATGAGACATCAGAAAGAGTCACTCAGTCTGTATAGAAAGTTCAAGATTGTAAACTCCTTGGTGTGAAATATGTTCAGTATGTCAAATATGGACTACTGTATGGTTAATGAGATATTAGAAGGAGTCAATTAGTTTGTATAGAAAGTTCAGGATTGAAAACTCCTTGGCCTGAAATATGTTCAGTATGACAAATATGGACTAATGTATGGTTGATGAGACATCATAAGGAGTTAATTGGTCTGTATAGAAAGTTCAAGATTGAGAACTCCTTGGCTTGAAATATGTTCAGTATGTCAAATATGGACTATTGTATGGTTGATGAGACATCAGAAAGAGTCAGTTAGTCTGTACAGAAAAATCAAAACTGAGAACTCCTTGGTCTGAAATATGTTGTGTGACAAATATGGACTACTGTATGGTTGATGAGACATCATAAGGAGTTAAGTGGTCTGAATAAAATACTCAAAATTGAGAACTTCCTTGCCTGAAATATATTCAGTATGACAAATATGGACTACAGTATGGTTGATGAGACATCATAAGGGGTTAATTCGTCTGTACAGAAAGTTTAAGATTGAGAACTCCTTGGCTTGAAAGATGTTCAGTTTGTCAAATATTGACTATTGTATGGTTGATAAGACATCATAAGGATTTAATTGCTCTGTATAGAAAGTTGAAGATTGAGAACTCCTTGGCCTGAAATATGTTTCGTATGACAAATATGGACTACTGTATGGTTGATGAGACATCATAAGGAGTTAATTGGTCTGAATAGAATGTTCAAAATTGAGAACTTCCTGGCCTGAAATATGTTCAGAATGTCAAATATTGACTATTGTATGGTTGACAAGACATCATAAGGAGTTAATTGTTCTGTATAGAAAGTTGAAGATTGAGAACTCCTTGGCCTGAAATATGTTCAGTATGTCAAATATTGACTATTGTATGGTTGACAAGACATCATAAGGAGTTAATTGTTCTGTATAGAAAGTTGAAGATTGAGAACTCCTTGGCCTGAAATATGTTCAGTATGTCAAATATTGACTATTGTATGTTTAATGAGACATCAGAAAGAGTCAATTAGTTTGTATAGAAAGTTAAGTATTGAGAACTCCTTTGCCTGAAATATGTTCAGTATAACAAATATGGGCTACTGTATGGTTAATGAGACATCATAAGGAGTTAATTGGTCTGTATAGAAAGTTCAAGATTGAGAACTCCTTGACTTGAAATATGTTCAGTATGTCAAATATGGACTATTGTATGGTTAATGAGACATCAGAAAGAGTCAATTAGTTTGTATAGAAAGTTTAGTATTGAGAACTCCTTTGCCTGAAATATGTTCAGTATAACAAATATGGGCTACTGTATGGTTGATGAGACATCATAAGGATTTAACTGGTCTGTATAGCAAATTTAAGATTGAGAACTCCTTGGCCTGAAATATGTTCAGTATGATAAATATGGACTACTGTATGGTTGATGAGACATCATAATGAGTTTATTGTTCTGTATAGAAAGCTCAAGATTGAGAACTCCTTGGCCTGAAATATGTTCAGAATGTCAAATATGGACTTCTGTATGTTCAATGAGACATCAGAAAGAGTCAATTAGTTTGTATAGAAAGGTAAGTATTGAGAACTCCTTTGCCTGAAATATGTTCAGTATAACAAATATGGGCTACTGTATGGTTGATGAGACATCATAAGGATTTAAGTGGTCTGTATAGCAAATTTAAGATTGAGAACTCCTTGGCCTGAAATATGTTCAGAATGATAAATATGGACTACTCTATGTTTGACGAGACATCAGAAGGAGTAATTGGTTTGTATAGAAAGTTCAAGATCGAGAACTCCTTGGCCTGAAATTTGTTCAGTATGATAAATATGGACTACTGTATGGTTGATGAGACATCAGAAAGAGTCAGTTAGTCTATATAGAAAAATCAAAACTGAGAACTCCTTGGTCTGAAATATGTTCAGTATGACAAATATGGACTACTGTATGGTTGATGAGACATCATAAGGAGTTAATTGGTCTGAATAGAATGTTCAAAATTGAGAACTTCCTGGCCTGAAATATGTTCAGTTTGTCAAATATTGACTATTGTATGGTTGACAAGACATCATAAGGAGTTAATTGTTCTGTATAGAAAGTTGAAGATTGAGAACTCCTTGGCCTGAAATATGTTCAGTATGTCAAATATTGACTATTGTATGGTTGACAAGACATCATAAGGAGTTAATTGGTCTGTATAGAAAGTTGAAGATTGAGAACTCCTTGGCCTGAAATATGTTCAGTATGACAAATATGGACTACTTTATGGTTGATGAGACATCATAAGGAGTTATTTGGTCTGAATAGAATGTTCAAAATTGAGAACTTCCTGGCCTGAAATATGTTCAGTATGACAAAAATGGACAACTGTATGGTTGATGAGACATCATAAGGAGTTAACTGGTCTGTATTGAAAGTTCAAGATTGAGAACTCCTTGGCTTGAAATATGTTCAGTATGTCAAATATGGACTATTGTATGGTTAATGAGACATCAGAAAGAGTCACTCAGTCTGTATAGAAAGTTCAAGATTGTAAACTCCTTGGTGTGAAATATGTTCAGTATGTCAAATATGGACTACTGTATGGTTAATGAGATATTAGAAGGAGTCAATTAGTTTGTATAGAAAGGTAAGTATTGAGAACTCCTTTGCCTGAAATATGTTCAGTATAACAAATATGGGCTACTGTATGGTTGATGAGACATCATAAGGATTTAAGTGGTCTGTATAGCAAATTTAAGATTGAGAACTCCTTGGCCTGAAATATGTTCAGAATGATAAATATGGACTACTCTATGTTTGACGAGACATCAGAAGGAGTAATTGGTTTGTATAGAAAGTTCAAGATCGAGAACTCCTTGGCCTGAAATTTGTTCAGTATGATAAATATGGACTACTGTATGGTTGATGAGACATCAGAAAGAGTCAGTTAGTCTATATAGAAAAATCAAAACTGAGAACTCCTTGGTCTGAAATATGTTCAGTATGACAAATATGGACTACTGTATGGTTGATGAGACATCATAAGGAGTTAATTGGTCTGAATAGAATGTTCAAAATTGAGAACTTCCTGGCCTGAAATATGTTCAGTTTGTCAAATATTGACTATTGTATGGTTGACAAGACATCATAAGGAGTTAATTGGTCTGTATAGAAAGTTGAAGATTGAGAACTCCTTGGCCTGAAATATGTTCAGTATGACAAATATGGACTACTGTATGGTTGATGAGACATCATAAGGAGTTATTTGGTCTGAATAGAATGTTCAAAATTGAGAACTTCCTGGCCTGAAATATGTTCAGTATGACAAATATGGACTACTGTATGGTTGATGAGACATTATAAGAATTTAATTGGTCTGTATAGAAAATTCAAGATTGAGAACTCCTTGGCCTGAAATGTGTTCAGTATGACAAAAATGGACTACTGTATGGTTGATGAGACATCATAAGGAGTTAACTGGTCTGTATTGAAAGTTCAAGATTGAGAACTCCTTGGCTTGAAATATGTTCAGTATGTCAAATATGGACTATTGTATGGTTAATGAGACATCAGAAAGAGTCACTCAGTCTGTATAGAAAGTTCAAGATTGTAAACTCCTTGGTGTGAAATATGTTCAGTATGTCAAATATGGACTACTGTATGGTTAATGAGATATTAGAAGGAGTCAATTAGTTTGTATAGAAAGTTCAGGATTGAAAACTCCTTGGCCTGAAATATGTTCAGTATGACAAATATGGACTAATGTATGGTTGATGAGACATCATAAGGAGTTAATTGGTCTGTATAGAAAGTTCAAGATTGAGAACTCCTTGGCTTGAAATATGTTCAGTATGTCAAATATGGACTATTGTATGGTTGATGAGACATCAGAAAGAGTCAGTTAGTCTGTACAGAAAAATCAAAACTGAGAACTCCTTGGTCTGAAATATGTTGTGTGACAAATATGGACTACTGTATGGTTGATGAGACATCATAAGGAGTTAATTGGTTTGAATAAAATACTCAAAATTGAGAACTTCCTGGCCTGAAATATATTCAGTATGACAAATATGGACTACAGTATGGTTGATGAGACATCATAAGGAGTTAATTTGTCTGTACAGAAAGTTTAAGATTGAGAACTCCTTGGCTTGAAATATGTTCAGTTTGTCAAATATTGACTATTGTATGGTTGATAAGACATCATAAGGAGTTAATTGTTCTGTATAGAAAGTTGAAGATTGAGAACTCCTTGGCCTGAAATATGTTTCGTATGACAAATATGGACTACTGTATGGTTGATGAGACATCATAAGGAGTTAATTGGTCTGAATAGAATGTTCAAAATTGAGAACTTCCTGGCCTGAAATATGTTCAGTTTGTCAAATATTGACTATTGTATGGTTGACAAGACATCATAAGGAGTTAACTGTTCTGTATAGAAAGTTCAAGATTGAGAACTCCTTGGCTTGAAATATGTTCAGTATGTCAAATATGCACTACTCTATGTTTGACGAGACATCAGGAGTAATTGGTTTGTATAGAAAGTTCAAGATTGAGAACTCCTTGGCCTGAAATATGTTCAGTATGATAAATATGGACTACTGTATGGTTGATGAGACATTATAAGGATTTAATTGGTCTGTATAGAAAATTCAAGATTGAGAACTCCTTGGCCTGAAATATGTTCTGTATGACAAAAATGGACTACTGTATGGTTGATGAGACATCATAAGGAGTTAACTGGTCTGTATTGAAAGTTCAAGATTGAGAACTCCTTGGCTTGAAATATGTTCAGTATGTCAAATATGGACTATTGTATGGTTAATGAGACATCAGAAAGAGTCACTCAGTCTGTATAGAAAGTTCAAGATTGTAAACTCCTTGGTGTGAAATATGTTCAGTATGTCAAATATGGACTACTGTATGGTTAATGAGATATTAGAAGGAGTCAATTAGTTTGTATAGAAAGTTCAGGATTGAAAACTCCTTGGCCTGAAATATGTTCAGTATGACAAATATGGACTAATGTATGGTTGATGAGACATCATAAGGAGTTAATTGGTCTGTATAGAAAGTTCAAGATTGAGAACTCCTTGGCTTGAAATATGTTCAGTATGTCAAATATGGACTATTGTATGGTTGATGAGACATCAGAAAGAGTCAGTTAGTCTGTACAGAAAAATCAAAACTGAGAACTCCTTGGTCTGAAATATGTTGTGTGACAAATATGGACTACTGTATGGTTGATGAGACATCATAAGGAGTTAAGTGGTCTGAATAAAATACTCAAAATTGAGAACTTCCTTGCCTGAAATATATTCAGTATGACAAATATGGACTACAGTATGGTTGATGAGACATCATAAGGGGTTAATTCGTCTGTACAGAAAGTTTAAGATTGAGAACTCCTTGGCTTGAAAGATGTTCAGTTTGTCAAATATTGACTATTGTATGGTTGATAAGACATCATAAGGATTTAATTGCTCTGTATAGAAAGTTGAAGATTGAGAACTCCTTGGCCTGAAATATGTTTCGTATGACAAATATGGACTACTGTATGGTTGATGAGACATCATAAGGAGTTAATTGGTCTGAATAGAATGTTCAAAATTGAGAACTTCCTGGCCTGAAATATGTTCAGAATGTCAAATATTGACTATTGTATGGTTGACAAGACATCATAAGGAGTTAATTGTTCTGTATAGAAAGTTGAAGATTGAGAACTCCTTGGCCTGAAATATGTTCAGTATGTCAAATATTGACTATTGTATGGTTGACAAGACATCATAAGGAGTTAATTGTTCTGTATAGAAAGTTGAAGATTGAGAACTCCTTGGCCTGAAATATGTTCAGTATGTCAAATATTGACTATTGTATGTTTAATGAGACATCAGAAAGAGTCAATTAGTTTGTATAGAAAGTTAAGTATTGAGAACTCCTTTGCCTGAAATATGTTCAGTATAACAAATATGGGCTACTGTATGGTTAATGAGACATCATAAGGAGTTAATTGGTCTGTATAGAAAGTTCAAGATTGAGAACTCCTTGACTTGAAATATGTTCAGTATGTCAAATATGGACTATTGTATGGTTAATGAGACATCAGAAAGAGTCAATTAGTTTGTATAGAAAGTTTAGTATTGAGAACTCCTTTGCCTGAAATATGTTCAGTATAACAAATATGGGCTACTGTATGGTTGATGAGACATCATAAGGATTTAACTGGTCTGTATAGCAAATTTAAGATTGAGAACTCCTTGGCCTGAAATATGTTCAGTATGATAAATATGGACTACTGTATGGTTGATGAGACATCATAATGAGTTTATTGTTCTGTATAGAAAGCTCAAGATTGAGAACTCCTTGGCCTGAAATATGTTCAGAATGTCAAATATGGACTTCTGTATGTTCAATGAGACATCAGAAAGAGTCAATTAGTTTGTATAGAAAGGTAAGTATTGAGAACTCCTTTGCCTGAAATATGTTCAGTATAACAAATATGGGCTACTGTATGGTTGATGAGACATCATAAGGATTTAAGTGGTCTGTATAGCAAATTTAAGATTGAGAACTCCTTGGCCTGAAATATGTTCAGAATGATAAATATGGACTACTCTATGTTTGACGAGACATCAGAAGGAGTAATTGGTTTGTATAGAAAGTTCAAGATTGAGAACTTCTTGGCCTGAAATTTGTTCAGTATGATAAATATGGACTACTGTATGGTTGATGAGACATCAGAAAGAGTCAGTTAGTCTATATAGAAAAATCAAAACTGAGAACTCCTTGGTCTGAAATATGTTCAGTATGACAAATATGGACTACTGTATGGTTGATGAGACATCATAAGGAGTTAATTGGTCTGAATAGAATGTTCAAAATTGAGAACTTCCTGGCCTGAAATATGTTCAGTTTGTCAAATATGGGCTACTGTATGGTTAATGAGACATCATAAGGAGTTAATTGGTCTGTATAGAAAGTTCAAGATTGAGAACTCCTTGGCCTGAAATATGTTCAGTATGATAAATATGGACTACTGTATGGTTGATGAGACATCATAAGGAGTTAATTGGTCTGAATAGAATGTTCAAAATTGAGAACTTCCTGGCCTGAAATATGTTCAGTTTGTCAAATATGGGCTACTGTATGGTTAATGAGACATCATAAGGAGTTAATTGGTCTGTATAGAAAGTTCAAGATTGAGAACTCCTTGGCCTGAAATATGTTCAGTATGTCAAATATGGACTATTGTATGGTTAATGAGACATCAGAAAGAGTCACTCAGTCTGTATAGAAAGTTCAAGATTGTAAACTCCTTGGTGTGAAATATGTTCAGTATGTCAAATATGGACTACTGTATGGTTAATGAGATATTAGAAGGAGTCAATTAGTTTGTATAGAAAGGTAAGTATTGAGAACTCCTTTGCCTGAAATATGTTCAGTATAACAAATATGGGCTACTGTATGGTTGATGAGACATCATAAGGATTTAAGTGGTCTGTATAGCAAATTTAAGATTGAGAACTCCTTGGCCTGAAATATGTTCAGAATGATAAATATGGACTACTCTATGTTTGACGAGACATCAGAAGGAGTAATTGGTTTGTATAGAAAGTTCAAGATCGAGAACTCCTTGGCCTGAAATTTGTTCAGTATGATAAATATGGACTACTGTATGGTTGATGAGACATCAGAAAGAGTCAGTTAGTCTATATAGAAAAATCAAAACTGAGAACTCCTTGGTCTGAAATATGTTCAGTATGACAAATATGGACTACTGTATGGTTGATGAGACATCATAAGGAGTTAATTGGTCTGAATAGAATGTTCAAAATTGAGAACTTCCTGGCCTGAAATATGTTCAGTTTGTCAAATATTGACTATTGTATGGTTGACAAGACATCATAAGGAGTTAATTGGTCTGTATAGAAAGTTGAAGATTGAGAACTCCTTGGCCTGAAATATGTTCAGTATGACAAATATGGACTACTGTATGGTTGATGAGACATCATAAGGAGTTATTTGGTCTGAATAGAATGTTCAAAATTGAGAACTTCCTGGCCTGAAATATGTTCAGTATGACAAATATGGACTACTGTATGGTTGATGAGACATTATAAGAATTTAATTGGTCTGTATAGAAAATTCAAGATTGAGAACTCCTTGGCCTGAAATGTGTTCAGTATGACAAAAATGGACTACTGTATGGTTGATGAGACATCATAAGGAGTTAACTGGTCTGTATTGAAAGTTCAAGATTGAGAACTCCTTGGCTTGAAATATGTTCAGTATGTCAAATATGGACTATTGTATGGTTAATGAGACATCAGAAAGAGTCACTCAGTCTGTATAGAAAGTTCAAGATTGTAAACTCCTTGGTGTGAAATATGTTCAGTATGTCAAATATGGACTACTGTATGGTTAATGAGATATTAGAAGGAGTCAATTAGTTTGTATAGAAAGTTCAGGATTGAAAACTCCTTGGCCTGAAATATGTTCAGTATGACAAATATGGACTAATGTATGGTTGATGAGACATCATAAGGAGTTAATTGGTCTGTATAGAAAGTTCAAGATTGAGAACTCCTTGGCTTGAAATATGTTCAGTATGTCAAATATGGACTATTGTATGGTTGATGAGACATCAGAAAGAGTCAGTTAGTCTGTACAGAAAAATCAAAACTGAGAACTCCTTGGTCTGAAATATGTTGTGTGACAAATATGGACTACTGTATGGTTGATGAGACATCATAAGGAGTTAATTGGTTTGAATAAAATACTCAAAATTGAGAACTTCCTGGCCTGAAATATATTCAGTATGACAAATATGGACTACAGTATGGTTGATGAGACATCATAAGGAGTTAATTTGTCTGTACAGAAAGTTTAAGATTGAGAACTCCTTGGCTTGAAATATGTTCAGTATGTCAAATATGGACTACTGTATGGTTAATGAGATATTAGAAGGAGTCAATTAGTTTGTATAGAAAGTTCAGGATTGAAAACTCCTTGGCCTGAAATATGTTCAGTATGACAAATATGGACTAATGTATGGTTGATGAGACATCATAAGGAGTTAATTGGTCTGTATAGAAAGTTCAAGATTGAGAACTCCTTGGCTTGAAAGATGTTCAGTTTGTCAAATATTGACTATTGTATGGTTGATAAGACATCATAAGGAGTTAATTGCTCTGTATAGAAAGTTGAAGATTGAGAACTCCTTGGCCTGAAATATGTTTCGTATGACAAATATGGACTACTGTATGGTTGATGAGACATCATAAGGAGTTAATTGGTCTGAATAGAATGTTCAAAATTGAGAACTTCCTGGCCTGAAATATGTTCAGAATGTCAAATATTGACTATTGTATGGTTGACAAGACATCATAAGGAGTTAATTGTTCTGTATAGAAAGTTGAAGATTGAGAACTCCTTGGCCTGAAATATGTTCAGTATGTCAAATATTGACTATTGTATGGTTGACAAGACATCATAAGGAGTTAATTGTTCTGTATAGAAAGTTGAAGATTGAGAACTCCTTGGCCTGAAATATGTTCAGTATGTCAAATATTGACTATTGTATGTTTAATGAGACATCAGAAAGAGTCAATTAGTTTGTATAGAAAGTTAAGTATTGAGAACTCCTTTGCCTGAAATATGTTCAGTATAACAAATATGGGCTACTGTATGGTTAATGAGACATCATAAGGAGTTAATTGGTCTGTATAGAAAGTTCAAGATTGAGAACTCCTTGACTTGAAATATGTTCAGTATGTCAAATATGGACTATTGTATGGTTAATGAGACATCAGAAAGAGTCAATTAGTTTGTATAGAAAGTTTAGTATTGAGAACTCCTTTGCCTGAAATATGTTCAGTATAACAAATATGGGCTACTGTATGGTTGATGAGACGTCATAAGGATTTAACTGGTCTGTATAGCAAATTTAAGATTGAGAACTCCTTGGCCTGAAATATGTTCAGTATGATAAATATGGACTACTGTATGGTTGATGAGACATCATAATGAGTTTATTGTTCTGTATAGAAAGCTCAAGATTGAGAACTCCTTGGCCTGAAATATGTTCAGAATGTCAAATATGGACTTCTGTATGTTCAATGAGACATCAGAAAGAGTCAATTAGTTTGTATAGAAAGGTAAGTATTGAGAACTCCTTTGCCTGAAATATGTTCAGTATAACAAATATGGGCTACTGTATGGTTGATGAGACATCATAAGGATTTAAGTGGTCTGTATAGCAAATTTAAGATTGAGAACTCCTTGGCCTGAAATATGTTCAGAATGATAAATATGGACTACTCTATGTTTGACGAGACATCAGAAGGAGTAATTGGTTTGTATAGAAAGTTCAAGATTGAGAACTTCTTGGCCTGAAATTTGTTCAGTATGATAAATATGGACTACTGTATGGTTGATGAGACATCAGAAAGAGTCAGTTAGTCTATATAGAAAAATCAAAACTGAGAACTCCTTGGTCTGAAATATGTTCAGTATGACAAATATGGACTACTGTATGGTTGATGAGACATCATAAGGAGTTAATTGGTCTGAATAGAATGTTCAAAATTGAGAACTTCCTGGCCTGAAATATGTTCAGTTTGTCAAATATGGGCTACTGTATGGTTAATGAGACATCATAAGGAGTTAATTGGTCTGTATAGAAAGTTCAAGATTGAGAACTCCTTGGCCTGAAATATGTTCAGTATGATAAATATGGACTACTGTATGGTTGATGAGACATCATAAGGAGTTAATTGGTCTGAATAGAATGTTCAAAATTGAGAACTTCCTGGCCTGAAATATGTTCAGTATGACAAATATGGACTACTGTATGGTTGATGAGACATCATAAGGAGTTAATTTGTCTGTACAGAAAGTTCAAGATTGAGAACTCCTTGGCCTAAAATATGTTCAGAATGTCAAATATAGACTTCTGTATGTTTAATGAGACATCAGAAAGAGTCAATAAGTTTGTATAGAAAGTTCAAGAATGAGAACTCCTTGGCCTGAAATATGTTCAGTATGTCAAATATGGACTACTGCATGGTTAACGAGATATCAGAAAGAGTCAATTAGTTGGTATAGAAAGTTTAAGATTGAGAACTCCTTGGCTTGAAATATGTTCAGTATGTCAAATATTGACCATTGTATGGTTGATAAGACATCATAAAGAGTCAGTTAGTTTATATAGAAAAATCAAAACTGAGAACTCCTTGGTCTGAAATATGTTCAGTATGACAAATATGCACTACTGTATGGTTGATGAGACATCATAAGCAGTTAATTCGTCTGTACAGAAAGTGTAAGATTGAGAACTCCTTGGCTTGAAATATGATCAGTATGTCAAATATTGACTATTGTATGTTTAATGAGACATCAGAAAGAGTCAATTAGTTTGTATAGAAAGTTAAGTATTGAGAACTCCTTTGCCTGAAATATGTTCAGTATAACAAATATGGGCTACTGTATGGTTGATGAGACATCATAAGGAGTTAATTGGTCTTTATAGAAAGTTCAAGATTGAGAACTCCTTGGCTTGAAATATGTTCAGTATGTCAAATATGGACTATTGTATGGTTAATGAGACATCAGAAAGAGTCACTCAGTCTGTATAGAAAGTTCAAGATTGTAAACTCCTTGGTCTGAAATATGTTCAGTATGTCAAATATTGACTACTGTATTGTTAATGAGATATAATGAGTTTATTGTTCTGTATAGAAAGCTCAAGATTGAGAACTCCTTGGCCTGAAATATGTTCAGAATGTCAAATATGGACTTCTGTATGTTTAATGAGACATCAGAAAGAGTAAATTAGTTTGTATAGAAAGTTAAGTATTGAGAACTCCTTTGCCTGAAATATGTTCAGTATAACAAATATGGGCTACTGTATGGTTGATGAGACATCATAAGGATTTAAGTGGTCTGTATAGCAAATTTAAGATTGAGAACTCCTTGGCCTGAAATATGTTCAGAATGATAAATATGGACTACTCTATGTTTGACGAGACATCAGAAGGAGTAATTGGTTTGTATAGAAAGTTCAAGATTGAGAACTCCTTGGCCTGAAATTTGTTCAGTATGATAAATACGGACTACTGTATGGTTGATGAGACATCATAAAGAGTCAGTTAGTCTATATAGAAAAATCAAAACTGAGAACTCCTTGGTCTGAAATATGTTCAGTATGACAAATATGGACTACTGTATGGTTGATGAGACATCATAAGGAGTTAATTCGTCTGTACAGAAAGTTCAAGATTGAGAACTCCTTGGCCTAAAATATGTTCAGAATGTCAAATATAGACTTCTGTATGTTTAATGAGACATCAGAAAGAGTCAATAAGTTTGTATAGAAAGTTCAAGATTGAGAACTCCTTGGCCTGAAATATGTTCAGTATGACAAATATGGACTATCGTATGGTTGATGAGACATCAGAAAGACTCACTCAGTCTGTATAGAAAGTTCAAGATTGTAAACTCCTTGGTGTGAAATATGTTCAGTATGTCAAATATTGACTACTGTATGGTTAATGAGATATAATAAGGAGTTTATTGTTCTGTATAGAAAGTTCAAGATTGAGAACTCCTTGGCCTGAAATATGTTCAGTATGTCAAATATTGACTACTGTATGGTTAATGAGATATAATAAGGAGTTAATTGTTCTGTATAGAAAGTTCAAGATTGAGAACTCCTTGGCCTGAAATATGTTCAGAATGTCAAATATGGACTTCTGCATGTTTAATGAGACATCAGAAAGAGTCAATTAGTTTGTATAGAAAGTTAAGTATTGAGAACTCCTTTGCCTGAAATATGTTCAGTATAACAAATATGGGCTACTGTATGGTTGATGAGACATCATAAGGATTTAAGTGGTCTGTATAGCAAATTTAAGATTGAGAACTCCTTGGCCTGAAATATGTTCAGTATGACAAATATGGACTAATGTATGGTTGATGAGACATCATAAGGAGTTAATTGGTCTGTATAGAAAGTTCAAGATTGAGAACTCCTTGGCTTGAAATATGTTCAGTATGTCAAATATGGACTATTGTATGGTTGATGAGACATCAGAAAGAGTCAGTTAGTCTGTACAGAAAAATCAAAACTGAGAACTCCTTGGTCTGAAATATGTTGTGTGACAAATATGGACTACTGTATGGTTGATGAGACATCATAAGGAGTTAATTGGTTTGAATAAAATACTCAAAATTGAGAACTTCCTGGCCTGAAATATATTCAGTATGACAAATATGGACTACAGTATGGTTGATGAGACATCATAACGAGTTAATTTGTCTGTATAGAAAGTTGAAGATTGAGAACTCCTTGGCCTGAAATATGTTCAGTATGTCAAATATTGACTATTGTATGGTTGACAAGACATCATAAGGAGTTAATTGTTCTGTATAGAAAGTTGAAGATTGAGAACTCCTTGGCCTGAAATATGTTCAGTATGTAAAATATTGACTATTGTATGTTTAATGAGACATCAGAAAGAGTCAATTAGTTTGTATAGAAAGTTAAGTATTGAGAACTCCTTTGCCTGAAATATGTTCAGTATAACAAATATGGGCTACTGTATGGTTAATGAGACATCATAAGGACTTAATTGGTCTGTATAGAAAGTTCAAGATTGAGAACTCCTTGGCTTGAAATATGTTCAGTATGTCAAATATGGACTATTGTATGGTTAATGAGACATCAGAAAGAGTCAATTAGTTTGTATAGAAAGTTTAGTATTGAGAACTCCTTTGCCTGAAATATGTTCAGTATAACAAATATGGGCTACTGTATGGTTGATGAGACATCATAAGGATTTAAGTGGTCTGTATAGCAAATTTAAGATTGAGAACTCCTTGGCCTGAAATATGTTCAGAATGATAAATATGGACTACTCTATGTTTGACGAGACATCAGAAGGAGTAATTGGTTTGTATAGAAAGTTCAAGATTGAGAACTCCTTGGCCTGAAATTTGTTCAGTATGATAAATATGGACTACTGTATGGTTGATGAGACATCAGAAAGAGTCAGTTAGTCTATATAGAAAGATCAAAACTGAGAACTCCTTGGTCTGAAATATGTTCAGTATGACAAATATGGACTACTGTATGGTTGATGAGACATCATAAGGAGTTAATTGGTCTGAATAGAATGTTCAAAATTGAGAACTTTCTGGCCTGAAATATGTTCAGTTTGTCAAATATTGACTATTGTATGGTTGACAAGACATCATAAGGAGTTAATTGTTCTGTATAGAAAGTTGAAGATTGAGAACTCCTTGGCTTGAAATATGTTCAGTATGTCAAATATGGACTATTGTATGGTTAATGAGACATCAGAAAGAGTCAATTAGTTTGTATAGAAAGTTTAGTATTGAGAACTCCTTTGCCTGGAATATGTTCAGTATAACAAATATGGGCTACTGTATGGTTGATGAGACATCATAAGGATTTAACTGGTCTGTATAGCAAATTTAAGATTGAGAACTCCTTGGCCTGAAATATGTTCAGAATGATAAATATGGACTACTCTATGTTTGACGAGACATCAGGAGTAATTGGTTTGTATAGAAAGTTCAAGATTGAGAACTCCTTGGCCTGAAATATGTTCAGTATGATAAATATGGACTACTGTATGGTTGATGAGACATCATAAGGAGTTAATTGGTCTGAATAGAATGTTCAAAATTGAGAACTTCCTGGCCTGAAATATGTTCAGTATGACAAATATGGACTACTGTATGGTTGATGAGACATCATAAGGAGTTAATTTGTCTGTACAGAAAGTTCAAGATTGAGATCTCCTTGGCCTAAAATATGTTCAGAATGTCAAATATAGACTTCTGTATGTTTAATGAGACATCAGAAAGAGTCAATAAGTTTGTATAGAAAGTTCAAGAATGAGAACTCCTTGGCTTGAAATATGTTCAGTATGTCAAATATTGACCATTGTATGGTTGATAAGACATCATAAAGAGTCAGTTAGTTTATATAGAAAAATCAAAACTGAGAACTCCTTGGTCTGAAATATGTTCAGTATGACAAATATGCACTACTGTATGGTTGATGAGACATCATAAGCAGTTAATTCGTCTGTACAGAAAGTGTAAGATTGAGAACTCCTTGGCTTGAAATATGATCAGTATGTCAAATATTGACTATTGTATGTTTAATGAGACATCAGAAAGAGTCAATTAGTTTGTATAGAAAGTTAAGTATTGAGAACTCCTTTGCCTGAAATATGTTCAGTATAACAAATATGGGCTACTGTATGGTTGAT
Organism: Rhinogobio ventralis; assembly: GCA_039654625.1. NCBI lineage: Eukaryota > Metazoa > Chordata > Actinopteri > Cypriniformes > Gobionidae > Rhinogobio > Rhinogobio ventralis. The sequence goes on along the minus strand of CM077215.1, from coordinate 20,767,448 downwards.
GAGACATCATAAGGAGTTAATTGGTCTTTATAGAAAGTTCAAGATTGAGAACTCCTTGGCTTGAAATATGTTCAGTATGTCAAATATGGACTATTGTATGGTTAATGAGACATCAGAAAGAGTCACTCAGTCTGTATAGAAAGTTCAAGATTGTAAACTCCTTGGTCTGAAATATGTTCAGTATGTCAAATATTGACTACTGTATTGTTAATGAGATATAATGAGTTTATTGTTCTGTATAGAAAGCTCAAGATTGAGAACTCCTTGGCCTGAAATATGTTCAGAATGTCAAATATGGACTTCTGTATGTTTAATGAGACATCAGAAAGAGTCAATTAGTTTGTATAGAAAGTTAAGTATTGAGAACTCCTTTGCCTGAAATATGTTCAGTATAACAAATATGGGCTACTGTATGGTTGATGAGACATCATAAGGATTTAAGTGGTCTGTATAGCAAATTTAAGATTGAGAACTCCTTGGCCTGAAATATGTTCAGAATGATAAATATGGACTACTCTATGTTTGACGAGACATCAGAAGGAGTAATTGGTTTGTATAGAAAGTTCAAGATTGAGAACTCCTTGGCCTGAAATTTGTTCAGTATGATAAATACGGACTACTGTATGGTTGATGAGACATCATAAAGAGTCAGTTAGTCTATATAGAAAAATCAAAACTGAGAACTCCTTGGTCTGAAATATGTTCAGTATGACAAATATGGACTACTGTATGGTTGATGAGACATCATAAGGAGTTAATTCGTCTGTACAGAAAGTTCAAGATTGAGAACTCCTTGGCCTAAAATATGTTCAGAATGTCAAATATAGACTTCTGTATGTTTAATGAGACATCAGAAAGAGTCAATAAGTTTGTATAGAAAGTTCAAGATTGAGAACTCCTTGGCCTGAAATATGTTCAGTATGACAAATATGGACTATCGTATGGTTGATGAGACATCAGAAAGACTCACTCAGTCTGTATAGAAAGTTCAAGATTGTAAACTCCTTGGTGTGAAATATGTTCAGTATGTCAAATATTGACTACTGTATGGTTAATGAGATATAATAAGGAGTTTATTGTTCTGTATAGAAAGTTCAAGATTGAGAACTCCTTGGCCTGAAATATGTTCAGTATGTCAAATATTGACTACTGTATGGTTAATGAGATATAATAAGGAGTTAATTGTTCTGTATAGAAAGTTCAAGATTGAGAACTCCTTGGCCTGAAATATGTTCAGAATGTTAAATATGGACTTCTGCATGTTTAATGAGACATCAGAAAGAGTCAATTAGTTTGTATAGAAAGTTAAGTATTGAGAACTCCTTTGCCTGAAATATGTTCAGTATAACAAATATGGGCTACTGTATGGTTGATGAGACATCATAAGGATTTAAGTGGTCTGTATAGCAAATTTAAGATTGAGAACTCCTTGGCCTGAAATATGTTCAGTATGATAAATATGTACTACTGTATGGTTGATGAGACATCATAAGGAGTTAATTGGTCTGTATAGAAAGTTCAAGATTGAGAACTCCTTGGCCTGAAATATTTTCAGCATGACAAATATGGACTACTGTATGGTTAATGAGATATCAGAAAGAGTCAATTAGTTTGTATAGAAAGTTCAGGATTGAAAACTCCTTGGCCTGAAATATGTTCAGTATGACAAATATGGACTACTGTATGGTTGATGAGACATCATAAAGAGTCAGTTAGTCTGTACAGAAAAATCAAAACTGAGAACTCCTTGGTCTGAAATATGTTGTGTGACAAATATGGACTACTGTATGGTTGATGAGACATCATAAGGAGTTAATTGGTTTGAATAAAATATTCAAAATTGAGAACTTCCTGGCCTGAAATATATTCAGTATGACAAATATGGACTACAGTATGGTTGATGAGACATCATAAGGAGTTAAGTCGTCTGTACAGAGAGTTTAAGATTGAGAACTCCTTGGCTTGAAATATGATCAGTATGTCAAATATTGACTATTGTATGGTTGATGAGACATCATAAGGAGTTAATTGTTCTGTATAGAAAGATGAAGATTGAGAACTCCTTGGCCTGAAATGTGTTTCGTATGACAAATATGGACTACTGTATGGTTGATGAGACATCATAAGGAGTTAATTGGTCTGTATAGAGAATTCAAGATTGAGAACTCCTTGGCCTGAAATATGTTCAGTATGAAAAATATGGACTACTGTATGTTTAATGAGACATCAGAAAGAGTCACTCAGTCTGTATAGAAAGTTCAAGATTGAGAACTCCTTGGCTTGAAATATGTTTATTATGTCAAATATGGACTATTGTATGTTTAATGAGACATCAGAAAGAGTCACTCAGTCTGTATAGAAAGTTCAAGATTGTAAACTCCTTCGTCTGAAATATGTTCAGTATGTCAAATATGGACTACTACATGGTTAATGAGATATCAGAAAGAGTCAATTAGTTTGTATAGAAAGTTCAGGATTGAAAACTCCTTGGCCTGAAATATGTTCAGTATGACAAATATGGACTACTGTATGGTTGATGAGACATCAGAAAGAGTCAGTCTGTACAGAAAGTTTAAGTTTGAGAACTCCTTGGCTTGAAATATGTTCAGTTTGTCAAATATTGACTATTGTATGGTTGATAAGACATCATAAGGAGTTAATTGTTCTGTATAGAAAGTTGAAGATTGAGAACTCCTTGGCCTGAAATATGTTTCGTATGACAAATATGGACTACTGTATGGTTGATGAGACATCAGAAAGAGTCAGTTAGTCTATATAGAAAAATCAAAACTGAGAACTCCTTGGTCTGAAATATGTTCAGTATGACAAATATGGACTACTGTATGGTTGATGAGACATCATAAGGAGTTAATTGGTCTGAATAGAATGTTCAAAATTGAGAACTTCCTGGCCTGAAATATGTTCAGTATGACAAATATGGACTACTGTATGGCTGATGAGACATTATAAGGATTTAATTGGTCTGTATAGCAAATTTAAGATTGAGAACTCCTTGGCCTGAAATATGTTCAGTATGACAAATATGGACTAATGTATGGTTGATGAGACATCATAAGGAGTTAATTGGTCTGTATAGAAAGTTCAAGATTGAGAACTCCTTGGCTTGAAATATGTTCAGTATGTCAAATATGGACTATTGTATGGTTGATGAGACATCAGAAAGAGTCAGTTAGTCTGTACAGAAAAATCAAAACTGAGAACTCCTTGGTCTGAAATATGTTGTGTGACAAATATGGACTACTGTATGGTTGATGAGACATCATAAGGAGTTAATTGGTTTGAATAAAATATTCAAAATTGAGAACTTCCTGGCCTGAAATATATTCAGTATGACAAATATGGACTACAGTATGGTTGATGAGACATCATAAGGAGTTAAGTCGTCTGTACAGAGAGTTTAAGATTGAGAACTCCTTGGCTTGAAATATGATCAGTATGTCAAATATTGACTATTGTATGGTTGATGAGACATCATAAGGAGTTAATTGTTCTGTATAGAAAGATGAAGATTGAGAACTCCTTGGCCTGAAATGTGTTTCGTATGACAAATATGGACTACTGTATGGTTGATGAGACATCATAAGGAGTTAATTGGTCTGTATAGAGAATTCAAGATTGAGAACTCCTTGGCCTGAAATATGTTCAGTATGAAAAATATGGACTACTGTATGTTTAATGAGACATCAGAAAGAGTCACTCAGTCTGTATAGAAAGTTCAAGATTGAGAACTCCTTGGCTTGAAATATGTTTATTATGTCAAATATGGACTATTGTATGTTTAATGAGACATCAGAAAGAGTCACTCAGTCTGTATAGAAAGTTCAAGATTGTAAACTCCTTCGTCTGAAATATGTTCAGTATGTCAAATATGGACTACTACATGGTTAATGAGATATCAGAAAGAGTCAATTAGTTTGTATAGAAAGTTCAGGATTGAAAACTCCTTGGCCTGAAATATGTTCAGTATGACAAATATGGACTACTGTATGGTTGATGAGACATCAGAAAGAGTCAGTCTGTACAGAAAGTTTAAGTTTGAGAACTCCTTGGCTTGAAATATGTTCAGTTTGTCAAATATTGACTATTGTATGGTTGATAAGACATCATAAGGAGTTAATTGTTCTGTATAGAAAGTTGAAGATTGAGAACTCCTTGGCCTGAAATATGTTTCGTATGACAAATATGGACTACTGTATGGTTGATGAGACATCAGAAAGAGTCAGTTAGTCTATATAGAAAAATCAAAACTGAGAACTCCTTGGTCTGAAATATGTTCAGTATGACAAATATGGACTACTGTATGGTTGATGAGACATCATAAGGAGTTAATTGGTCTGAATAGAATGTTCAAAATTGAGAACTTCCTGGCCTGAAATATGTTCAGTATGACAAATATGGACTACTGTATGGCTGATGAGACATTATAAGGATTTAATTGGTCTGTATAGCAAATTTAAGATTGAGAACTCCTTGGCCTGAAATATGTTCAGTATGACAAATATGGACTAATGTATGGTTGATGAGACATCATAAGGAGTTAATTGGTCTGTATAGAAAGTTCAAGATTGAGAACTCCTTGGCTTGAAATATGTTCAGTATGTCAAATATGGACTATTGTATGGTTGATGAGACATCAGAAAGAGTCAGTTAGTCTGTACAGAAAAATCAAAACTGAGAACTCCTTGGTCTGAAATATGTTGTGTGACAAATATGGACTACTGTATGGTTGATGAGACATCATAAGGAGTTAATTGGTTTGAATAAAATACTCAAAATTGAGAACTTCCTGGCCTGAAATATATTCAGTATGACAAATATGGACTACAGTATGGTTGATGAGACATCATAACGAGTTAATTTGTCTGTATAGAAAGTTGAAGATTGAGAACTCCTTGGCCTGAAATATGTTCAGTATGTCAAATATTGACTATTGTATGGTTGACAAGACATCATAAGGAGTTAATTGTTCTGTATAGAAAGTTGAAGATTGAGAACTCCTTGGCCTGAAATATGTTCAGTATGTAAAATATTGACTATTGTATGTTTAATGAGACATCAGAAAGAGTCAATTAGTTTGTATAGAAAGTTAAGTATTGAGAACTCCTTTGCCTGAAATATGTTCAGTATAACAAATATGGGCTACTGTATGGTTAATGAGACATCATAAGGACTTAATTGGTCTGTATAGAAAGTTCAAGATTGAGAACTCCTTGGCTTGAAATATGTTCAGTATGTCAAATATGGACTATTGTATGGTTAATGAGACATCAGAAAGAGTCAATTAGTTTGTATAGAAAGTTTAGTATTGAGAACTCCTTTGCCTGAAATATGTTCAGTATAACAAATATGGGCTACTGTATGGTTGATGAGACATCATAAGGATTTAACTGGTCTGTATAGCAAATTTAAGATTGAGAACTCCTTGGCCTGAAATATGTTCAGAATGATAAATATGGACTACTCTATGTTTGACGAGACATCAGGAGTAATTGGTTTGTATAGAAAGTTCAAGATTGAGAACTCCTTGGCCTGAAATATGTTCAGTATGATAAATATGGACTACTGTATGGTTGATGAGACATCATAAGGAGTTAATTGGTCTGAATAGAATGTTCAAAATTGAGAACTTCCTGGCCTGAAATATGTTCAGTATGACAAATATGGACTACTGTATGGTTGATGAGACATCATAAGGAGTTAATTTGTCTGTACAGAAAGTTCAAGATTGAGAACTCCTTGGCTTGAAATATGTTCAGTATGTCAAATATGGACTATTGTATAGTTAATGAGACATCAGAAAGAGTCAATAAGTTTGTATAGAAAGTTCAAGAATGAGAACTCCTTGGCCTGAAATATGTTCAGTATGTCAAATATGGACTACTGCATGGTTAACGAGATATCAGAAAGAGTCAATTAGTTGGTATAGAAAGTTTAAGATTGAGAACTCCTTGGCTTGAAATATGTTCAGTATGTCAAATATTGACCATTGTATGGTTGATAAGACATCATAAAGAGTCAGTTAGTTTATATAGAAAAATCAAAACTGAGAACTCCTTGGTCTGAAATATGTTCAGTATGACAAATATGCACTACTGTATGGTTGATGAGACATCATAAGCAGTTAATTCGTCTGTACAGAAAGTGTAAGATTGAGAACTCCTTGGCTTGAAATATGATCAGTATGTTAAATATTGACTATTGTATGTTTAATGAGACATCAGAAAGAGTCAATTAGTTTGTATAGAAAGTTAAGTATTGAGAACTCCTTTGCCTGAAATATGTTCAGTATAACAAATATGGGCTACTGTATGGTTGATGAGACATCATAAGGAGTTAATTGGTCTTTATAGAAAGTTCAAGATTGAGAACTCCTTGGCTTGAAATATGTTCAGTATGTCAAATATGGACTATTGTATGGTTAATGAGACATCAGAAAGAGTCACTCAGTCTGTATAGAAAGTTCAAGATTGTAAACTCCTTGGTCTGAAATATGTTCAGTATGTCAAATATTGACTACTGTATTGTTAATGAGATATAATGAGTTTATTGTTCTGTATAGAAAGCTCAAGATTGAGAACTCCTTGGCCTGAAATATGTTCAGAATGTCAAATATGGACTTCTGTATGTTTAATGAGACATCAGAAAGAGTCAATTAGTTTGTATAGAAAGTTAAGTATTGAGAACTCCTTTGCCTGAAATATGTTCAGTATAACAAATATGGGCTACTGTATGGTTGATGAGACATCATAAGGATTTAAGTGGTCTGTATAGCAAATTTAAGATTGAGAACTCCTTGGCCTGAAATATGTTCAGAATGATAAATATGGACTACTCTATGTTTGACGAGACATCAGAAGGAGTAATTGGTTTGTATAGAAAGTTCAAGATTGAGAACTCCTTGGCCTGAAATTTGTTCAGTATGATAAATACGGACTACTGTATGGTTGATGAGACATCATAAAGAGTCAGTTAGTCTATATAGAAAAATCAAAACTGAGAACTCCTTGGTCTGAAATATGTTCAGTATGACAAATATGGACTACTGTATGGTTGATGAGACATCATAAGGAGTTAATTCGTCTGTACAGAAAGTTCAAGATTGAGAACTCCTTGGCCTAAAATATGTTCAGAATGTCAAATATAGACTTCTGTATGTTTAATGAGACATCAGAAAGAGTCAATAAGTTTGTATAGAAAGTTCAAGATTGAGAACTCCTTGGCCTGAAATATGTTCAGTATGACAAATATGGACTATCGTATGGTTGATGAGACATCAGAAAGACTCACTCAGTCTGTATAGAAAGTTCAAGATTGTAAACTCCTTGGTGTGAAATATGTTCAGTATGTCAAATATTGACTACTGTATGGTTAATGAGATATAATAAGGAGTTTATTGTTCTGTATAGAAAGTTCAAGATTGAGAACTCCTTGGCCTGAAATATGTTCAGTATGTCAAATATTGACTACTGTATGGTTAATGAGATATAATAAGGAGTTAATTGTTCTGTATAGAAAGTTCAAGATTGAGAACTCCTTGGCCTGAAATATGTTCAGAATGTCAAATATGGACTTCTGCATGTTTAATGAGACATCAGAAAGAGTCAATTAGTTTGTATAGAAAGTTAAGTATTGAGAACTCCTTTGCCTGAAATATGTTCAGTATAACAAATATGGGCTACTGTATGGTTGATGAGACATCATAAGGATTTAAGTGGTCTGTATAGCACATTTAAGATTGAGAACTCCTTGGCCTGAAATATGTTCAGTATGATAAATATGTACTACTGTATGGTTGATGAGACATCATAAGGAGTTAATTGGTCTGTATAGAAAGTTCAAGATTGAGAACTCCTTGGCCTGAAATATGTTCAGTATGTCAAATATGGACTACTGCATGGTTAATGAGATATCAGAAAGAGTCAATTAGTTTGTATAGAAAGTTCAGGATTGAAAACTCCTTGGCCTGAAATATGTTCAGTATGACAAATATGGACTACTGTATGGTTGATGAGACATCAGAAAGAGTCAGTTAGTCTGTACAGAAAAATCAAAACTGAGAACTCCTTGGTCTGAAATATGTTGTGTGACAAATATGGACTACTGTATGGTTGATGAGACATCATAAGGAGTTAATTGGTTTGAATAAAATATTCAAAATTGAGAACTTCCTGGCCTGAAATATATTCAGTATAACAAATATGGACTACAGTATGGTTGATGAGACATCATAAGGAGTTAAGTCGTCTGTACAGAGAGTTTAAGATTGAGAACTCCTTGGCTTGAAATATGATCAGTATGTCAAATATTGACTATTGTATGGTTGATGAGACATCATAAGGAGTTAATTGTTCTGTATAGAAAGATGAAGATTGAGAACTCCTTGGCCTGAAATGTGTTTCGTATGACAAATATGGACTACTGTATGGTTGATGAGACATCATAAGGAGTTAATTGGTCTGTATAGAAAATTCAAGATTGAGAACTCCTTGGCCTGAAATATGTTCAGTATGACAAATATGGACTACTGTATGTTTAATGAGACATCAGAAAGAGTCACTCAGTCTGTATAGAAAGTTCAAGATTGAGAACTCCTTGGCTTGAAATATGTTTATTATGTCAAATATGGACTATTGTATGTTTAATGAGACATCAGAAAGAGTCACTCAGTCTGTATAGAAAGTTCAAGATTGTAAACTCCTTCGTCTGAAATATGTTCAGTATGTCAAATATGGACTACTACATGGTTAATGAGATATCAGAAAGAGTCAATTAGTTTGTATAGAAAGTTCAGGATTGAAAACTCCTTGGCCTGAAATATGTTCAGTATGACAAATATGGACTACTGTATGGTTGATGAGACATCAGAAAGAGTCAGTCTGTACAGAAAGTTTAAGTTTGAGAACTCCTTGGCTTGAAATATGTTCAGTTTGTCAAATATTGACTATTGTATGGTTGATAAGACATCATAAGGAGTTAATTGTTCTGGATAGAAAGTTGAAGATTGAGAACTCCTTGGCCTGAAATATGTTTCGTATGACAAATATGGACTACTGTATGGTTGATGAGACATCAGAAAGAGTCAGTTAGTCTATATAGAAAAATCAAAACTGAGAACTCCTTGGTCTGAAATATGTTCAGTATGACAAATATGGACTACTGTATGGTTGATGAGACATCATAAGGAGTTAATTGGTCTGAATAGAATGTTCAAAATTGAGAACTTCCTGGCCTGAAATATGTTCAGTATGACAAATATGGACTACTGTATGGCTGATGAGACATTATAAGGATTTAATTGGTCTGTATAGAAAATTCAAGATTGAGAACTCCTTGGCCTGAAATGTGTTCAGTATGACAAAAATGGACTACTGTATGGTTGATGAGACATCATAAGGAGTTAACTGGTCTGTATTGAAAGTTCAAGATTGAGAACTCCTTGGCTTGAAATATGTTCAGTATGTCAAATATGGACTATTGTATGGTTAATGAGACATCAGAAAGAGTCACTCAGTCTGTATAGAAAGTTCAAGATTGTAAACTCCTTGGTGTGAAATATGTTCAGTATGTCAAATATGGACTACTGTATGGTTAATGAGATATTAGAAGGAGTCAATTAGTTTGTATAGAAAGTTCAGGATTGAAAACTCCTTGGCCTGAAATATGTTCAGTATGACAAATATGGACTAATGTATGGTTGATGAGACATCATAAGGAGTTAATTGGTCTGTATAGAAAGTTCAAGATTGAGAACTCCTTGGCTTGAAATATGTTCAGTATGTCAAATATGGACTATTGTATGGTTGATGAGACATCAGAAAGAGTCAGTTAGTCTGTACAGAAAAATCAAAACTGAGAACTCCTTGGTCTGAAATATGTTGTGTGACAAATATGGACTACTGTATGGTTGATGAGACATCATAAGGAGTTAATTGGTTTGAATAAAATACTCAAAATTGAGAACTTCCTGGCCTGAAATATATTCAGTATGACAAATATGGACTACAGTATGGTTGATGAGACATCATAAGGAGTTAATTTGTCTGTACAGAAAGTTTAAGATTGAGAACTCCTTGGCTTGAAATATGTTCAGTTTGTCAAATATTGACTATTGTATGGTTGATAAGACATCATAAGGAGTTAATTGTTCTGTATAGAAAGTTGAAGATTGAGAACTCCTTGGCCTGAAATATGTTTCGTATGACAAATATGGACTACTGTATGGTTGATGAGACATCATAAGGAGTTAATTGGTCTGAATAGAATGTTCAAAATTGAGAACTTCCTGGCCTGAAATATGTTCAGTTTGTCAAATATTGACTATTGTATGGTTGACAAGACATCATAAGGAGTTAATTGTTCTGTATAGAAAGTTGAAGATTGAGAACTCCTTGGCCTGAAATATGTTCAGTATGTCAAATATTGACTATTGTATGTTTAATGAGACATCAGAAAGAGTCAATTAGTTTGTATAGAAAGTATTGAGAACTCCTTTGCCTGAAATATGTTCAGTATAACAAATATGGGCTACTGTATGGTTGATGAGACATCATAAGGATTTAAGTGGTCTGTATAGCAAATTTAAGATTGAGAACTCCTTGGCCTGAAATATGTTCAGAATGATAAATATGGACTACTCTATGTTTGACGAGACATCAGAAGGAGTAATTGGTTTGTATAGAAAGTTCAAGATTGAGAACTCCTTGGCCTGAAATTTGTTCAGTATGATAAATACGGACTACTGTATGGTTGATGAGACATCATAAAGAGTCAGTTAGTCTATATAGAAAAATCAAAACTGAGAACTCCTTGGTCTGAAATATGTTCAGTATGACAAATATGGACTACTGTATGGTTGATGAGACATCATAAGGAGTTAATTCGTCTGTACAGAAAGTTCAAGATTGAGAACTCCTTGGCCTAAAATATGTTCAGAATGTCAAATATAGACTTCTGTATGTTTAATGAGACATCAGAAAGAGTCAATAAGTTTGTATAGAAAGTTCAAGATTGAGAACTCCTTGGCCTGAAATATGTTCAGTATGACAAATATGGACTATCGTATGGTTGATGAGACATCAGAAAGACTCACTCAGTCTGTATAGAAAGTTCAAGATTGTAAACTCCTTGGTGTGAAATATGTTCAGTATGTCAAATATTGACTACTGTATGGTTAATGAGATATAATAAGGAGTTTATTGTTCTGTATAGAAAGTTCAAGATTGAGAACTCCTTGGCCTGAAATATGTTCAGTATGTCAAATATTGACTACTGTATGGTTAATGAGATATAATAAGGAGTTAATTGTTCTGTATAGAAAGTTCAAGATTGAGAACTCCTTGGCCTGAAATATTTTCAGCATGACAAATATGGACTACTGTATGGTTAATGAGATATCAGAAAGAGTCAATTAGTTTGTATAGAAAGTTCAGGATTGAAAACTCCTTGGCCTGAAATATGTTCAGTATGACAAATATGGACTACTGTATGGTTGATGAGACATCAGAAAGAGTCAGTTAGTCTGTACAGAAAAATCAAAACTGAGAACTCCTTGGTCTGAAATATGTTGTGTGACAAATATGGACTACTGTATGGTTGATGAGACATCATAAGGAGTTAATTGGTTTGAATAAAATATTCAAAATTGAGAACTTCCTGGCCTGAAATATATTCAGTATAACAAATATGGACTACAGTATGGTTGATGAGACATCATAAGGAGTTAAGTCGTCTGTACAGAGAGTTTAAGATTGAGAACTCCTTGGCTTGAAATATGATCAGTATGTCAAATATTGACTATTGTATGGTTGATGAGACATCATAAGGAGTTAATTGTTCTGTATAGAAAGATGAAGATTGAGAACTCCTTGGCCTGAAATGTGTTTCGTATGACAAATATGGACTACTGTATGGTTGATGAGACATCATAAGGAGTTAATTGGTCTGTATAGAAAATTCAAGATTGAGAACTCCTTGGCCTGAAATATGTTCAGTATGACAAATATGGACTACTGTATGTTTAATGAGACATCAGAAAGAGTCACTCAGTCTGTATAGAAAGTTCAAGATTGAGAACTCCTTGGCTTGAAATATGTTTATTATGTCAAATATGGACTATTGTATGTTTAATGAGACATCAGAAAGAGTCACTCAGTCTGTATAGAAAGTTCAAGATTGTAAACTCCTTCGTCTGAAATATGTTCAGTATGTCAAATATGGACTACTACATGGTTAATGAGATATCAGAAAGAGTCAATTAGTTTGTATAGAAAGTTCAGGATTGAAAACTCCTTGGCCTGAAATATGTTCAGTATGACAAATATGGACTACTGTATGGTTGATGAGACATCAGAAAGAGTCAGTCTGTACAGAAAGTTTAAGTTTGAGAACTCCTTGGCTTGAAATATGTTCAGTTTGTCAAATATTGACTATTGTATGGTTGATAAGACATCATAAGGAGTTAATTGTTCTGGATAGAAAGTTGAAGATTGAGAACTCCTTGGCCTGAAATATGTTTCGTATGACAAATATGGACTACTGTATGGTTGATGAGACATCAGAAAGAGTCAGTTAGTCTATATAGAAAAATCAAAACTGAGAACTCCTTGGTCTGAAATATGTTCAGTATGACAAATATGGACTACTGTATGGTTGATGAGACATCATAAGGAGTTAATTGGTCTGAATAGAATGTTCAAAATTGAGAACTTCCTGGCCTGAAATATGTTCAGTATGACAAATATGGACTACTGTATGGCTGATGAGACATTATAAGGATTTAATTGGTCTGTATAGAAAATTCAAGATTGAGAACTCCTTGGCCTGAAATGTGTTCAGTATGACAAAAATGGACTACTGTATGGTTGATGAGACATCATAAGGAGTTAACTGGTCTGTATTGAAAGTTCAAGATTGAGAACTCCTTGGCTTGAAATATGTTCAGTATGTCAAATATGGACTATTGTATGGTTAATGAGACATCAGAAAGAGTCACTCAGTCTGTATAGAAAGTTCAAGATTGTAAACTCCTTGGTGTGAAATATGTTCAGTATGTCAAATATGGACTACTGTATGGTTAATGAGATATTAGAAGGAGTCAATTAGTTTGTATAGAAAGTTCAGGATTGAAAACTCCTTGGCCTGAAATATGTTCAGTATGACAAATATGGACTAATGTATGGTTGATGAGACATCATAAGGAGTTAATTGGTCTGTATAGAAAGTTCAAGATTGAGAACTCCTTGGCTTGAAATATGTTCAGTATGTCAAATATGGACTATTGTATGGTTGATGAGACATCAGAAAGAGTCAGTTAGTCTGTACAGAAAAATCAAAACTGAGAACTCCTTGGTCTGAAATATGTTGTGTGACAAATATGGACTACTGTATGGTTGATGAGACATCATAAGGAGTTAATTGGTTTGAATAAAATACTCAAAATTGAGAACTTCCTGGCCTGAAATATATTCAGTATGACAAATATGGACTACAGTATGGTTGATGAGACATCATAAGGAGTTAATTTGTCTGTACAGAAAGTTTAAGATTGAGAACTCCTTGGCTTGAAATATGTTCAGTTTGTCAAATATTGACTATTGTATGGTTGATAAGACATCATAAGGAGTTAATTGTTCTGTATAGAAAGTTGAAGATTGAGAACTCCTTGGCCTGAAATATGTTTCGTATGACAAATATGGACTACTGTATGGTTGATGAGACATCATAAGGAGTTAATTGGTCTGAATAGAATGTTCAAAATTGAGAACTTCCTGGCCTGAAATATGTTCAGTTTGTCAAATATTGACTATTGTATGGTTGACAAGACATCATAAGGAGTTAATTGTTCTGTATAAAAAGTTGAAGATTGAGAACTCCTTGGCCTGAAATATGTTCAGTATGTCAAATATTGACTATTGTATGTTTAATGAGACATCAGAAAGAGTCAATTAGTTTGTATAGAAAGTATTGAGAACTCCTTTGCCTGAAATATGTTCAGTATAACAAATATGGGCTACTGTATGGTTGATGAGACATCATAAGGAGTTAATTGGTCTTTATAGAAAGTTCAAGATTGAGAACTCCTTGGCTTGAAATATGTTCAGTATGTCAAATATGGACTATTGTATGGTTAATGAGACATCAGAAAGAGTCACTCAGTCTGTATAGAAAGTTCAAGATTGTAAACTCCTTGGTCTGAAATATGTTCAGTATGTCAAATATTGACTACTGTATTGTTAATGAGATATAATGAGTTTATTGTTCTGTATAGAAAGCTCAAGATTGAGAACTCCTTGGCCTGAAATATGTTCAGAATGTCAAATATGGACTTCTGTATGTTTAATGAGACATCAGAAAGAGTCAATTAGTTTGTATAGAAAGTTAAGTATTGAGAACTCCTTTGCCTGAAATATGTTCAGTATAACAAATATGGGCTACTGTATGGTTGATGAGACATCATAAGGATTTAAGTGGTCTGTATAGCAAATTTAAGATTGAGAACTCCTTGGCCTGAAATATGTTCAGAATGATAAATATGGACTACTCTATGTTTGACGAGACATCAGAAGGAGTAATTGGTTTGTATAGAAAGTTCAAGATTGAGAACTCCTTGGCCTGAAATTTGTTCAGTATGATAAATACGGACCACTGTATGGTTGATGAGACATCATAAAGAGTCAGTTAGTCTATATAGAAAAATCAAAACTGAGAACTCCTTGGTCTGAAATATGTTCAGTATGACAAATATGGACTACTGTATGGTTGATGAGACATCATAAGGAGTTAATTCGTCTGTACAGAAAGTTCAAGATTGAGAACTCCTTGGCCTAAAATATGTTCAGAATGTCAAATATAGACTTCTGTATGTTTAATGAGACATCAGAAAGAGTCAATAAGTTTGTATAGAAAGTTCAAGATTGAGAACTCCTTGGCCTGAAATATGTTCAGTATGACAAATATGGACTATCGTATGGTTGATGAGACATCAGAAAGACTCACTCAGTCTGTATAGAAAGTTCAAGATTGTAAACTCCTTGGTGTGAAATATGTTCAGTATGTCAAATATTGACTACTGTATGGTTAATGAGATATAATAAGGAGTTTATTGTTCTGTATAGAAAGTTCAAGATTGAGAACTCCTTGGCCTGAAATATGTTCAGTATGTCAAATATTGACTACTGTATGGTTAATGAGATATAATAAGGAGTTAATTGTTCTGTATAGAAAGTTCAAGATTGAGAACTCCTTGGCCTGAAATATGTTCAGAATGTCAAATATGGACTTCTGCATGTTTAATGAGACATCAGAAAGAGTCAATTAGTTTGTATAGAAAGTTAAGTATTGAGAACTCCTTTGCCTGAAATATGTTCAGTATAACAAATATGGGCTACTGTATGGTTGATGAGACATCATAAGGATTTAAGTGGTCTGTATAGCACATTTAAGATTGAGAACTCCTTGGCCTGAAATATGTTCAGTATGATAAATATGTACTACTGTATGGTTGATGAGACATCATAAGGAGTTAATTGGTCTGTATAGAAAGTTCAAGATTGAGAACTCCTTGGCCTGAAATATTTTCAGCATGACAAATATGGACTACTGTATGGTTAATGAGATATCAGAAAGAGTCAATTAGTTTGTATAGAAAGTTCAGGATTGAAAACTCCTTGGCCTGAAATATGTTCAGTATGACAAATATGGACTACTGTATGGTTGATGAGACATCAGAAAGAGTCAGTTAGTCTGTACAGAAAAATCAAAACTGAGAACTCCTTGGTCTGAAATATGTTGTGTGACAAATATGGACTACTGTATGGTTGATGAGACATCATAAGGAGTTAATTGGTTTGAATAAAATATTCAAAATTGAGAACTTCCTGGCCTGAAATATATTCAGTATAACAAATATGGACTACAGTATGGTTGATGAGACATCATAAGGAGTTAAGTCGTCTGTACAGAGAGTTTAAGATTGAGAACTCCTTGGCTTGAAATATGATCAGTATGTCAAATATTGACTATTGTATGGTTGATGAGACATCATAAGGAGTTAATTGTTCTGTATAGAAAGATGAAGATTGAGAACTCCTTGGCCTGAAATGTGTTTCGTATGACAAATATGGACTACTGTATGGTTGATGAGACATCATAAGGAGTTAATTGGTCTGTATAGAAAATTCAAGATTGAGAACTCCTTGGCCTGAAATATGTTCAGTATGACAAATATGGACTACTGTATGTTTAATGAGACATCAGAAAGAGTCACTCAGTCTGTATAGAAAGTTCAAGATTGAGAACTCCTTGGCTTGAAATATGTTTATTATGTCAAATATGGACTATTGTATGTTTAATGAGACATCAGAAAGAGTCACTCAGTCTGTATAGAAAGTTCAAGATTGTAAACTCCTTCGTCTGAAATATGTTCAGTATGTCAAATATGGACTACTACATGGTTAATGAGATATCAGAAAGAGTCAATTAGTTTGTATAGAAAGTTCAGGATTGAAAACTCCTTGGCCTGAAATATGTTCAGTATGACAAATATGGACTACTGTATGGTTGATGAGACATCAGAAAGAGTCAGTCTGTACAGAAAGTTTAAGTTTGAGAACTCCTTGGCTTGAAATATGTTCAGTTTGTCAAATATTGACTATTGTATGGTTGATAAGACATCATAAGGAGTTAATTGTTCTGGATAGAAAGTTGAAGATTGAGAACTCCTTGGCCTGAAATATGTTTCGTATGACAAATATGGACTACTGTATGGTTGATGAGACATCAGAAAGAGTCAGTTAGTCTATATAGAAAAATCAAAACTGAGAACTCCTTGGTCTGAAATATGTTCAGTATGACAAATATGGACTACTGTATGGTTGATGAGACATCATAAGGAGTTAATTGGTCTGAATAGAATGTTCAAAATTGAGAACTTCCTGGCCTGAAATATGTTCAGTATGACAAATATGGACTACTGTATGGCTGATGAGACATTATAAGGATTTAATTGGTCTGTATAGAAAATTCAAGATTGAGAACTCCTTGGCCTGAAATGTGTTCAGTATGACAAAAATGGACTACTGTATGGTTGATGAGACATCATAAGGAGTTAACTGGTCTGTATTGAAAGTTCAAGATTGAGAACTCCTTGGCTTGAAATATGTTCAGTATGTCAAATATGGACTATTGTATGGTTAATGAGACATCAGAAAGAGTCACTCAGTCTGTATAGAAAGTTCAAGATTGTAAACTCCTTGGTGTGAAATATGTTCAGTATGTCAAATATGGACTACTGTATGGTTAATGAGATATTAGAAGGAGTCAATTAGTTTGTATAGAAAGTTCAGGATTGAAAACTCCTTGGCCTGAAATATGTTCAGTATGACAAATATGGACTAATGTATGGTTGATGAGACATCATAAGGAGTTAATTGGTCTGTATAGAAAGTTCAAGATTGAGAACTCCTTGGCTTGAAATATGTTCAGTATGTCAAATATGGACTATTGTATGGTTGATGAGACATCAGAAAGAGTCAGTTAGTCTGTACAGAAAAATCAAAACTGAGAACTCCTTGGTCTGAAATATGTTGTGTGACAAATATGGACTACTGTATGGTTGATGAGACATCATAAGGAGTTAATTGGTTTGAATAAAATACTCAAAATTGAGAACTTCCTGGCCTGAAATATATTCAGTATGACAAATATGGACTACAGTATGGTTGATGAGACATCATAAGGAGTTAATTTGTCTGTACAGAAAGTTTAAGATTGAGAACTCCTTGGCTTGAAATATGTTCAGTTTGTCAAATATTGACTATTGTATGGTTGATAAGACATCATAAGGAGTTAATTGTTCTGTATAGAAAGTTGAAGATTGAGAACTCCTTGGCCTGAAATATGTTTCGTATGACAAATATGGACTACTGTATGGTTGATGAGACATCATAAGGAGTTAATTGGTCTGAATAGAATGTTCAAAATTGAGAACTTCCTGGCCTGAAATATGTTCAGTTTGTCAAATATTGACTATTGTATGGTTGACAAGACATCATAAGGAGTTAATTGTTCTGTATAGAAAGTTGAAGATTGAGAACTCCTTGGCCTGAAATATGTTCAGTATGTCAAATATTGACTATTGTATGTTTAATGAGACATCAGAAAGAGTCAATTAGTTTGTATAGAAAGTATTGAGAACTCCTTTGCCTGAAATATGTTCAGTATAACAAATATGGGCTACTGTATGGTTGATGAGACATCATAAGGAGTTAATTGGTCTTTATAGAAAGTTCAAGATTGAGAACTCCTTGGCTTGAAATATGTTCAGTATGTCAAATATGGACTATTGTATGGTTAATGAGACATCAGAAAGAGTCACTCAGTCTGTATAGAAAGTTCAAGATTGTAAACTCCTTGGTCTGAAATATGTTCAGTATGTCAAATATTGACTACTGTATTGTTAATGAGATATAATGAGTTTATTGTTCTGTATAGAAAGCTCAAGATTGAGAACTCCTTGGCCTGAAATATGTTCAGAATGTCAAATATGGACTTCTGTATGTTTAATGAGACATCAGAAAGAGTCAATTAGTTTGTATAGAAAGTTAAGTATTGAGAACTCCTTTGCCTGAAATATGTTCAGTATAACAAATATGGGCTACTGTATGGTTGATGAGACATCATAAGGATTTAAGTGGTCTGTATAGCAAATTTAAGATTGAGAACTCCTTGGCCTGAAATATGTTCAGAATGATAAATATGGACTACTCTATGTTTGACGAGACATCAGAAGGAGTAATTGGTTTGTATAGAAAGTTCAAGATTGAGAACTCCTTGGCCTGAAATTTGTTCAGTATGATAAATACGGACCACTGTATGGTTGATGAGACATCATAAAGAGTCAGTTAGTCTATATAGAAAAATCAAAACTGAGAACTCCTTGGTCTGAAATATGTTCAGTATGACAAATATGGACTACTGTATGGTTGATGAGACATCATAAGGAGTTAATTCGTCTGTACAGAAAGTTCAAGATTGAGAACTCCTTGGCCTAAAATATGTTCAGAATGTCAAATATAGACTTCTGTATGTTTAATGAGACATCAGAAAGAGTCAATAAGTTTGTATAGAAAGTTCAAGATTGAGAACTCCTTGGCCTGAAATATGTTCAGTATGACAAATATGGACTATCGTATGGTTGATGAGACATCAGAAAGACTCACTCAGTCTGTATAGAAAGTTCAAGATTGTAAACTCCTTGGTGTGAAATATGTTCAGTATGTCAAATATTGACTACTGTATGGTTAATGAGATATAATAAGGAGTTTATTGTTCTGTATAGAAAGTTCAAGATTGAGAACTCCTTGGCCTGAAATATGTTCAGTATGTCAAATATTGACTACTGTATGGTTAATGAGATATAATAAGGAGTTAATTGTTCTGTATAGAAAGTTCAAGATTGAGAACTCCTTGGCCTGAAATATGTTCAGAATGTCAAATATGGACTTCTGCATGTTTAATGAGACATCAGAAAGAGTCAATTAGTTTGTATAGAAAGTTAAGTATTGAGAACTCCTTTGCCTGAAATATGTTCAGTATAACAAATATGGGCTACTGTATGGTTGATGAGACATCATAAGGATTTAAGTGGTCTGTATAGCACATTTAAGATTGAGAACTCCTTGGCCTGAAATATGTTCAGTATGATAAATATGTACTACTGTATGGTTGATGAGACATCATAAGGAGTTAATTGGTCTGTATAGAAAGTTCAAGATTGAGAACTCCTTGGCCTGAAATATTTTCAGCATGACAAATATGGACTACTGTATGGTTAATGAGATATCAGAAAGAGTCAATTAGTTTGTATAGAAAGTTCAGGATTGAAAACTCCTTGGCCTGAAATATGTTCAGTATGACAAATATGGACTACTGTATGGTTGATGAGACATCATAAAGAGTCAGTTAGTCTGTACAGAAAAATCAAAACTGAGAACTCCTTGGTCTGAAATATGTTGTGTGACAAATATGGACTACTGTATGGTTGATGAGACATCATAAGGAGTTAATTGGTTTGAATAAAATATTCAAAATTGAGAACTTCCTGGCCTGAAATATATTCAGTATGACAAATATGGACTACAGTATGGTTGATGAGACATCATAAGGAGTTAAGTCGTCTGTACAGAGAGTTTAAGATTGAGAACTCCTTGGCTTGAAATATGATCAGTATGTCAAATATTGACTATTGTATGGTTGATGAGACATCATAAGGAGTTAGTTGTTCTGTATAGAAAGATGAAGATTGAGAACTCCTTGGCCTGAAATGTGTTTCGTATGACAAATATGGACTACTGTATGGTTGATGAGACATCATAAGGAGTTAATTGGTCTGTATAGAAAATTCAAGATTGAGAACTCCTTGGCCTGAAATATGTTCAGTATGAAAAATATGGACTACTGTATGTTTAATGAGACATCAGAAAGAGTCACTCAGTCTGTATAGAAAGTTCAAGATTGAGAACTCCTTGGCTTGAAATATGTTTATTATGTCAAATATGGACTATTGTATGTTTAATGAGACATCAGAAAGAGTCACTCAGTCTGTATAGAAAGTTCAAGATTGTAAACTCCTTCGTCTGAAATATGTTCAGTATGTCAAATATGGACTACTACATGGTTAATGAGATATCAGAAAGAGTCAATTAGTTTGTATAGAAAGTTCAGGATTGAAAACTCCTTGGCCTGAAATATGTTCAGTATGACAAATATGGACTACTGTATGGTTGATGAGACATCAGAAAGAGTCAGTCTGTACAGAAAGTTTAAGTTTGAGAACTCCTTGGCTTGAAATATGTTCAGTTTGTCAAATATTGACTATTGTATGGTTGATAAGACATCATAAGGAGTTAATTGTTCTGTATAGAAAGTTGAAGATTGAGAACTCCTTGGCCTGAAATATGTTTCGTATGACAAATATGGACTACTGTATGGTTGATGAGACATCAGAAAGAGTCAGTTAGTCTATATAGAAAAATCAAAACTGAGAACTCCTTGGTCTGAAATATGTTCAGTATGACAAATATGGACTACTGTATGGTTGATGAGACATCATAAGGAGTTAATTGGTCTGAATAGAATGTTCAAAATTGAGAACTTCCTGGCCTGAAATATGTTCAGTATGACAAATATGGACTACTGTATGGCTGATGAGACATTATAAGGATTTAATTGGTCTGTATAGCAAATTTAAGATTGAGAACTCCTTGGCCTGAAATATGTTCAGTATGACAAATATGGACTAATGTATGGTTGATGAGACATCATAAGGAGTTAATTGGTCTGTATAGAAAGTTCAAGATTGAGAACTCCTTGGCTTGAAATATGTTCAGTATGTCAAATATGGACTATTGTATGGTTGATGAGACATCAGAAAGAGTCAGTTAGTCTGTACAGAAAAATCAAAACTGAGAACTCCTTGGTCTGAAATATGTTGTGTGACAAATATGGACTACTGTATGGTTGATGAGACATCATAAGGAGTTAATTGGTTTGAATAAAATACTCAAAATTGAGAACTTCCTGGCCTGAAATATATTCAGTATGACAAATATGGACTACAGTATGGTTGATGAGACATCATAACGAGTTAATTTGTCTGTATAGAAAGTTGAAGATTGAGAACTCCTTGGCCTGAAATATGTTCAGTATGTCAAATATTGACTATTGTATGGTTGACAAGACATCATAAGGAGTTAATTGTTCTGTATAGAAAGTTGAAGATTGAGAACTCCTTGGCCTGAAATATGTTCAGTATGTAAAATATTGACTATTGTATGTTTAATGAGACATCAGAAAGAGTCAATTAGTTTGTATAGAAAGTTAAGTATTGAGAACTCCTTTGCCTGAAATATGTTCAGTATAACAAATATGGGCTACTGTATGGTTAATGAGACATCATAAGGACTTAATTGGTCTGTATAGAAAGTTCAAGATTGAGAACTCCTTGGCTTGAAATATGTTCAGTATGTCAAATATAGACTATTGTATGGTTAATGAGACATCAGAAAGAGTCAATTAGTTTGTATAGAAAGTTTAGTATTGAGAACTCCTTTGCCTGAAATATGTTCAGTATAACAAATATGGGCTACTGTATGGTTGATGAGACATCATAAGGATTTAACTGGTCTGTATAGCAAATTTAAGATTGAGAACTCCTTGGCCTGAAATATGTTCAGAATGATAAATATGGACTACTCTATGTTTGACGAGACATCAGGAGTAATTGGTTTGTATAGAAAGTTCAAGATTGAGAACTCCTTGGCCTGAAATATGTTCAGTATGATAAATATGGACTACTGTATGGTTGATGAGACATCATAAGGAGTTAATTGGTCTGAATAGAATGTTCAAAATTGAGAACTTCCTGGCCTGAAATATGTTCAGTATGACAAATATGGACTACTGTATGGTTGATGAGACATCATAAGGAGTTAATTTGTCTGTACAGAAAGTTCAAGATTGAGAACTCCTTGGCTTGAAATATGTTCAGTATGTCAAATATGGACTATTGTATAGTTAATGAGACATCAGAAAGAGTCAATTAGTTTGTATAGAAAGTTTAGTATTGAGAACTCCTTTGCCTGAAATATGTTCAGTATAACAAATATGGGCTACTGTATGGTTGATGAGACATCATAAGGATTTAAGTGGTCTGTATAGCAAATTTAAGATTGAGAACTCCTTGGCCTGAAATATGTTCAGAATGATAAATATGGACTACTCTATGTTTGACGAGACATCAGAAGGAGTAATTGGTTTGTATAGAAAGTTCAAGATTGAGAACTCCTTGGCCTGAAATTTGTTCAGTATGATAAATATGGACTACTGTATGGTTGATGAGACATCAGAAAGAGTCAGTTAGTCTATATAGAAAAATCAAAACTGAGAACTCCTTGGTCTGAAATATGTTCAGTATGACAAATATGGACTACTGTATGGTTGATGAGACATCATAAGGAGTTAATTGGTCTGAATAGAATGTTCAAAATTGAGAACTTCCTGGCCTGAAATATGTTCAGTTTGTCAAATATTGACTATTGTATGGTTGACAAGACATCATAAGGAGTTAATTGTTCTGTATAGAAAGTTGAAGATTGAGAACTCCTTGGCCTGAAATATGTTCAGTATGTCAAATATTGACTATTGTATGGTTGACAAGACATCATAAGGAGTTAATTGGTCTGTATAGAAAGTTCAAGATTGAGAACTCCTTGGCTTGAAATATGTTCAGTATGTCAAATATGGACTATTGTATGGTTAATGAGACATCAGAAAGAGTCAATTAGTTTGTATAGAAAGTTTAGTATTGAGAACTCCTTTGCCTGAAATATGTTCAGAATGATAAATATGGACTACTCTATGTTTGACGAGACATCAGGAGTAATTGGTTTGTATAGAAAGTTCAAGATTGAGAACTCCTTGGCCTGAAATATGTTCAGTATGATAAATATGGACTACTGTATGGTTGATGAGACATCATAAGGAGTTAATTGGTCTGAATAGAATGTTCAAAATTGAGAACTTCCTGGCCTGAAATATGTTCAGTATGACAAATATGGACTACTGTATGGTTGATGAGACATCATAAGGAGTTAATTTGTCTGTACAGAAAGTTCAAGATTGAGAACTCCTTGGCCTAAAATATGTTCAGAATGTCAAATATAGACTTCTGTATGTTTAATGAGACATCAGAAAGAGTCAATAAGTTTGTATAGAAAGTTCAAGAATGAGAACTCCTTGGCCTGAAATATGTTCAGTATGTCAAATATGGACTACTGCATGGTTAACGAGATATCAGAAAGAGTCAATTAGTTGGTATAGAAAGTTTAAGATTGAGAACTCCTTGGCTTGAAATATGTTCAGTATGTCAAATATTGACCATTGTATGGTTGATAAGACATCATAAAGAGTCAGTTAGTTTATATAGAAAAATCAAAACTGAGAACTCCTTGGTCTGAAATATGTTCAGTATGACAAATATGCACTACTGTATGGTTGATGAGACATCATAAGCAGTTAATTCGTCTGTACAGAAAGTGTAAGATTGAGAACTCCTTGGCTTGAAATATGATCAGTATGTTAAATATTGACTATTGTATGTTTAATGAGACATCAGAAAGAGTCAATTAGTTTGTATAGAAAGTTAAGTATTGAGAACTCCTTTGCCTGAAATATGTTCAGTATAACAAATATGGGCTACTGTATGGTTGATGAGACATCATAAGGAGTTAATTGGTCTTTATAGAAAGTTCAAGATTGAGAACTCCTTGGCTTGAAATATGTTCAGTATGTCAAATATGGACTATTGTATGGTTAATGAGACATCAGAAAGAGTCACTCAGTCTGTATAGAAAGTTCAAGATTGTAAACTCCTTGGTCTGAAATATGTTCAGTATGTCAAATATTGACTACTGTATTGTTAATGAGATATAATGAGTTTATTGTTCTGTATAGAAAGCTCAAGATTGAGAACTCCTTGGCCTGAAATATGTTCAGAATGTCAAATATGGACTTCTGTATGTTTAATGAGACATCAGAAAGAGTCAATTAGTTTGTATAGAAAGTTAAGTATTGAGAACTCCTTTGCCTGAAATATGTTCAGTATAACAAATATGGGCTACTGTATGGTTGATGAGACATCATAAGGATTTAAGTGGTCTGTATAGCAAATTTAAGATTGAGAACTCCTTGGCCTGAAATATGTTCAGAATGATAAATATGGACTACTCTATGTTTGACGAGACATCAGAAGGAGTAATTGGTTTGTATAGAAAGTTCAAGATTGAGAACTCCTTGGCCTGAAATTTGTTCAGTATGATAAATACGGACCACTGTATGGTTGATGAGACATCATAAAGAGTCAGTTAGTCTATATAGAAAAATCAAAACTGAGAACTCCTTGGTCTGAAATATGTTCAGTATGACAAATATGGACTACTGTATGGTTGATGAGACATCATAAGGAGTTAATTCGTCTGTACAGAAAGTTCAAGATTGAGAACTCCTTGGCCTAAAATATGTTCAGAATGTCAAATATAGACTTCTGTATGTTTAATGAGACATCAGAAAGAGTCAATAAGTTTGTATAGAAAGTTCAAGATTGAGAACTCCTTGGCCTGAAATATGTTCAGTATGACAAATATGGACTATCGTATGGTTGATGAGACATCAGAAAGACTCACTCAGTCTGTATAGAAAGTTCAAGATTGTAAACTCCTTGGTGTGAAATATGTTCAGTATGTCAAATATTGACTACTGTATGGTTAATGAGATATAATAAGGAGTTTATTGTTCTGTATAGAAAGTTCAAGATTGAGAACTCCTTGGCCTGAAATATGTTCAGTATGTCAAATATTGACTACTGTATGGTTAATGAGATATAATAAGGAGTTAATTGTTCTGTATAGAAAGTTCAAGATTGAGAACTCCTTGGCCTGAAATATGTTCAGAATGTCAAATATGGACTTCTGCATGTTTAATGAGACATCAGAAAGAGTCAATTAGTTTGTATAGAAAGTTAAGTATTGAGAACTCCTTTGCCTGAAATATGTTCAGTATAACAAATATGGGCTACTGTATGGTTGATGAGACATCATAAGGATTTAAGTGGTCTGTATAGCACATTTAAGATTGAGAACTCCTTGGCCTGAAATATGTTCAGTATGATAAATATGTACTACTGTATGGTTGATGAGACATCATAAGGAGTTAATTGGTCTGTATAGAAAGTTCAAGATTGAGAACTCCTTGGCCTGAAATATTTTCAGCATGACAAATATGGACTACTGTATGGTTAATGAGATATCAGAAAGAGTCAATTAGTTTGTATAGAAAGTTCAGGATTGAAAACTCCTTGGCCTGAAATATGTTCAGTATGACAAATATGGACTAATGTATGGTTGATGAGACATCATAAAGAGTCAGTTAGTCTGTACAGAAAAATCAAAACTGAGAACTCCTTGGTCTGAAATATGTTGTGTGACAAATATGGACTACTGTATGGTTGATGAGACATCATAAGGAGTTAATTGGTTTGAATAAAATATTCAAAATTGAGAACTTCCTGGCCTGAAATATATTCAGTATGACAAATATGGACTACAGTATGGTTGATGAGACATCATAAGGAGTTAAGTCGTCTGTACAGAGAGTTTAAGATTGAGAACTCCTTGGCTTGAAATATGATCAGTATGTCAAATATTGACTATTGTATGGTTGATGAGACATCATAAGGAGTTAGTTGTTCTGTATAGAAAGATGAAGATTGAGAACTCCTTGGCCTGAAATGTGTTTCGTATGACAAATATGGACTACTGTATGGTTGATGAGACATCATAAGGAGTTAATTGGTCTGTATAGAAAATTCAAGATTGAGAACTCCTTGGCCTGAAATATGTTCAGTATGAAAAATATGGACTACTGTATGTTTAATGAGACATCAGAAAGAGTCACTCAGTCTGTATAGAAAGTTCAAGATTGAGAACTCCTTGGCTTGAAATATGTTTATTATGTCAAATATGGACTATTGTATGTTTAATGAGACATCAGAAAGAGTCACTCAGTCTGTATAGAAAGTTCAAGATTGTAAACTCCTTCGTCTGAAATATGTTCAGTATGTCAAATATGGACTACTACATGGTTAATGAGATATCAGAAAGAGTCAATTAGTTTGTATAGAAAGTTCAGGATTGAAAACTCCTTGGCCTGAAATATGTTCAGTATGACAAATATGGACTACTGTATGGTTGATGAGACATCAGAAAGAGTCAGTCTGTACAGAAAGTTTAAGTTTGAGAACTCCTTGGCTTGAAATATGTTCAGTTTGTCAAATATTGACTATTGTATGGTTGATAAGACATCATAAGGAGTTAATTGTTCTGTATAGAAAGTTGAAGATTGAGAACTCCTTGGCCTGAAATATGTTTCGTATGACAAATATGGACTACTGTATGGTTGATGAGACATCAGAAAGAGTCAGTTAGTCTATATAGAAAAATCAAAACTGAGAACTCCTTGGTCTGAAATATGTTCAGTATGACAAATATGGACTACTGTATGGTTGATGAGACATCATAAGGAGTTAATTGGTCTGAATAGAATGTTCAAAATTGAGAACTTCCTGGCCTGAAATATGTTCAGTATGACAAATATGGACTACTGTATGGCTGATGAGACATTATAAGGATTTAATTGGTCTGTATAGCAAATTTAAGATTGAGAACTCCTTGGCCTGAAATATGTTCAGTATGACAAATATGGACTAATGTATGGTTGATGAGACATCATAAGGAGTTAATTGGTCTGTATAGAAAGTTCAAGATTGAGAACTCCTTGGCTTGAAATATGTTCAGTATGTCAAATATGGACTATTGTATGGTTGATGAGACATCAGAAAGAGTCAGTTAGTCTGTACAGAAAAATCAAAACTGAGAACTCCTTGGTCTGAAATATGTTGTGTGACAAATATGGACTACTGTATGGTTGATGAGACATCATAAGGAGTTAATTGGTTTGAATAAAATACTCAAAATTGAGAACTTCCTGGCCTGAAATATATTCAGTATGACAAATATGGACTACAGTATGGTTGATGAGACATCATAACGAGTTAATTTGTCTGTATAGAAAGTTGAAGATTGAGAACTCCTTGGCCTGAAATATGTTCAGTATGTCAAATATTGACTATTGTATGGTTGACAAGACATCATAAGGAGTTAATTGTTCTGTATAGAAAGTTGAAGATTGAGAACTCCTTGGCCTGAAATATGTTCAGTATGTAAAATATTGACTATTGTATGTTTAATGAGACATCAGAAAGAGTCAATTAGTTTGTATAGAAAGTTAAGTATTGAGAACTCCTTTGCCTGAAATATGTTCAGTATAACAAATATGGGCTACTGTATGGTTAATGAGACATCATAAGGACTTAATTGGTCTGTATAGAAAGTTCAAGATTGAGAACTCCTTGGCTTGAAATATGTTCAGTATGTCAAATATGGACTATTGTATGGTTAATGAGACATCAGAAAGAGTCAATTAGTTTGTATAGAAAGTTTAGTATTGAGAACTCCTTTGCCTGAAATATGTTCAGTATAACAAATATGGGCTACTGTATGGTTGATGAGACATCATAAGGATTTAACTGGTCTGTATAGCAAATTTAAGATTGAGAACTCCTTGGCCTGAAATATGTTCAGAATGATAAATATGGACTACTCTATGTTTGACGAGACATCAGGAGTAATTGGTTTGTATAGAAAGTTCAAGATTGAGAACTCCTTGGCCTGAAATATGTTCAGTATGATAAATATGGACTACTGTATGGTTGATGAGACATCATAAGGAGTTAATTGGTCTGAATAGAATGTTCAAAATTGAGAACTTCCTGGCCTGAAATATGTTCAGTATGACAAATATGGACTACTGTATGGTTGATGAGACATCATAAGGAGTTAATTTGTCTGTACAGAAAGTTCAAGATTGAGAACTCCTTGGCTTGAAATATGTTCAGTATGTCAAATATGGACTATTGTATAGTTAATGAGACATCAGAAAGAGTCAATTAGTTTGTATAGAAAGTTTAGTATTGAGAACTCCTTTGCCTGAAATATGTTCAGTATAACAAATATGGGCTACTGTATGGTTGATGAGACATCATAAGGATTTAAGTGGTCTGTATAGCAAATTTAAGATTGAGAACTCCTTGGCCTGAAATATGTTCAGAATGATAAATATGGACTACTCTATGTTTGACGAGACATCAGAAGGAGTAATTGGTTTGTATAGAAAGTTCAAGATTGAGAACTCCTTGGCCTGAAATTTGTTCAGTATGATAAATATGGACTACTGTATGGTTGATGAGACATCAGAAAGAGTCAGTTAGTCTATATAGAAAAATCAAAACTGAGAACTCCTTGGTCTGAAATATGTTCAGTATGACAAATATGGACTACTGTATGGTTGATGAGACATCATAAGGAGTTAATTGGTCTGAATAGAATGTTCAAAATTGAGAACTTCCTGGCCTGAAATATGTTCAGTTTGTCAAATATTGACTATTGTATGGTTGACAAGACATCATAAGGAGTTAATTGTTCTGTATAGAAAGTTGAAGATTGAGAACTCCTTGGCCTGAAATATGTTCAGTATGTCAAATATTGACTATTGTATGGTTGACAAGACATCATAAGGAGTTAATTGGTCTGTATAGAAAGTTCAAGATTGAGAACTCCTTGGCTTGAAATATGTTCAGTATGTCAAATATGGACTATTGTATGGTTAATGAGACATCAGAAAGAGTCAATTAGTTTGTATAGAAAGTTTAGTATTGAGAACTCCTTTGCCTGAAATATGTTCAGTATAACAAATATGGGCTACTGTATGGTTGATGAGACATCATAAGGATTTAACTGGTCTGTATAGCAAATTTAAGATTGAGAACTCCTTGGCCTGAAATATGTTCAGAATGATAAATATGGACTACTCTATGTTTGACGAGACATCAGGAGTAATTGGTTTGTATAGAAAGTTCAAGATTGAGAACTCCTTGGCCTGAAATATGTTCAGTATGATAAATATGGACTACTGTATGGTTGATGAGACATCATAAGGAGTTAATTGGTCTGAATAGAATGTTCAAAATTGAGAACTTCCTGGCCTGAAATATGTTCAGTATGACAAATATGGACTACTGTATGGTTGATGAGACATCATAAGGAGTTAATTTGTCTGTACAGAAAGTTCAAGATTGAGAACTCCTTGGCCTAAAATATGTTCAGAATGTCAAATATAGACTTCTGTATGTTTAATGAGACATCAGAAAGAGTCAATAAGTTTGTATAGAAAGTTCAAGAATGAGAACTCCTTGGCCTGAAATATGTTCAGTATGTCAAATATGGACTACTGCATGGTTAACGAGATATCAGAAAGAGTCAATTAGTTGGTATAGAAAGTTTAAGATTGAGAACTCCTTGGCTTGAAATATGTTCAGTATGTCAAATATTGACCATTGTATGGTTGATAAGACATCATAAAGAGTCAGTTAGTTTATATAGAAAAATCAAAACTGAGAACTCCTTGGTCTGAAATATGTTCAGTATGACAAATATGCACTACTGTATGGTTGATGAGACATCATAAGCAGTTAATTCGTCTGTACAGAAAGTGTAAGATTGAGAACTCCTTGGCTTGAAATATGATCAGTATGTTAAATATTGACTATTGTATGTTTAATGAGACATCAGAAAGAGTCAATTAGTTTGTATAGAAAGTTAAGTATTGAGAACTCCTTTGCCTGAAATATGTTCAGTATAACAAATATGGGCTACTGTATGGTTGATGAGACATCATAAGGAGTTAATTGGTCTTTATAGAAAGTTCAAGATTGAGAACTCCTTGGCTTGAAATATGTTCAGTATGTCAAATATGGACTATTGTATGGTTAATGAGACATCAGAAAGAGTCACTCAGTCTGTATAGAAAGTTCAAGATTGTAAACTCCTTGGTCTGAAATATGTTCAGTATGTCAAATATTGACTACTGTATTGTTAATGAGATATAATGAGTTTATTGTTCTGTATAGAAAGCTCAAGATTGAGAACTCCTTGGCCTGAAATATGTTCAGAATGTCAAATATGGACTTCTGTATGTTTAATGAGACATCAGAAAGAGTCAATTAGTTTGTATAGAAAGTTAAGTATTGAGAACTCCTTTGCCTGAAATATGTTCAGTATAACAAATATGGGCTACTGTATGGTTGATGAGACATCATAAGGATTTAAGTGGTCTGTATAGCAAATTTAAGATTGAGAACTCCTTGGCCTGAAATATGTTCAGAATGATAAATATGGACTACTCTATGTTTGACGAGACATCAGAAGGAGTAATTGGTTTGTATAGAAAGTTCAAGATTGAGAACTCCTTGGCCTGAAATTTGTTCAGTATGATAAATACGGACTACTGTATGGTTGATGAGACATCATAAAGAGTCAGTTAGTCTATATAGAAAAATCAAAACTGAGAACTCCTTGGTCTGAAATATGTTCAGTATGACAAATATGGACTACTGTATGGTTGATGAGACATCATAAGGAGTTAATTCGTCTGTACAGAAAGTTCAAGATTGAGAACTCCTTGGCCTAAAATATGTTCAGAATGTCAAATATAGACTTCTGTATGTTTAATGAGACATCAGAAAGAGTCAATAAGTTTGTATAGAAAGTTCAAGATTGAGAACTCCTTGGCCTGAAATATGTTCAGTATGACAAATATGGACTATCGTATGGTTGATGAGACATCAGAAAGACTCACTCAGTCTGTATAGAAAGTTCAAGATTGTAAACTCCTTGGTGTGAAATATGTTCAGTATGTCAAATATTGACTACTGTATGGTTAATGAGATATAATAAGGAGTTTATTGTTCTGTATAGAAAGTTCAAGATTGAGAACTCCTTGGCCTGAAATATGTTCAGTATGTCAAATATTGACTACTGTATGGTTAATGAGATATAATAAGGAGTTAATTGTTCTGTATAGAAAGTTCAAGATTGAGAACTCCTTGGCCTGAAATATGTTCAGAATGTCAAATATGGACTTCTGCATGTTTAATGAGACATCAGAAAGAGTCAATTAGTTTGTATAGAAAGTTAAGTATTGAGAACTCCTTTGCCTGAAATATGTTCAGTATAACAAATATGGGCTACTGTATGGTTGATGAGACATCATAAGGATTTAAGTGGTCTGTATAGCAAATTTAAGATTGAGAACTCCTTGGCCTGAAATATGTTCAGTATGATAAATATGTACTACTGTATGGTTGATGAGACATCATAAGGAGTTAATTGGTCTGTATAGAAAGTTCAAGATTGAGAACTCCTTGGCCTGAAATATTTTCAGCATGACAAATATGGACTACTGTATGGTTAATGAGATATCAGAAAGAGTCAATTAGTTTGTATAGAAAGTTCAGGATTGAAAACTCCTTGGCCTGAAATATGTTCAGTATGACAAATATGGACTACTGTATGGTTGATGAGACATCAGAAAGAGTCAGTTAGTCTGTACAGAAAAATCAAAACTGAGAACTCCTTGGTCTGAAATATGTTGTGTGACAAATATGGACTACTGTATGGTTGATGAGACATCATAAGGAGTTAATTGGTTTGAATAAAATATTCAAAATTGAGAACTTCCTGGCCTGAAATATATTCAGTATAACAAATATGGACTACAGTATGGTTGATGAGACATCATAAGGAGTTAAGTCGTCTGTACAGAGAGTTTAAGATTGAGAACTCCTTGGCTTGAAATATGATCAGTATGTCAAATATTGACTATTGTATGGTTGATGAGACATCATAAGGAGTTAATTGTTCTGTATAGAAAGATGAAGATTGAGAACTCCTTGGCCTGAAATGTGTTTCGTATGACAAATATGGACTACTGTATGGTTGATGAGACATCATAAGGAGTTAATTGGTCTGTATAGAAAATTCAAGATTGAGAACTCCTTGGCCTGAAATATGTTCAGTATGACAAATATGGACTACTGTATGTTTAATGAGACATCAGAAAGAGTCACTCAGTCTGTATAGAAAGTTCAAGATTGAGAACTCCTTGGCTTGAAATATGTTTATTATGTCAAATATGGACTATTGTATGTTTAATGAGACATCAGAAAGAGTCACTCAGTCTGTATAGAAAGTTCAAGATTGTAAACTCCTTCGTCTGAAATATGTTCAGTATGTCAAATATGGACTACTACATGGTTAATGAGATATCAGAAAGAGTCAATTAGTTTGTATAGAAAGTTCAGGATTGAAAAGTCCTTGGCCTGAAATATGTTCAGTATGACAAATATGGACTACTGTATGGTTGATGAGACATCAGAAAGAGTCAGTCTGTACAGAAAGTTTAAGTTTGAGAACTCCTTGGCTTGAAATATGTTCAGTTTGTCAAATATTGACTATTGTATGGTTGATAAGACATCATAAGGAGTTAATTGTTCTGGATAGAAAGTTGAAGATTGAGAACTCCTTGGCCTGAAATATGTTTCGTATGACAAATATGGACTACTGTATGGTTGATGAGACATCAGAAAGAGTCAGTTAGTCTATATAGAAAAATCAAAACTGAGAACTCCTTGGTCTGAAATATGTTCAGTATGACAAATATGGACTACTGTATGGTTGATGAGACATCATAAGGAGTTAATTGGTCTGAATAGAATGTTCAAAATTGAGAACTTCCTGGCCTGAAATATGTTCAGTATGACAAATATGGACTACTGTATGGCTGATGAGACATTATAAGGATTTAATTGGTCTGTATAGAAAATTCAAGATTGAGAACTCCTTGGCCTGAAATGTGTTCAGTATGACAAAAATGGACTACTGTATGGTTGATGAGACATCATAAGGAGTTAACTGGTCTGTATTGAAAGTTCAAGATTGAGAACTCCTTGGCTTGAAATATGTTCAGTATGTCAAATATGGACTATTGTATGGTTAATGAGACATCAGAAAGAGTCACTCAGTCTGTATAGAAAGTTCAAGATTGTAAACTCCTTGGTGTGAAATATGTTCAGTATGTCAAATATGGACTACTGTATGGTTAATGAGATATTAGAAGGAGTCAATTAGTTTGTATAGAAAGTTCAGGATTGAAAACTCCTTGGCCTGAAATATGTTCAGTATGACAAATATGGACTAATGTATGGTTGATGAGACATCATAAGGAGTTAATTGGTCTGTATAGAAAGTTCAAGATTGAGAACTCCTTGGCTTGAAATATGTTCAGTATGTCAAATATGGACTATTGTATGGTTGATGAGACATCAGAAAGAGTCAGTTAGTCTGTACAGAAAAATCAAAACTGAGAACTCCTTGGTCTGAAATATGTTGTGTGACAAATATGGACTACTGTATGGTTGATGAGACATCATAAGGAGTTAATTGGTTTGAATAAAATACTCAAAATTGAGAACTTCCTGGCCTGAAATATATTCAGTATGACAAATATGGACTACAGTATGGTTGATGAGACATCATAAGGAGTTAATTTGTCTGTACAGAAAGTTTAAGATTGAGAACTCCTTGGCTTGAAATATGTTCAGTTTGTCAAATATTGACTATTGTATGGTTGATAAGACATCATAAGGAGTTAATTGTTCTGTATAGAAAGTTGAAGATTGAGAACTCCTTGGCCTGAAATATGTTTCGTATGACAAATATGGACTACTGTATGGTTGATGAGACATCATAAGGAGTTAATTGGTCTGAATAGAATGTTCAAAATTGAGAACTTCCTGGCCTGAAATATGTTCAGTTTGTCAAATATTGACTATTGTATGGTTGACAAGACATCATAAGGAGTTAATTGTTCTGTATAGAAAGTTGAAGATTGAGAACTCCTTGGCCTGAAATATGTTCAGTATGTCAAATATTGACTATTGTATGTTTAATGAGACATCAGAAAGAGTCAATTAGTTTGTATAGAAAGTATTGAGAACTCCTTTGCCTGAAATATGTTCAGTATAACAAATATGGGCTACTGTATGGTTAATGAGACATCATAAGAAGTTAATTGGTCTGTATAGAAAGTTCAAGATTGAGAACTCCTTGGCTTGAAATATGTTCAGTATGTCAAATATGGACTACTGCATGGTTAACGAGATAACAAAGAGTCAATTAGTTGGTATAGAAAGTTTAAGATTGAGAACTCCTTGGCTTGAAATATGTTCAGTATGTCAAATATTGACCATTGTATGGTTGATAAGACATCATAAAGAGTCAGTTAGTTTATATAGAAAAATCAAAACTGAGAACTCCTTGGTCTGAAATATGTTCAGTATGACAAATATGGACTACTGTATGGTTGATGAGACATCAGAAAGAGTCAGTTAGTCTGTACAGAAAAATCAAAACTGAGAACTCCTTGGTCTGAAATATGTTGTGTAACAAATATGGACTACTGTATGGTTGATGAGACATCATAAGGAGTTAATTGGTTTGAATAAAATATTCAAAATTGAGAACTTCCTGGCCTGAAATATATTCAGTATGACAAATATGGACTACAGTATGGTTGATGAGACATCATAAGGAGTTAAGTCGTCTGTACAGAGAGTTTAAGATTGAGAACTCCTTGGCTTGAAATATGATCAGTATGTCAAATATGGACTATTGTATGTTTAATGAGACATCAGAAAGAGTCAATAAGTTTGTATAGAAAGTTCAAGAATGAGAACTCCTTGGCCTGAAATATGTTCAGTATGTCAAATATGGACTAC
This sequence comes from Rhinogobio ventralis, assembly GCA_039654625.1. Taxonomy (NCBI): domain Eukaryota; kingdom Metazoa; phylum Chordata; class Actinopteri; order Cypriniformes; family Gobionidae; genus Rhinogobio; species Rhinogobio ventralis. The sequence continues at coordinate 20,732,083 of CM077215.1, read as the reverse complement.
TGCATGGTTAACGAGATAACAAAGAGTCAATTAGTTGGTATAGAAAGTTTAAGATTGAGAACTCCTTGGCTTGAAATATGTTCAGTATGTCAAATATTGACCATTGTATGGTTGATAAGACATCATAAAGAGTCAGTTAGTTTATATAGAAAAATCAAAACTGAGAACTCCTTGGTCTGAAATATGTTCAGTATGACAAATATGGACTACTGTATGGTTGATGAGACATCAGAAAGAGTCAGTTAGTCTGTACAGAAAAATCAAAACTGAGAACTCCTTGGTCTGAAATATGTTGTGTGACAAATATGGACTACTGTATGGTTGATGAGACATCATAAGGAGTTAATTGGTTTGAATAAAATATTCAAAATTGAGAACTTCCTGGCCTGAAATATATTCAGTATGACAAATATGGACTACAGTATGGTTGATGAGACATCATAAGGAGTTAAGTCGTCTGTACAGAGAGTTTAAGATTGAGAACTCCTTGGCTTGAAATATGATCAGTATGTCAAATATTGACTATTGTATGGTTGATGAGACATCATAAGGAGTTAATTGTTCTGTATAGAAAGATGAAAATTGAGAACTCCTTGGCCTGAAATGTGTTTCGTATGACAAATATGGACTACTGTATGGTTGATGAGACATCATAAGGAGTTAATTGGTCTGTATAGAAAATTCAAGATTGAGAACTCCTTGGCCTGAAATATGTTCAGTATGACAAATATGGACTACTGTATGTTTAATGAGACATCAGAAAGAGTCACTCAGTCTGTATAGAAAGTTCAAGATTGAGAACTCCTTGGCTTGAAATATGTTTATTATGTCAAATATGGACTATTGTATGTTTAATGAGACATCAGAAAGAGTCACTCAGTCTGTATAGAAAGTTCAAGATTGTAAACTCCTTCGTCTGAAATATGTTCAGTATGTCAAATATGGACTACTACATGGTTAATGAGATATCAGAAAGAGTCAATTAGTTTGTATAGAAAGTTCAGGATTGAAAACTCCTTGGCCTGAAATATGTTCAGTATGACAAATATGGACTACTGTATGGTTGATGAGACATCAGAAAGAGTCAGTCTGTACAGAAAGTTTAAGTTTGAGAACTCCTTGGCTTGAAATATGTTCAGTTTGTCAAATATTGACTATTGTATGGTTGATAAGACATCATAAGGAGTTAATTGTTCTGTATAGAAAGTTGAAGATTGAGAACTCCTTGGCCTGAAATATGTTTCGTATGACAAATATGGACTACTGTATAGTTGATGAGACATCAGAAAGAGTCAGTTAGTCTATATAGAAAAATCAAAACTGAGAACTCCTTGGTCTGAAATATGTTCAGTATGACAAATATGGACTACTGTATGGTTGATGAGACATCATAAGGAGTTAATTGGTCTGAATAGAATGTTCAAAATTGAGAACTTCCTGGCCTGAAATATGTTCAGTATGACAAATATGGACTACTGTATGGCTGATGAGACATTATAAGGATTTAATTGGTCTGTATAGAAAATTCAAGATTGAGAACTCCTTGGCCTGAAATGTGTTCAGTATGACAAAAATGGACTACTGTATGGTTGATGAGACATCATAAGGAGTTAACTGGTCTGTATTGAAAGTTCAAGATTGAGAACTCGTTGGCTTGAAATATGTTCAGTATGTCAAATATGGACTATTGTATGGTTAATGAGACATCAGAAAGAGTCACTCAGTCTGTATAGAAAGTTCAAGATTGTAAACTCCTTGGTGTGAAATATGTTCAGTATGTCAAATATGGACTACTGTATGGTTAATGAGATATTAGAAGGAGTCAATTAGTTTGTATAGAAAGTTCAGGATTGAAAACTCCTTGGCTTGAAATATGTTCAGTATGTCAAATATGGACTATTGTATGGTTGATGAGACATCAGAAAGAGTCAGTTAGTCTGTACAGAAAAATCAAAACTGAGAACTCCTTGGTCTGAAATATGTTGTGTGACAAATATGGACTACTGTATGGTTGATGAGACATCATAAGGAGTTAATTGGTTTGAATAAAATACTCAAAATTGAGAACTTCCTGGCCTGAAATATATTCAGTATGACAAATATGGACTACAGTATGGTTGATGAGACATCATAAGGAGTTAATTTGTCTGTACAGAAAGTTTAAGATTGAGAACTCCTTGGCTTGAAATATGTTAAGTTTGTCAAATATTGACTATTGTATGGTTGATAAGACATCATAAGGAGTTAATTGTTCTGTATAGAAAGTTGAAGATTGAGAACTCCTTGGCCTGAAATATGTTTCGTATGACAAATATGGACTACTGTATGGTTGATGAGACATCATAAGGAGTTAATTGGTCTGAATAGAATGTTCAAAATTGAGAACTTCCTGGCCTGAAATATGTTCAGTTTGTCAAATATTGACTATTGTATGGTTGACAAGACATCATAAGGAGTTAATTGTTCTGTATAGAAAGTTGAAGATTGAGAACTCCTTGGCCTGAAATATGTTCAGTATGTCAAATATTGACTATTGTATGTTTAATGAGACATCAGAAAGAGTCAATTAGTTTGTATAGAAAGTATTGAGAACTCCTTTGCCTGAAATATGTTCAGTATAACAAATATGGGCTACTGTATGGTTAATGAGACATCATAAGGAGTTAATTGGTCTGTATAGAAAGTTCAAGATTGAGAACTCCTTGGCTTGAAATATGTTCAGTATGTCAAATATGGACTATTGTATGTTTAATGAGACATCAGAAAGAGTCAATAAGTTTGTATAGAAAGTTCAAGAATGAGAACTCCTTGGCCTGAAATATGTTCAGTATGTCAAATATGGACTACTGCATGGTTAACGAGATAACAAAGAGTCAATTAGTTGGTATAGAAAGTTTAAGATTGAGAACTCCTTGGCTTGAAATATGTTCAGTATGTCAAATATGGACTATTGTATGTTTAATGAGACATCAGAAAGAGTCAATAAGTTTGTATAGAAAGTTCAAGAATGAGAACTCCTTGGCCTGAAATATGTTCAGTATGTCAAATATGGACTACTGCATGGTTAACGAGATAACAAAGAGTCAGTTAGTTTATATAGAAAAATCAAAACTGAGAACTCCTTGGTCTGAAATATGTTCAGTATGACAAATATGCACTACTGTATGGTTGATGAGACATCATAAGCAGTTAATTTGTCTGTACAGAAAGTGTAAGATTGAGAACTCCTTGGCTTGAAATATGATCAGTATGTCAAATATTAACTATTGTATGTTTAATGAGACATCAGAAAGAGTCAATTAGTTTGTATAGAAAGTTAAGTATTGAGAACTCCTTTGCCTGAAATATGTTCAGTATAACAAATATGGGCTACTGTATGGTTGATGAGACATCATAAGGAGTTAATTGGTCTTTATAGAAAGTTCAAGATTGAGAACTCCTTGGCTTGAAATATGTTCAGTATGTCAAATATGGACTATTGTATGGTTAATGAGACATCAGAAAGAGTCACTCAGTCTGTATAGAAAGTTCAAGATTGAGAACTCCTTGGCCTAAAATATGTTCAGAATGTCAAATATAGACTTCTGTATGTTTAATGAGACATCAGAAAGAGTCAGTAAGTTTGGCAAGAAGATACTGAGGCCTTTGGCCTTAGTTTTCATTGTTATGCATGCAATGCAGCTGTAAATGTCATTCAGACCAGATGAAATCTCACCATTTCCACAATGGTGCTTTGCATAAAAGACATTACATTTTTCTTAGGTACAATCTTAGCATTGCAAGTCATTTAAATAATAAATCATCCTTACCAATCGTTCTCAATTCCGCTTCTTAAATGTTTTCAACATGTCCAGGGCAGCGTTTCCCAAAAGCATTGTAAGAGTTTTGGTTTTATAGACTCATGGTATATTGGTATTAAACAGTGTTGTGTCTTGAAGGGCAGCAAGGATAAGCACTACAAAATGCACTGCAATGACCAATGAGCTGTTTTGTATTATTTTATATGGCAGTACAAACATGTATACATGAAACCAACATGGAAACAGTGTTTTATCTATTATAAAGGCTATTTCACACTGCTAAATAGGCAACATCATGGTTCATTCAAACTTGATCCCCTGGGCCAATGGCAGATCCTTGCTGTAGTTGATAGTGCTGCAAGAAGAGGGCGTAAGTCTCATTGACAAATTTGAATTGTAAACAGGAAAAGTCATTGTATCCAATTTACATGATAAACTATATTTCATTTCAAGCATGCTGGCAAATTTCCTGAGGTTCTGTTGAAGACTGACACTCACCATGTGGATCTTCTCATGTACTGCTTCCATGAGTCACTCCCCGACTCGCGCCCACCTCCCGTGTGTTTCTCACCTCCTGTGCACAAAACATCATCAAAATAAGAACAGATAGCAGCCAGACACAGGCTTAGGCATTCCTGTTTTTTTTCAAGTGTCAAATTAGTAGGACAAGTAGAAAAACACTCCTTAATAAAGTTCGTATTTGTATTTCTTCAATTGGCGGCAGAGTTTCCAAACATCTAAGGTACTTTCAGAATGGCCGACTGCAATAAGGCTGATTTAGGATCACTGAACCATTGTCAATGTTTATTTTGCTGCTGTGTACAGAATGGTGTGGTACTTTATGTATTGATACGCACCAAACGCTCCTCCGATCTCAGCACCACTGGTTGGAATGTTGACGTTCACAATGCCACAGTCAGAACCTTTGGGGCTATAGTTAGACAAACAACTGTTACACACTCATGAACTCACCAAGTGTTAAATAAAGACACTTCCATGACATTCAGATTATCTATGCTTAAGTAAAAATCAAACATCTGCTTCTGTCATGCTTATTTTGCAATCAAGCTAGTTTTAAGTCAGCTAGCCTCATGCTGGTGAAATGTGTGATGTTCTATGGAGGTGTGTTTAGGGTTGGCTATGCAGCGGAAATGCAGCTTGATTTTGGCCTTGCGGCTCCAGGTCCGAGGCTATTGGCCCCCACCTGGCACGTTTGTTAGCCCTGGGTGTCACACTGGCCCAGAAGTAAAAAAACATTGTCAAGTAACTTGTAAACAAAAAGCTCCATTGCACACATACCCTAACCAGCGGAACACTCTGCCCATGTCTTTAGTGAAGATACTGCTAGAGAGCCCTTGCTTCACTTCATTATTCCAGGCAAATGCCTCGTCCTCGTTCTAAAACCAGAGAAAAAAAATGTTACAAGCAAAGTACTAATCATGTAATGAAGTATGCAAAATAGAATACAATAAAAGATACCACCTTGAATTTAAGCACGTAAAGGATAGGTACGAAGGTCTCTGTGTGAACTATGGGAGCATCGTGTAGCAGTCCAGTGATAATAGTGGGTTCCACATAGTTACCTGGGCGATCCATAATCTGCCAATCAGATTTCAGTGCTTAAGTTCAATGCATCATTCAGGACATGAAGTTAAAAGGTGCAAAAGCTTGAACTTCACAAACATGCTATAAATACAAGGAGCCAAAATGTATTTTTTTTTCAAAGTAGCAACATGACACAGTGGAGTTTCCTGTTGGTAAGTAATAGATGCTAGAACACTGCTTATGGATGATACTGTATGTTTGATAGCAACCAGTTTTGATAGTCACATTGCCTGTTTGCGCCATTTTCACCTTAGAAACACTTGGTAACACATGCGGTCTTGTTTCTGATGCTTTAAATGTTTTTCTTTTTTATTTAAACAAATCAACAACATACATATTCACATATCAACACAACCAACCACACGGCATGCATAGACATACATTGTGCTTTTACATTGTATGTATATAAAGGAAAAAAAAAGAAAGAAAGAAAGAATAACATCAGTAGATCATAAGCAAAACCTGACATCAGCATCAGTTCGTCCAGTTACAGTTATAATTGGTTTTGGAGATAATTTATGAAAGGACGCCACATGACAGTGAACTTAGGCCCGGAGCCCCTTAAATGAAGTTAAAGTCCAATTCACTTTTTGACAGTGTTTTTTTTTTTCCACACACAATACCAAAGATGGCAGTTAAAGGATTTGCACAAATCTCTTTGAATATTCTGAATATCTAAATATTCTAGAATAAGATACAAAAATCTGCGACCAAAAAACAGACAGACTACGACATAACCAGAACATATGGGCTGAGGTAGCAGGGGACTGCTTACATCTTGCACAGGTAGGGTCAACAGAAGAATACATCTTTGCCAGCTTGGCCTTGGATAGATGAAGTCTATGTACCACTTTGAATCGAATAAGGCTGTGTCTAGCACAGATAGAATAGCCGTGGATTCTATATTTAGCTTCATTCCATTCCTTGTCCGTCAGACAAATATTTAGATCCAGTTGCCAGAAATCTCTTTGTGCATTAAAGGGGGTCATGAACTGAGAAATAACATTTTCCTTGAGCTTTTGAAATATAAGAGGTCATCATACTATAAGAATATCCTTCAAGTTTTAGAACTAAAAAACTTCCTTAGTCCAATAAAAGCTTTTATTGACACCAGGCCCAGCAAACTTTTTCAAAGTGGGGATCTATGACGTCAAAGGGAGGCAAGCACCACCTCTGCAGAAGAATATCAACGCCTACTTCATCACTGCCTGTTTAGCCCACCGATTCATGCATGACAGGCTACCTATTCTACTGCATAAGTAACATAGGCCTCCGCCTACGTGGTGTTAAACCAGATCAAGCTACCAAGCAATAAACATGCTGTTGAGGATACTGCCTGGGCTTGACAATAATGCAACATGTAAGTAACTGTGTTAATTCTAATGCCTGATCTGAAATGTAATGATTCATGTACAGTCAGATGTTCTTTGTCTGTGTGTCAGTAAATCAAACCAGTGACTTAACGTCAATTTGCGTTGTTTCTCTTAGGATGAAAATAATCTGTTATTTAATGGTGATTAAATTCTATAAAGAAAGCGATCAAAAAAAGCTCCCTTTGCAATCGTTGGATGCAGCTGTCAATCAAACAGCGAGAGTTTATCAGTGACGCATTTATCAGTGACTCCCGTTTTATCCAACGAATCTCTTCTATATCACGTTTGCACTGTTAGTGAAGATAAAAGCATTCGTTAGTGAAAAGAAACTGAGTTGCAATGACAAGATCACTGCTTTCATGCGCTCATGTCTGTGATCGGCTACAATGTTCATCTCTGCAACCTTTTATGCCATGATCTTAATATAATGCCATAGATCTAAATATAATGCCATAGATCTAAATGTAATGCAACACTTTTCACAATTAGTTAACCATGAGAGCTGTAATCGTAAAAACGCGCTAAAAGAGAGAGTAATACTTAGCCATTTCAAATGGAAAGATGTTAGCCAAATCACAGCAGTGGCCATTTACACTGAAGTCTCACAGCAGACACGGCCCTTAAAACAGTGTTCAAACCAGAGGGCTAAAATCAGGGTAGGAAAAAGGGCTTTTATTTATAAATTACGACAATTTTTGATGTAAAAAGCATTCTAACATTATAAGTGCACCCAATTAAACATCATAAAACAATAAAACAACGTAGTTCATGAGTTTTATATATAAGCTAGAAATAGTGCCTCTTTGCTCCGTGTCATCAGGAAAGAGTAGGTCAATAGGGTTGAATTGGGAAGGGAAGGAAAAGAGATAAAACTCTTGCATGTGAAATCACGTGCCTGTAGATATCTAAAAAGGTAGGTTTTAGGTAATCTAAATCGAGATTCTAATAGCACGAAAGATAAGGAGGAACCATCAACGAAAAGATCTTTAAATGTTAAGATTTATTTTTCTTGCCATAGCAAGAATGCCTGGTCATTTAGAGGCTGAGTGAATTGATGGTTTCTGGCGACTGGGGCACAAATTGAACCTCTCTGCCATACCAAAAACAAGCCCAATAATTTAATTGAAAATTTAGGAGAGCCATCCCCCGCATTCTTTAGGGTTTTGCAGAAAACACAGACATATTCTGGGGGGTTTCTTGTTCCAAAGATAAGATGAGTGTCTTATTTAAATGAGTAAAAAAGATTTCTTAATATAAATAGGAATAGTTTGGAATAAATATAAAAATTTAGGGAGCATGTTCATTTTAATGGCATTGATCCTACCAATCAAAGAGATGGGAAGCTTAGACTATTTCTCAAGGGATATCCTAGCTTGTTCCAAAAGGGGAGTAAAGTTGAGCTTAAACAGCTCAAAAATATTTCTCGAAACAACCACACCTAAATATGTATATTTATCCAGGGCTACTGTAAATGGATAAGCAGAAAAATGATGATTTTTTGCGGCACAATTTATAGGAAATAATTCACTCTTAGAGAGGTTGAGTTTATACCCCGAAATGCGACTGAAACTCAAGTGCCATCATAACATGAGGGAGAGAATTATGTGGATCTGCGATGAATAGTAGCAGATTGTCTGCATAGAGCGATAGTTTGTGCTCACTGTGTTCTCCAGTCTTCAGGCTAGAATCTTTGCCAATATTTTACAGTCCACATTGAGCAAAGATATAGGCTGAAATGAGCTACAGTTCAGAGGGTCTTTTCCTTTCTTAGGTAAAACCGAAATCGTCGCTTTCAACTCTAATGGTTTAATCTGATTGATGAGATAATTTAATTTAGTTACTGGTTTCTTTTTTTCCTCTCCCACAATGAAAATGAGAGAGGCTTTTAAAGACTCCCAAAGTGTGGCTTTGCTGATATCTGGGGTATCACTGATAGATAAGAAAAGATCAATTCTATTATTAATAAAATCCACAAAGGATGAATAGGAAAGAATTAAATTATTAAAGCGCCGGATTAGTGAGTTGGGAAAAGCTCATTTTAAAACCACTGGACTGTGATCCGAAATTAAATTAGATTCATATTTACAGTCAGTTAGAGAAGTTAAGTTAATCATTATTAAAAAAGTAGTCGATTCGTGAATATGAACGATGCACTATTTTATATCCATATTAATTGCTTAATATTTGGATATAAAAAACGCCAGGGATCTGAGAATGTCTCTAAAAAATTATTAATAAACATGGCAGATTTGGTTAAGTTGTAAGGCATTTTTGAAGACCGATCCATAGTGGGGTGGAGCACAGTTAAAGTCTCCTCCTAGGATTAATTTATGTGTGGTCAAATTGGAGAGATTGGTTAAAATAAGATTTTATAAACAATACATCGGCCCAATTGGGGGCATAAATATTCGTTAATATCAGGGGAACATTATATAATGAACCAGTTATTATTACAGATCTTCCCCCTCTATCAGTTTGAACATTACTCACACAAAATAGGGTGTTCTTATTAATAACAATTGCGGTCCCCCTGGATTTTGACTGGAAATCTGAGTGATACATTTGCCCCACCCAGGATTTTTGTAGTTTATATCAGCTGATATTGAGTTTCTTGGAGAAATGCTATATTTGCCTCCAGCCTCTTTAAATGGGTAAGGATCTTATTGCGCTTTATAATATGGTTAACCCCTTTCACATTCTAACTCACAAATTTCACTTTAAGTGATCTGCTATGTCCAAGGTTTTACAGCATTGTTTAATAGGCAAAAAACTGATGTGTCAACCTCTTTCTGAAATTGACCTATCAACTGAACACAATAGCAAATGTATAAATGAACAAATTTGAATGACGAATAAACACCTTGACCCAAACCCACTCACCCTGCAGCTTCCCAACTGAGAAGCAAGAAAACATCCCACGTCAAAAATAAATAAATTAGTGTGCAATGACAGTGAGTATAATGTCCAAAAAAAAAAAAGGCCCATAAAGTGGACAAGCACTGCTAAAGTTTATTTCCAGAATAAACACCAAACACGACCGAAACTCAGTCTGGCGCAGTGTGCAACGTTTTTTGAACGAGAAGAAATGGCGAAGGCAGTGAAAACGCTCGGGAGATTTTTCAGCCATCTAAAAGGACCAAATCTGAGTTGTCATATTTTGGCTTTTACAAAAGTATTGAGGGAAACTTAATCGAGGATGGTCACCGTCTGAAGAAAGTCAAATCTGCCGAGTCGTCTTCGTGACCATCACACACACTGTTGTATAGCGTACGCAAGGCAAGTTAACTTTGACCTCAATACCAAAACAACTAATTGGACACAATGTTGTTTTGAGTTGAAATATTTATTCTCACTCACTTGAAATTAACCTGAAGCTACCGTGAAGAAAAGTTCGCAGCAAGTGGCTTTGAGCCAAAGATGAACGAACAAGTTCCAACAGCCGTGACTTAACTTTGTGCTAGGCCCTGGGGAGGCATGAGGCCCTGTGCGGTCGCACATTTGGCACAGCCCTTGCGACGGCTCTAAATATATATGTGTGGACTTAAACAAATGGGTCAAAAGAGAGCGCCACATACTTCGGGCTGTCGATCAGTCTTTATCCATGCTGTCAGACGTCACAGTCTTCACAAAACTTGATGCAAGATCAGGCTTCTGGCAGATTCCCCTGACCCAAGAATCGAGACCACACCACATTCATTACTCATTTCGGGAGATACTTTTTCAATAGACTTCCATTTGAAATTGTATCAGCGCCAGAACACTTCACTGGAGGATTTCAGTGGTGTTATGTCATGTAGACACCATTCTTGTCTTTGGCCGAAACAAACTTGAACATGACCAGCGTCTAAAAAAAAATATTTTTAAACAGACCCAAGCATGGTCAGTGCTATTCTAAACATATCAGAACCAAAGGGCGGGGAAGATGTAAGCAGAGTACTAGGAATGGTGAACTACCTCGCTAAATTTCTACCACAACTTGCTTCATTCCACCCCACTGTAGGAACTGCTCAGAGAGAGAAACGAATGGGCGTGGGATGAGCCATAGAGACAAGCATTTTGCAGATTCAAAGAGGCATTGAGTGCCAGCCGCATATTCACCTGAAAAAGAGACAAAAGTTGCTGTAGATGTGTCATCCTACGGCATAGGCACTGTGTTGTCACAGAAACAAAAAGATGGAACTGTGACATACATATCCATAATTCTAGCAGATACTGAGAAGCGTTATGCGCAGATTGAAAAAGAAACAATAGCAGTGACATGGGCATGTGAGAGACTGGCGTCATATCTACAAGGCCTGCACTTCACGATTCTCGCACTGATCATAAACCTCTCATACCACTACTGGGAAGGACTGGATGATCTCCCACCCATGATTCTCAGATTTCGCCTTTGCTTGTTGTGATTCAGTTTTGACATCCAACATGTTCCAGGGATCACAGCAGACACACTTTCAAGTGCACCTCTGCATGTGGGTCCTTCACAGGCTGACTTACAGCTGGGAAGTACCTGCTCATTGTGGACTATTTTTCCAGATACATGGAGGTTGCACATTGGAACGTCACATCTTCTGAGGTAAAAGTCAGAGCAGTCAAAGATGTTTTTGCTCGTTATGGCATTTGGAAGAGGTAATTTCCGAAAATGGGCCGCAGTTCATAATCACATACATTCCAACAGTTTGCACAGGAATGCAATTTCAAACATACCCCGAGCAGCCCTAATTATCCCCAAGCAGACAGAGAGGTGGAAAGAGCTGTACACACAGTTAAAGGATTGTGGGCTAGAGAAACAGACTACAACAAAGCCTTGCTGACATTACAGAGCAACACCTTTAAAGCACAGGTTTTCCCCTTCTCAACTGCTTATGGGCAGATCTATCCGCACCACCTTACCTCAAATACAGAGAAAACTGGATCCTGAGTGGCCGAACTTGCAGAAATTGAGGATCAAAAAGTGTGGTTTACAAACCACCAGAAAGACTGAATTTAGTCAAATTGTGTGTTGTGAACTAAACACAAGGAGAAAAAAAAGAAAAGAATAGAAAACAAATGTTAATGCAGATTTAACACATGTTGAATTGAACATGTGTTAAGGTTGAAATTTACTGATTGTGTTATGGTTCAAATATACTAAATTAAGAAAAATGTTATAATGCATTGTAGAAAAAGAAAATGTTGTGATAGGTTGTTAAAGAAAAGATGCATTGCTTGGGTAAAAGGAGGAGGTGTAATGATAGGGACTTCATTACCCATGATGCACAAGAGCGCTGGCAAATGACATAGGGTGTGGGCAACGTAAAGAAAAGACGTTCCAAATGTGAGTGAGACATGACCGTGTACTGCATGCTCTTCTCAAAGATATTATAGAATATGATATAGTAGTTGCTGTGACAAGCAGGGTGGGCAAAAGCCATGAGAAAGCGTTGTGAGGCCAGTGCGTGATTGAAGATGAGTGCCAGCTACGTGTCACACCGGTCTCGAATCCTCTCACGGAGGAGCTAGGAAGCATAAAAGGAGGACCGACGACAGTGAGAGACGAGAGAGGAGCAGGCCTGGACTTTATTTTGTGTTTTGTTTATGTATTGCTATGCGTGTGCACAGTAGCCGTCCGTGAGGAGGCTACATTGGCCAATATAACGGGGTTGTTTCATATGGGAAGGAGGCGGGGGGAACCGGCGAGCGTTCAACAAACTTAAATAAATAAACTAAAAGTAAAAACGGCAGCCTCCTCACAGACGGCTGCCGCGCACACACACACATAGTAAAACACAACATAAAGTCCAGGCCCTAGTCCTCTCTCGTCCTTCACTGACATCGCTGCTCCTTTTATGCTTCCGAGCTCCTCCGTGAGTGGATTCGAGACCAGTGTGACGAGCAGCTGGCGCCCATCTTCAAATCACACAGTGGCCTCGCGGCACTCTCTCACAGCTCTCGCCCGCCCTGCTCGTCACAGTTGCGTAGCTGTCAACAGAGGGACAGAAAGCTCTCAGATTTCATTAAAGATCCTCATCCACACTACTCCCTAAAGGCATGAAACTGAGTAGCCATCTGGGAGAAAAATAGAATAAACTTTATAGTTACTTCCACAATTTGTGTTTGATGTTGTGCAAGTCAAAAAGGTTGTCAAATTTGGTTGGGTTATCACTTCCCCTCAGTTTCCACCCAGGTTAGGAACCTTGGTGTTATCTTGGATTCAGAATTATGTTTAACCAAACAAATTAATTCTGTTGTTAAGAATAGTTATCAACTGCGGATCATTTCCAAACTTAAATCATTTTTGTCATTCCAAGACTTGGAGAAGGTTATTCATGCTTTTATTACCTTACGCTTCGACTACTGTAATTCATTGTATCTGGGTCTTCCTCAGTCATCAGTTACACGCCTCCAGATGACCGGGACAAAGATATACACTCACCTAAAGGATTATTAGGAACACCATACTAATACTGTGTTTGACCCCCTTTCGTCTTCAGAACTGCCTTAATTCTACGTGGCATTGATTCAACAAGGTGCTGAAAGCATTCTTTAGAAATGTTGGCCCATATTGATAGGATAGCATCTTGCAGTTGATGGAGATTTGTGGGATGCACATCCAGGGCACGAAGCTCCCATTCCACCACATCCCAAAGATGCTCTATTGGGTTGAGATCTGGTGACTGTGGGGGCCATTTTAGTACAGTGAACTCATTGTCATGTTCAAGAAACCAATTTGAAATGATTCGAGCTTTGTGACATGGTGCATTATCCTGCTGGAAGTAGCCATCAGAGGATGGGTACATGGTGGTCATAAAGGGATGGACATGGTCAGAAACAATGCTCAGGTAGGCCGTGGCATTTAAACGATGCCCAATTGGCACTAAGGGGCCTAAAGTGTGCCAAGAAAACATTCCCCACACCATTACACTACCACCACCAGCCTGCACAGTGGTAACAAGGCATGATGGATCCATGTTCTCATTCTGTTTACGCCAAATTCTGACTCTACCATCTGAAATGTCTCAACAGTCCAATTTTGGTGAGCTCGTGCAAATTGTAGCCTCTTTTTCCTATTTGTAGTGGAGATGAGTGGTACCCAGTGGGGTCTTCTGCTGTTGTAGCCCATCCGCCTCAAGGTTGTGCGTTTTGTGGCTTCACAAATGCTTTGCTGCATACCTTGGTTGTAACGAGTGGTTATTTCAGTCAAAGTTGCTCTTCTATCAGCTTTAATCAGTCGGCCCATTCTCCTCTGACCTCTAGCATCAACAAGGCATTTTCGCCCACAGGACTGCCGCATACTGGATGTTTTTCCCTTTTCACACCATTCTTTGTAAACTCTAGAAATGGTTGTGCGTGAAAATCCCAGTAACTGAGCAGATTGTGAAATACTCAGACCGGCCCGTCTGGCACCAACAACCATGCCACGCTCAAAATTGCTTAAAATCACCTTTCTTTCCCATTCTGACATTCAGTTTGGAGTTCAGGAGATTGTCTTGACCAGGACCACACCCCTAAATGCATTGAAGCAACTGCCATGTGATTGGTTGATTAGATAATTGCATTAATGAGAAATTGAACAGGTGTTCCTAATAATCCTTTAGGTGAGTGTATGATCATATCACCCCAATTTTGGCCTCGCTTTCTTTGGCTTCCGATCCGCTTTAGAATTCAGTTTAAACTCCTCTTGTTTGTTTTTAAAGCTCTTAATGATCAAGCTCCTCGTTATCTTAAAGATCTTCTTAAAGAGGACGACTCAGTCATCGTACAAATTTAAGATCTTCAGACAGGGCTCTTTTATCCATCCCTCGCTCTCGTCTAAAAAATAAGGGAGATGGAGCTTTTTCTGTTACCGCCCCCCCGTGTCTGGAACCAATTGCCCCTGGACATCTGCCTTGCACCTTCCATCACTATTTTTAAGTCAAAATTGAAAACCTATCTATATTCCCTGGCATTTTAATATTATTATACTTCTGTCTGACTGTTTGTTTGGTCTGGTTTTCACTTTGTTTCTATTGTATCTTATTGTTTTTATCATATTTTTCTTTACTCTGTTCAGCACTTTGGATAGTTCTGCTGTTTAAATGTGCTATATAAATAAAATGTACTTACAATGCCTGAAATATTATTTCTTTCAATTATTGCCACTTCCAAAGATGTCAGTGTGTATTTTTACAAGCTGTGAATGTTTTCACTAGTACTTGCGTATTTAAAATATCTGAGGCATAATATAAGCATAATAAATCACTGAATGTATATTATGATGTATATTTGTGCCAAAGTTTGAAAGCAAATTTGAATTTAACAGTAGGTCACATCACACACTGAACATTCTAAACACACTGCACTAAATGATGGGTTGTGAAGCACTAACTTAGCTTTGTTCAAACTGTACATTTCAGAAATTACCTCAAGTTTACTAAATGAGGTGTAAATATGACAGGAACACACTGCATTGGCATATCTTAAAATATCTCAGGGCCATTTTGTCTCAAGATGCACACCAGTGATGTTTTTTTCTAAGGCACATTTATTAAAGTTACTTAAATATCCTAATTGATAGGCCTAATCCTGGCTTAATCTAAGCCCTTCCTTTGAAACCAGGCATTAGTGAAGAAAAGTTAGTTTAAGATTAGATGGGATATACAGTATAATGTATATAGTGCATGATATTCTAGGGTAGTGTATCCATGGGAGCTTTGTGTGATTGTTGATTTCATGCAGGTGTTTCCAACACCGCACCAGAGGTTGTCTTATTATAGCGAGATGAGAAGATATGTGGTTCTTACCATTGGAAAAAGTGTAACGTCTAATTTGGATCTCGCGAGGCACTTCATCCGATAATATAATGGCAGTGACGTCAGTTGCCAGCGTTCAGAGTTTTATGATAGTCAGTTACAGTTTACGTTACACTTTCTTGTGGATTAGCGCGTTCATCTTGTGAATAATGTTCTAGATTTGGTGTTATATACCTAGTAAATGTACAGGACTGCAATGTTTGTGGAATGTGCTTTACTGAGGGGTAAAAAGAGCGCAAATTGCTCTGCTAGCTGCAGATTACAGGTCACTACAGTGCGCATAAAAGTGTGCATAAAACCAGGATTAGATTTAAATCTGTTCATTAAAAAACGCTTTATCGGGCATACATAGCAGTGATACTAGTCACTAAAAATGTGATTTAAATATAATATAAATAGTTGAAACCTGGAAGCCATAGAAAGAATACATTAATTTATTAAAATCTTTATATTTTTTTTACCTTCATTCATTAAAAAGTGGTATCATTATTAGGCATACACAGCAGCATTTTTTTCATTAATCAATGCAATACAGCTGGAGCTGGGGAAGGTGGAGGGTTTTAGAGCAGTGTTTCCCAACCCTGTTCCTGGAGGCACACCAACATTACACATTTTCCAACTCTTCCTAAACAAGCACACCTGAATTAACTCATCAGCTCTATAGTAGACTTCAAGACGGGGAGATAAAGGGGTTAGATGAGGGAGACATCCAAAATGTGCACTGTTGGTGTGCCTCCAGGAACAGGGTTGGGAAACACTGTTTTAGGGTGTTTTCATACTTGGGTCCTCTTTAAAAGAACCAAACTCAGACTCCATTAAGTGGACCAAGAGGTCCTTTTTTGGTCAACTTTAGTAGGAATGTAGTCTCAGACCCCTTTGTGTTCATACTGTTGCTTTCTGGATCTAGTCCAGTTCAGTGTTTGATGGCTGACCCTATGGCCTTTAACATTTGATCCCATTTACTTACAATGTTTATGCCTCAGTAACCAAGATATTTGTTTGTAAAGATTATTATTATTTTTTAATGACATTGCCACAAATGCTGTTGAATTAAGTTATCTTTTTACACAAAAATATATATTTTTTTGCAATACTACATATTCTTGCACTAGCTATATCACACATCCACCTTTGTAAATAACATTTTGAATTGTTTTCCTTGATTCATGTTTATTTTATTGCAGAAGGCAATGATAACATCAGCACACAAAAAATAAACAACACAATAAAATAATAAAAGAAAGATGCAAATTAAATAAACTGCTTTAAATTTTCCAGGTAAAGTATAAGTATGCCTAAAAGCAGCATTCATGTAAGAAATGGAATAATCGCATGAAAAAATAAAACTGCATATTCTTCACTGTATGACGTACTCGACTGATTCTTATATTAGGCTAGTAATGCAGATGTTTACATTCACTTAAGACAAAACCACATGTTTATATGAAACTTGTGTCTTTTTGACACTTTTTAAAATAAATGCAATAAGACGCTAAAGATTCCGTTTAGTACACGCGCTGTGACAGCTGGCTTCTGTGCATGCGCTTTAGGTGTGTGCGCTCAAAACCATTTTAAACTGGCAAGGCGCGCAGCCGCGTCTCAGTTCGAAAGCGGTTGAAATTGCAATAAACAAGTGTAAGTTGTGAACAAATAATTTGTAAAGACTTGCCAGAAGAAGCAGACATGATGAACAGCCGATTTGTACGGAGGCATCTGATGACCAAACTACATTGGAATTCGCAAACATAAAAATCAAGTAAGCCCAGAGTGGTTTGTGTTCAGATTGCGTTTTTAGCGAACCGTACCATAAGATGAGATCGAACCGTACCCGGACCACCTCCCGAGGTGGTCTCGGCTCAGTTCGCTTTAAAGGGGTCTGAGATCGTTTGGAGTGTTCACATATGGGCCAAAAATCACGCGAACCGTGCTCAGACCCCTGAAAAGGACCAAGTGTGAAAACTAACATTACCGTCTGAATTTGTTATGCATGCTGCTGCTGCTATATTTTTCACTACATGCAATCTATTCTACATGCTATACATACTGCTGCTACAGCTGCACTAAAGTACTAGAATTGATGTGGCCCCATCAAATTTTATCCCAAAGTGAATCCCACGTTATATATGAAGTCACTTCCGAAACTCGCAGCATGCAACCAACTGATGGTCCTCACATCAGCATGAATTTATTAAATTAATTACATATAACCAAAGTCCTTTCAAGGAAAGTTGATTTACTCTGCCAACTCATCCATCCAGGACCAAGTCCTATCTATTTGAATGGGGGATTTATGAAAACTCAAAACTGCTTGCCGAACTCACATTTAAATAACATTTCAAAATAGCAACAAAATTTGACACAAATTGTCCCATATAAATGGATTTGTTAGGCTCAAATGTAAAAAAAATGCTGCAGTGACACAAAGACTTTACCAATCAGCGATTGGCTCTTTACTTAGGTGAGATGTATTACACCATACTGCTGTGCAGTTTCTCTCATTCATAATAGGAGTGAACTGTCTTTCTATAGTCTTTGATATAGCCGCGAGAGCATGCAAAGTCTACTCCCTTTATAAACACAGAAAACTGTCACTCATCCTAACCCATAGCGATCTCAGAAAGCCCTGCTACATCAATGAGCTGTCCATGCTGCACAATGATCTCTCATTCACACGTCTGTTGTTAAGGCAATTACTCCAGTGTTTTAAGCAGTGAGTGATTCTGACTGACAAACAACTCTGATGGCCACACTCAAGATCAAATATGTGTCTGTGATCGAACACCGCCCACCACTGCAAAGCGGCTGCAAACAGAAAAAATTATGATATCCAGAGTGCAAACACATATCAGTGAGCGTTTGCCAATTACATAAATACAGCCTCAACTAAGGCGCTCTTGCTTTCGTTTGAGAAATACCTGGAAAACTGCCATGGCACACTAGGTAGATTGAAACCATTATATAATTCTTACGTGACAGCAGTGATGTCAACTTACTTTAACCTACTAATAGCTGACGAAATATCGCTAGCTGCTAACATGCCCAGTAGTTCACTCTGAGCATCAAACAGGACTGTTACCATGACCTTGTGTGTAGCTACTTCATAAGAAACCCATAAAGCAGACCACACAAAAACGCACAGTGATATAGCACAAAAAAAACTTTCACTTATCTATAGAGGGTATGCATCGATGTCACTTTCCCGCTGGAACACGCCCCCTCAGCCGGGACTGAGTAGCAGAAGAGCTGCTGCATGACTGGATTTAATAGGGGAAAACGTGAGTAAAACAAACATTTTCCAGTTGAAACTAAACGTTGGACTCGATATAGTGTTCCTTACAACTTAAAGATCCAGTGATCCATGGATACTGACATGCAGCCAGGAATAGTGTTTTCCTGACATTTATATGAGCCTGATTTAGATACATAAATATTTATCACTGTCAGTCATCAAAATTTCGAGAGTGAATCCCGCATTTACATGCGGATATGGGCCTATGTATTGAAGCGTGTATGTGGCCGCTTGTCAAGAATGAAAAACAAAAGTTTTATTCAAATTCTGAATATATTATCCACAGATCAGGCATGACATTATGACCACTGACAGGTGAAGTGAATAACAGTGATTATCTTTTCATCACGGCACTTGTTAGTGGCTGAAATATATTAGGCAGCAAGTGAACATTTTGTCCTCAAAGTTGATGTGTTAGAAGCAGGAAAAATGGGCAAGCATAAGGATTTGAGCGAATTTGACAAGGGCCAAAATTGTGATGGCTAGATGACTGGGTCAGAACATCTCCAAAACTGCAGATCTTGTGGGGTGTTTGTGGGGTGTTTTTGGTCTGCAGTGGTCAGTATCTATCAAAAGTGGTCCAAGGAAGGAACAGTGGTGAACCAGCGACAGGGTCATGGGTGGCCAAGGCTCACTGATGCACTTGGGGAGCGAAGGCTGGCCTGTGTGGTCCGATCAAACAGACGAGCTACTGTAGCCCAAATTTCTCAAGTTAATGCTGGTTCTGATTAAAAGGTGTCAGAATACACAGTGCATCGCAGTTGTTGCACATGGGGCTGCATAGCCGCAGACCAGTCAGAATGGCCATGCTGACCCCTGTCCACCGCCGAAAGCGCCAACAGTGGGCACGTGAGCATCAGAACTGGACCACGGAACAATGGAAGAAGGTGGCCTGGTCTGATGAATCACGTTTTCTTTAACATCACGTAGATGTCCTGCATGTGTGTCGCTTACCTGGGGAACACATGGCACCAGGATGCACTATGGGAAAAAGGCAAGCCGGCGAAGGTAGCACCACACTGCCTCTGCCACAAAGCAAAAATGGTTCAGGAATGGTTTGAGGAGCACGAGTTTGAGGTGTTGACTTGGCCTCCAAATTCCCCAGATGTCAATCCAATCAAGCATCTGTGGGATGTGCTGAACAAACAAGTCCGATCCATAGATGCCCCACCTCGCAACTTACAGAACTCAAAGGATCTGCTGCTAACAGGTGCCAGATACCACAGCACACCTTGAGGCGTCTAGTGGAGTCCATGCCTTGATGGGTCAGGGCTGTTTTGGCAGCAAAAGGGGAACCAACACAATATTAGGAAGGTGGTCATAATGTTATGCCTTATCAGTGTAGGCCTATTAATTTTTTTATATTGCCTAGACAGCACGCAAAGATCGCTCCCTTTATAATCACTAAAAGCGGTCACTCATTCAATAAACGCGATCTCACAAAGTTACGTTATATTAATCAGTGAAGCTGACTACACAATCTCTTATTTACATAATGCATGCAGGTGCTGGTCATATAATTAGAATATCATCATAAAGTTGATTTATTTCACTAATTCCATTCAAAAAGTGAAACTTGTATATTATATTCATTCATTACACACAGACTGATATATTTCAAATGTTTATTTCTTTTCATTTTGATGATTATAACTGACAACTAAGGAAAATCCTAAACTCAGTATCTCAGAAAATTTGAATATTGTGAAAAGGTTCAATATTGAAGACACCTGGTGCCACACTCTAATCAGTTAATTAACTCAAAACACCTGCAAAGGCCTTTAAATGGTCTCTCAGTTTAGTTCTGTAGGCTACATAATCATGGGGAAGACTGCTGACTTGACAGTTGTCCAAAAGACGACCATTGACACCTTGCACAAGGAGGGCAAGACACAAAAGGTCATTGCAAGAGAGGCTGGCTGTTCACAGAGCTCTGTGTCCAAGCACATTAATACTGAGGCGAAGGGAAGGAAAAGATGTGGTAGAAAAAAAAGTGTACAAGCAATAGGGATAACCGCACCCTGGAGAGGATTGTGAAACAAAACCCATTCAAAAATGTGGGGGAGATTCACAAAGAGTGGACTGCAGCTGGAGTCAGTGCTTCAAGAACCACTACGCACAGACGTATGCAAGACATGGGTTTCAGCTGTCGCATTCCTTGTCAAGCCACTCTTGAACAACAGACAGCGTCAGAAGCGTCTCGCCTGGGCTAAAGACAAAAAGGACTGGACTGTTGCTGAGTGGTCCAAAGTTATGTTCTCTCATGAAAGTAAATTTTGCATTTCCTTTGGAAATCAGGGTCCCAGAGTCTGGAGGAAGAGAAGAGAGGCACACAATCCACGTTGCTTGAATTCCAGTGTAAAGTTTCCACAGTCAGTGATGGTTTGGGGTGCCATGTCATCTGCTGGTGTTGGTCCACCATGTTTTCTGAGGTCCAAGGTCAACGCAGACGTATACCAGGAAGTTTTAGAGCACTTCATGCTTCCTGCTGCTGACCAACTTTATGGAGATGCAGATTTCATTTTCCAACAGGACTTGGCACCTGCACACAGTGCCAAAGCAACCAGTACCTGGTTTAAGGACCATGGTATCCCTGTTCTTAATTGGCCAGCAAACTCGCCTGACCGTAACCCCATAGAAAATCTATGGGGTATTGTGAAGAGGAAGATGCGATATGCCAGACCCAACAATGCAGAAGAGCTGAAGGCCACTATCAGAGCAACCTGGGCTCTCTTAACACCTGATTTGCTGCAGTAATTCAGGCAAAAGGAGCCCCAACTAAGTATTGAGTGCTGTACATGCTCATACTTTTCATGTTCATACTTTTCAGTTGGCCAAGATTTCTGATTTCACTACCCTAGATTCTTAAGTAATATTCTAATTTTCTGAGATACTGAATTTGGGATTTTCCTTAGTTGTCAGTTATAATCATCAAAATGAAAAGAAATAAACATTTGAAATATATCAGTCTGTGTGTAATGAATGAATATAATATACAAGTTTCACTTTTTGAATGGAATTAGTGAAATAAATCAACTTTTTGATGATATTCTAATTATATGACCAGCACCTGTAGGCAACATCACCCATTAGTCAAAAGTCTTGTAGACACAGATCTATTGTGTTTTGAGGCCTTAATTTAAAAAAAAAAAATCTGTTTTTTTAAAAACCACACATAAACATTATTCTCTCAAAAATACAAGCATGTACATACATGTTGCTCACATATTATGGTAGCCCAGTTTGTGCTGAATACAGTGTAATTACACTTTGCCATTACTGTGTTTATAAGCAACTGAAAAAAGCACAAATGTCAGAGCAAACTTCTAAAGGGCCCAAAAACAGCTCAGACTCCAGAGGGTTAAGAAAGCAACTGAAAATGCAGCTCTTCCGCAAGCACTTACACCGACCTCAAACTCTTAAACCAATGCACTTACACACAAAAAAAGTCAGCATTTCTTCTCTTCTCTAGCTGGTTTCCTAATCTAGTTGTCTAATAAACTTGGCATTGTGTACTACAACAATTGTTAGCTCTTTGATGAATGCTTTGGTCTTCAAGTTGCTTTGGATAAGTGTCTACTAAATGCATAAATGTATCCCAGCTAGAACCAAGTTCAGACACTTGTCCAAGTGCACAAGTCAATCAATGGAACAAGCATTCTCCTATGTCCAATCAATGTTGAAAAACTAAAACTTGTCGACTACAGCTGATCACCACAGCTCACCTTGTAGCCCCTACAGCCCCAGCTACCTTCCTCATACTCAAATGAAGCAATCAACCGCCGTACATGTAAGAACAGCAGAATCCCTAACAATCCTCAGACTCAGATTCAAGGCTCACCTCTTTCAGCAGGCCCTGTGCTGCTTTGTTAATGACAAATTTGTATAGTGCCTGTATTAGAGTTTATTGCACTAGCAGCATCTGTTGATCACAATGGTGTCATTGAAGCCTTTGAAGGGGGAACTCTGGAGGAGCAGGGTGAACAGTGGTTCCAAACCTTTTGCCCTCGTCACATATGAAACCCTGAAGCAAAAAAAAAAAAAAAAAATGCAAATTCACTCTCTACCGGAAGGTGGCGCTTATGGAATAGCAGAGCAATACAGTTTCCTTGGTTAACTAAAGCAGTGCCAGCGCTGCGCTTATATATAAACACTACTTTAACAGGCCTCATACAGAGGTAAGATTAAAAAAAAAAAATGTCATAGAAACTTTTAAGTAAATCAGTTCCCTGCATTAATATAAGCCCCCACTCCAATTTAATGTGTAGAATTTTCTTCCAATATTCAGAGTATATTCCCTGCCCTTCTCTTTGTGTCTGTCGTCAGTGTCCCCCGTCTCTGGCCTCTGTTAACGTCCACACAAATTACATTTTGGGAAATGATTGCAATGCATTTTGTGTGAAAGTCCGGGACAGAGATTGGGCGAAATAAAACAAAACACGGAACTGCTGGTTCTGATTTATAGTCGGTAGACTGGCGCATCGCTACTACATGCAACCCTTCACCTGAAGCTCTAATGAGGAGAACACTCTCGTGTGAGGGAAAGAGTTCAGAAGAGAGTGGAAGAATTCTATACAAACCTTTTCACTGCGTTATTATTGTACTCTGAGACGCAGCCGCTGCTGATCATTACACAGCTGGCGAGCAAACTTGCAGCTCACATCTTTTGCATCACAAAAATTTGATTGGTTTGTGATCGGCAATCTAAGAGACCACGTATAGAATCTTCAACATTTTCAGATACGTGGTCGATCATTTGGAGCATTCCTAGAAACTATAAAAAACGTTTTTTCATATCCATGTTTGACCTCAAAGCATATAAACTCTTGCGCCCCCCAGGTTAGGAACCACTGGTTTAGAACACAACTTGGCAAGGGGAACAATGAAAGACGATGTCATTTCCCATTTATCTTCATTGGGAATGTTACAGTGACAGTGGAGCACAATGTCCATTACCCCATTAGCTGTTCGTACGACAAGAATCTCTTGTTTATTGCAGTTAATTTAGCTAACATATCTACTGTACTATTAAACATCTCTTATAAGATAAACTTGTTTATTAAAATATTTTTCATGCATTACAAATATGTAATGTCACAACAAAAAAACTTGAATTATTCAACTTACATTTGTAAACTTTGTAAATTAAATGCTAATGGCCTTCGTGAAGGGGTAAAGTTGCTCACTTTTGTTTTAAAACATGACACTGCATTCCTGCAGTGCACTTCAAGAGCACAAAAATCCAGTTGGAATATGCCCCATATATTGTCCTGAATAAGAGCATTTGCTAAAGACTTATAATGTAAAATAAATATCATTAAAGGGTTGAAAAAGGCATTTAAGAAGCACTGACCTAGAAGGAATCATACCAACATGTAGCACAGTAACTGTCAGAAGACATCTTGTTTCTGGTGTAATAACAATCATACTGCTACTAGTCATGAAATGTGTTACCTTTCCCCCACACACAAGAGTGCCGCCCTGCTGCTTTGCTTGCTCTATGGCCGCCAGATACTGTTGAACAGCCTGTTTGGTGTGCAGAGGTCCGTAGAGAGTGTTTGCTGTTACCAAATGCAGAAGAATTAATGCATGGTTGCATTTCAAACAGACATATAACACATTGGATCTCATTCACTATACGTGCATAGTAGGGATGGACATTTTTCAATAAAATTGTATTTGAATATTAAAAATGCACACATGAAATCAGCTAGAAGTCTCTGCGGTGTGTTGTAACATACAGAACAGAATTGGTAACACTTTACAATAAGGTTTTATTAGTTAACATTAGTTAATGTATTGACTAACATTAACCATGAGCAATACATTTGTTACTGTATTTGTTAATCTTTGTTAATGTTAGTTAATAATAAATACAGCTGTTCATGGTTTGTTCTTGTTAGTTCACAGTGCATTAACTAATGTTAACAAGATTTTAATAAAGTATTAGTAAATGTTGACATTAACATTACAAAGACAAATAAATGATTTATAAGTGCAGTTCATTATTAGTTAATGTTAACTAATGTAGTTAACTAATGTTAACTAATGAACCTTTTTGTAAAGTGTTATCCAGAACATATATAAACACTTGACATACGGTTTCACCTGTCATGTTCTTAATGAGAAATACAAGCATATCCACCTGCTCAGATCAAAGTGTGTTAACAGTAACACCGGCTGAAGAAAAACTACGCTCTGGCATTGACGCTGCAGGGCCACATATAATGATTTGCGAGGCAGCCAGGTTTGTTGAAGCACTTTGTATTTTCTGTCTACCAATAAAATCGGATCCTCTGGTGGAATTCATGACTCATTCAGGGATTCATCCAGGGCTGTTTACATTCGCCTTAGCTACACCCTCTGTAATCTTGACCGCAGAACTGGCTAAGCATACTGGGACAATATGCACATATTAAACTTGTTTGAGGATTGCACACTTGTCATTGTTTGAGGATCTTGCTGGTCATGCTCTCAGGTAAGACTACAGCCACACACACATGATGGTTCCTAAAGATGCAGAGTAAAGGTTGTGCAGAATGTGGAGATAGTTTTATGCCAATTACCTATGGAGCCAGATCAGCCTAAAAAATAATACATTTACAATCCCCAAATGCATCTTACCTAAATAAATTTAAAATCTTTACACAAATATGTATATATCAAGTTCTTTAATTAATTTCCATCATACATTTATGAATAATGTTACATGCATAGTGCAACTCACCCCGTCCTGATGACATTATGATGACGGGGAGTTTCCAGTGGCACCACGTGGAGGAGCGGGCGTCGCCACCCCCCCACAACTAATCCTAAACCTACTAATACTAGGGGGGTAACAATTTGCATAGGGTCAGAATTCGACAAACAAAACTGTAAAAAAAAAAGCTGTGTTAACATGCAGTTACTATGGCACAATAAACAATTGTGTGTGCAAAAAGTAGCACTGACTTGACAAACAATGGTCAATAACTGATTATTGGAGGAATATAGAAAAACAATATAATCAAAATGGTTGTTTTATTGATTGTTTATCACCCATTCATCCTGTGATTACTAAAGTGTTCCTACAAACACCAGTTATAATATAAGAAAGCTGGCGTGGACAAACAACTTTGTAACACTGCAAATTGCACACTTCATTAACTAAAATGACCTTTAAATCATAAGAAAATCGTTTTGATTGGTGGATTAAAAGCTCGTCATGATTGGCTAAACAGAACATCCTCCAAAGATAGATATTTATGAATCTTAACCTGTCTGGAAGGTCTCAAAAATACCGCACACAAATTCAAAGCAGTCTGCAAATGCAGATTATCTATAAATACATATAACATCATTCATAAATTTGTGATGGAAATTAAATCAAGAACTTGATATATACATATTTGTGTAAACATTTTACATTTATTTAGGTAAGATGCATTTGTGTGAGCATTTGGGGAAATATTTATGCTTTTACTATATATGAATTGTGTTTTGAAATTACAAATCGGATTTTATAAATGTGAATTGTGCGGTGCATTTATGAATTTTGTTTTGTTATTATTTTTGAGGCTGATCTGGCTCCATAATTAGTCCAAGCATGCGGTCACTCATTTAGAATACTTCAAATTATTTATTATTGATTTATTAACATCAAAACAAGGTTAAAGTCCCTGTAAAGTCAAAATTAAACATGTGTTCTGAGTTTGTCACACCACAGACAAATGTGTTATTAACCACCCAACCAAATTTGAATCATAAAAAAATCTGCCACGTAAATAAAATAGCTTATCAAAGTCTTGAAAAAATAAGCAGCATTCTCTACCCTCAAACGCTGGGGGCGTGTCTGCTGTCGGCACTGAAACCACGCCCACTTGCGGGAAAGCTGCCGTAAGCACACAAGACAACACTCACGTACAGCTCACGACTAGCTAGATGTTGGTGGGATGGGAAGATGAAGGCCGGGGCGGGGCGGTTTGGCCCCATTCTGCAGTCGATTATCAGTGAATCCCAGTTGTCTCCCATGAAAGTTTGTAAAACTATCCGGTGTAAAGTCACTGCAGAGGCAGGTGTTGGTGGTGATCCTCAGCTCTCGTAGCTGTTTACAAAATGTATCCACCTCTTCTTGATATCGTTTTTGTTGTTTTGTAAGCTGTTTTTGTAAATTGTAGGCTGTAGTAACTAACGGTACTGACAGTAACTCACGATCGAGTGGGCGAACTGATGCAAATCTAGTTATAGTTAAATGCGCTCTAGTTATGATAGTTTTGGGGGGGGGCCATATGCTCAGTGGCTCCAGTGCGTCAGAGCCAGCGTTTTAGCCCCGCCCAAAAAATCCTGAACACAACAATGGTGAAAAACTGTTCAGCGGACTAACTTGACAATTCAGTACTACACAGTTCACAGTCTTTGTAACGTGTTTTAGCAATACATTTCTAACATTTATAATGTGTTTAGAAACAAATCTCAGAATTGCTTTTACATGGGCTTTAAAAACAAATTCATGGGTGTACACGCATGTTTTTTTTGGAAAACTTCGCCTGTGCAAATAACTATGAAAAATTTACCCAATTATTAGTGAATGAGACCCATTATTCTTTACGGAACTTACGGTCCCAGGGATCACCGATGCGGATCTGCTTGTAAGCTTTAGCGATTCTCTCCACCACCTTGTCATGTACACTTTCATGCAGCATCTAAATTAGCAGGAAAACAGATGAATAACAATTAGACAGATGGATGCACAAAAAGGAGAAACTAGTAAAAAGGAACTTTGGTTAAACTAGTGCTTATCTTCAGCATACTATACTAACCAGTCGTCTGGTAGTAGTGCATCGCTGGCCAGCCGTTCCCACAGAGGCGAAGACAGCAGATGGCACAACCAGATTAAGATCAGCGTCCTCAAACACTGAGACAAAAACATTATGCAATGACTTTGTGGATTACATAAACAAGGAAAGACTTCCTTAAATTAATAATTCCTTATGGACACAACCTCAGACTAGGGTGACCACCTGGTCGCTCTGTTTGCGGGGCAATGCGAGACACAGGGAGAGAGATAAATTCTCTACTATTAGAATATGTAAACATTTATTTATATTAGTTGGAAAATCTATTTGATGTGGCGTAAACTGACGTTGGATGATAACATTCTTTATATAGCCAATAAGCTTTGGTAACCGTGATCAGCTCTATGACAGGCCCTCAATTTGCCCAGGTTTGAGTGATACAATGTAATTTACCTCACTGGACTTATACAGTCTGCTAAATGTAATAAAGTGAATAACAGACTAGTAAGCAAAAATCACATTTTACACAAATACATTTCCTTAAGTACCAACTTGTATTTGGTGGATCTAGCAGGATGCTCTTTTCCACTGCGTCTAGAAGTCCTGGCTAGTGTAGCTGTATTAAGCCTTCACCCCAAGTTCCACTTTAATATCCAACAAGAAATGAAACTGCTCACGAGCATCTTTAAAGCGGTTAATTTTTTTTTTTACTGCTTTGGACATGGGTCACGCACCTTTCCAGCAGCAAGTTCACTCTGTGACCTTCAGAGTTTTTCAAGCATGTTCTTTCAATAGAAATGTGTTGTTCATGTAAAGTCTGTAAAGTCACATCATTGACAGAGTTCCTCTGTGATCAACTGATAACATGTATTGTAGATTTTCATTATCGATTACATCAACGTTGTTGCAGCCCTACAGTTTATTCAATTATAATTATTCAAAAGACTAAAGGCCCATTCACACCAAGAACAATAACTATAAAGATAACCATAACTATAACTGTATTGGTGTCCACACCAACGAATAACACTGTTTATTCTAAATGCGCGCTGCAGTTTTGTCGTCTGCCGCTTTAAATACTCGCGCTCTTTAAAGCGGAATAGAATCTGATTGGCTGTCAATATTGTTATCGTTCATTTGCTGAAAAAAAAAAACGATACATTTCCTCTGTGCCGTTATCGTTAGTTATCGTCCTTGGTGTGAACGGTGGTGTCAAACAAAAAGACCCTTTTCAATGAATTAAATGCAACAAACCTATGATGGCATTATTTCCTCCCAACTCCAGTAGCTGACGACCTGTACAAAATCAAAATATTCACTTTAATATTCACATAAGTCAAATCAGGAACCAGCAGCACTATTCTGGATAAATTGAGAATCACAATTTTTTTTGTTTCAAACTGAGATTACGATTCTCCCATGATTCTGAGCAGAGAACCAAATAAAACATGTAGTTTACTAGAGGTTCAGACAAAATATCAATTGCTGCAAAATATTTTTTAAAAATGGTTTAAATGGATGAATCAGCGTTTTTGATCGAATCTCTTGAATGCTTCACAATACACAATACAATTTCTTTAACCACTTGTCACCACCTTCTGGTGTAACAATGTAATAATACAATCGTTATTTTATATTTAATTATTTATAATGAAAAGAAAGTTGAACAAAGACAGTCACTTTTCAGTTATCTTGAACAGTTGTCGCAGACGGTGAGTGAATGCGATCATCCCTTCCTCTTTACTTTGATATAGAACGAAATAAACATTAATTAAGCTTGCATGTAATCAAACGCATTGGCTTAGACAGACTTCTCGTGCCAGTTTTCATTTTATTCTGAAAACTGAACTTGCGCACTGCTGCCACACTAGAGTGCACTTGCCACCAACTGGACAGGAGTGGGAATTACAGTTACAATATAAATCACCCTCAGTGTAATCTGTCAAAATGATTGACTGCCTTCAGATATTTCTATCACTGCTAAACAAATTCCGTCAATCGGTTAACGTGACCTCTGACTGGGACAGTTTTTTTAAAATTAAGATGACTGGGGAAAAGTGTCCCAATCAAATTTAATTCACCCTATATGACAACTGCATTCTCTGGATCAGCGGCAGCACAAACACAGATCTGAATGTTTATACTTGTCAAAGGTTTAATAGACATAGGCAAATCATTGTCATTTAGGAATAGGATTGTGTTAAAGACCGATCTTTTTTTAAGAGATCGTGTGCAGTGTTGGGAGTAATGCGCTATAAAGTAACGCATTACTGTAATTCCACTACTTTTAGAAGGTAACGCAAGCGTTAAATATTTATAACTAAATATTTTAATCTAATAACGCAATTACAATTACTGAAATTTAAATGAGTTTGTTACTCGTGTTACTCTCTTTTGTGAAAAATAAACGCTTGCAGACAAGAAGCTCATTCTCGCTGTAGTAAAGCCTCAAATCTAGGCCCTAGCCGTCCCGTGTCCGACAGCTGATCAAAAATCTCGGCCCGAGTCCGATTACACACTACTGTTGCAGCTATTAAAATAGTTCAGTTTGGTTTTTAATGTCAGTGGTTATATTTCGTTTAGTTTCTTTAAGTTAATTTAGAAAACAGTTTGGAGCATTTTTTGGGTAAAATTTAAGTTTTTGTTTTTTTAAAGTGACGACCAAGCGGCCAGCGGCTGACAGTGAGTTAACCACACGTTTGATCAATTTAGCCTCTCAAATCAACACTTGACTTGTCTTGCCTATAATAAAATCCATAGATATAAAACACTTCAAGCATATCACAATGTTAGTTTAAAAGTTTACCATCACCACCACAGTAAAAAGGCATTTTTGACAAGCTGAGGAAGGATGCTGCTGCTGTTCGCAAACGAAACGGGCTATGCAATCTAAACTAATAAACAAAACATGCATGCAGGTTGTCTTACCTTACACCTCTCCACAAAACGAATATAAATCTGATCTTAAATTCCCACACTAGATGCACATTTAACGGGGTTCACATCAACGAAAGCAACAGATGAGAGCTGCGTTTTATTGATCATCAGCTAATTTCAAAATCAATGACCGCAATAGGAGAAAGAGCACTGGTAAGGTCATTTAGTCTAATTTTTAATGAAGATGATTGTGTTTTTG
The DNA here is from genome assembly GCA_039654625.1 of Rhinogobio ventralis. Lineage (NCBI taxonomy): Eukaryota > Metazoa > Chordata > Actinopteri > Cypriniformes > Gobionidae > Rhinogobio > Rhinogobio ventralis. The sequence continues at coordinate 20,701,338 of CM077215.1, read as the reverse complement.
AGCATCTAAGACCTATTTTCAGCTTCACTTGCGGCAGTTTGCGTGTTGGCTTGTTTTAGCCTACTAATTTGCGGCGATGCGTGTTGCAGTTGCGCCGTCAATCTGACTACAACATGTCATATAGCCTATAACACACTCACACGTTAATCTTTTAACAATTTGCCAGGAGTAAAATCTGGTTGTTTAAATGTGTGAACGCTCGCTGCTACTGCTGCTGGCGCGGCTGCGGACTGTGCGAGCCAGTCACAGTAGAATGGTCTTGTGTTAGTTCCACCAACGCAGCACATCTCAGTTTATTTTAATTAATGAACGTCTAAAATATAAAACGAAGGAGAAGCCTAAAACCCGAAGCCCGGCCTGTGTGTGAGGTATGACGTGAAAATTGCCCCGAAGCCTGGCCCTAACGGCATAAAAAAGTTGGGGCCTGTTGGGCTCGGGCTGAAATGCAGGGATCTAAAAAAAACACTGTTAAATGACTGACAGTTGTTATTTAGTTTCAAGTATTAAAAGGGACTTTTGTACTACTGCTTGATTTGTTGATTACAATAAATAGGTCTAAAAATCATGTTTATTGTGTTTGACTGTTCATATTTACATTTAAAAAGCAGACATAAAAGTAACTTAAAAGTTACTTTCCCTAGTAACTAATTACTTTTGATATACAGTAATTGGTAAAGTAATTCAATTACTTTTAAAAGTAGTAACTAGTAACTGTGACTAATTACTAATTTTCAGTAACTTGCCCCACACTGGCTGTGTATCACCAAGATTCGCATCACGACACAGGAGTTATGATATTGCAATATAATGCTATGCTGTAAGAAAGAACACCACCATATGCATAAAACCTTAACTCTCACACTAACAGCAGTTTTGTGATGGCCATGAATGTTTTATTCAAATCAAAGCAGTGGGATCTGCATTTTTTTGCATTTATATCACTAATCACTATTTTGTGCAATCAAAGTAAAGGGAAAATAGTAAAGTGCTTGCAGGACTCTAGGTATTAGAGCCGTCACAATATCATATTTTTCACTACACGATTATTGTAGCCAAAAGTATTTACAATTGAATCACCATTGTATACAAAAAGAAACAATTACACTTAATAGAACTAAAAAGATAACTATTTTTAGCTTAGCTCAAGTCAAGTCACCTTTATTTATATAACGCTTTTTACAACGCAGATTGTTTCAAAGCAGCTTCACAGTGTTAACAGGGAAATATTGCAACAGAATTTGCTTCAGCTGTACAGCTGCTCTGGAGAAAACAGTAAGGTCATCGTCCAGCTCAATTCAGTTCTCATATAGTGTCAATGCGGGCAGATCAGTAATAATAGTTGAATATTTAATGTCTAACTGGTGATGGGCGCTTGTGAAGCGCTTTATGCTGCTTTAAAACCGTTGCAAGTTATTTGTTTTAAACTGCATATCAAAATGCCATGTGATTTCAGTAAACAAGGCTTCATCGTTTTACAATGGTTTCTAAATTTCAATGGTTCGCTGCTGGAGGCCGATCTCATTGAACCCATGATTGACACCATTTAACCAGTGTTTATGGTTTTTACCTGATCTTGTATCAGTTTTATACATTTGTAATCATTTTTAAGAGACATAAGAGACAAGAAAGAGTAGTAATTAATAGTCTCGTATTGGCCTGTTTAGACAAGACCTCAATACAAAACAAGCCCTGCAAACTAATAAAAGAACATGTTATACAGACACTTCTCCTCTCTCCTCTGAGAAATCAGTCGAACTAGACAGTGCAGATCACATGTGCATGTCTGAACGGCTGGATCTTTCTGGCAAATCTGCACTGGATTTCTTCAAACTGCTTCGTTTTCACTAGAATTACATCAAGGTTTCCAACTAGTAGAATTGCTCCGGTCTGTTCCTGTCTGCCTCGCTGCTGGGCGTTTGCATCTGTTAGCTCTGTACAGCTTCGCTTTTGAATCTCTATTGGATATAATTCCTTGTTTATACTGCTAAATATAACTTACTCAAACTACTGCCTATCACATTAAATCTGACATTGCTCACTTTTAATCCAAATCACTATCACAACGCGTTAGCATTTCGTTAGCCTGTTAACCTACCATCCAGGTCTCCAGTTTCTCTCTTGCGCGCCTTTATCGAGTCCAAACAACTGTGGTAAGTTGGATTAGTCAACAAACACGGTAAGCCATGTCATCTCCTGTTATTGTCACCTGCACTGCCTGTTACATGTTAAGTATATCCTTCTCTGTCGGTGAACAGGGCTTCACATGTGATAAATGCAGGGAGATAGTCAGGCTGACAGAGATTTCAGAATTAGAGACACGCATCCAGACAGTAGTGAGAATGTAACAGCTTTAGACACTGATTTGGATGCGACTAGCTTAGTGAACGCTGTAGATTGTTCAGTTCCGGCTGTAGAGCCTTTGCAGAAGAGCAACTGGGTGACTGTGAGAAAAAAAAACCACTCTTCCGTTCCAATTAGAACATCAAACAGGTTCTCCCCACTCAGTGACGCGTACCCGCTGAGAATCCTGTTCAAAGTGCCCTAGTTATTGGCGATTCCATTACACGGAACATGAAAATAGAGACACCAGCCACCATAGTCACATGTTTACCGGGAGCCAGAGCACCTGACATCAAAGCAAATTTAAAAGTGCTGGCTAATGCTAATCGTAAATTCTCTAAGATTATTATTCACGTCAGCACTAATGATGTTTGACTTCGCCAGTCAGAGATCACCAAAATTAACATTAAAGAGGTGTGTGAACTGGCAAGTATGATGGCAGCTAACGTTTTTTTGCTCTGGTCCCCTCCCAGTTCGTCGGAGTGATAAGATACTTAGCAGACTATCATCACTCAATGGCTGGTTGTCTAAGTTGTGTCCGCAGAATAACATAGGGTTCAGAGACGATTGGAAAAGCTTTTGGGGCCGACCTGACTTAAAAAAATATTGTATCCATCCCCTGTGGGTGCCGCTCTTCTCTCTAGTAATTTGGCACATTGTCTTAGAGCTAATCCTTGACTAACTGAATTTGGTGATTTTCTATCAGAGTTAGTACTGACTGCAGATAAAGTACTAATTGATGGTGATTTTAATATCCATGTAGATAATGAAAAAGATTGGGATTGGCATTTAGAGACATTCTAACCTCTATTGGAGTTAGGCAACACATGTCAGGACCCACTCATCGCCGTAATCATACTTTAGACCTAATACTGTCACATGGAATAAATGTTGATGCTGCTGAAATTCTGCAGCAGAGCGATAACATCCCAGATCATTATCTAGTATCATGTATACTTAATGTAGCAAAGGCTGCAAAACCATCCCGTTGTTTCAAATATGCCAGGACTATCACCGCTGCTACTAAAGACTGCTTTGTAAATAAACTTCATCATTTCCATCTCCTCAGCATCCCAGATAGCCTAGAGGAACTTGATGTTGCAACAGAAACTATTGACTCTCTCTTTTCCAACACTTTAGACATAGTTGCTCCTCTGCACTTAAAGAAGATTAAAGAAAATAGTCCAACGGCGTGGTACAACGAGCAGACCCGGGCCCTTAAAACAGCAGCCAGAAAAATGGAGCGCAGCGGGAAGAAAACAAAACTAAGTTTTTCGGATTTTGTGGAAAGAGAACATGATTGCGTAAAGAAAGGCCTTAAAAACTGCTAGATCTGCTTATTTCTCGACTCTCTTAGAAGAAAACAAACACAACCCTAGGTATTCATTTGAAACAGTGGCTAAATTAACAAGAAATAAAGCTTCAACTTCTGACGTTTCTGAATATTAGGAAGAAAATTATAACTATGCAACCATCTAGTACAATATCGCATCAGACAGTGCACTGTAGTGTCACTCAGGAAAAATTCCACTCATTCACTGCTATAGGAGAAGAATTAGCTAAACTCTTAAATCATCTAAATCAACAACATGTATGCTCGACCCTATACTAACTAAGCTTCTAAAAGAGATGCTTTCAGAGGTCATAGATGCTCTTCTTAATATCATTAATTCATCTTTGTCATAGGATGTGTACCGAAAACTTTTAAGTTAGCTATTATTAAACCACTTATTAAAAAACCGCAACTTGATCCTACAGAATTAGTAAATAACAGGCCAATCTCAAATCTACCCTTTCTGTCAAAAATACTAGAAAAGGCAGTGTCTTCACAACTATGCTCCTTTTTTGAAAGAAATTATATCTGTGAGGATTTCCAGTCAGGATTTAGACCGTATCATAGTACTGAGACTGCTCTCAGAGTTACAAATGATTTGCTCTCATCATCTGTGGTTGTATATCTATATTAGTGTTACTCAATCTTAGCGCTGCATTCGATACTATCGACCACAGCATTATTTTGAAAAGACTCGAAAATGATGTTGGCAATAGTGGAATTGCATTGGCATGGTTTAAATCATACTTATCTGACCGTTATCAGTTTGTAGCAGTAAATGAAGAGATCTCACACCGATCACAAGTTCAGTATGGAGTACCGCAGGGCTCAGTGCTAGGACCGTTGCTTTTCACCCTGTACATACTACCACTGGGAGATATCATTAGGAAGCATGGCGTTAGTTTTCATTGTTATGCTGACGATACTCAGCTCTATATTTCTTCACGCCCTGACGAAACTTACCAATTCACAAGATTAACGGAATGCATAGCTGATATAAAAAAATTGGATGACTAGTAATTTCCTGCAACTTAATTCAGAAAAAAATGAATTTTTAATTATTGGACAAAAAAACTCCACATGTAGTAACCTAGAATACTGTCTAACACTTGATGGCTGCTCTGTCAAGTCCTCGTCGTCAGTTAGGAACCTGGGTGTGCTCTTTGATACCAATCTCTCATTTGAAAGCCACGTTTCTAGCATCTGTAAAACTGCATTCTACCATCTTAAAAATATATCTAAATTACGGCATATGCTTTCAATGCAAAATGCTGAACAGTTAGTTCATGCATTCATGACCTCAAGGCTAGATTATTGTAATGCTCTACTGGGTGGTTGCCCTGCTCGCTTAATAAATAAACTGCAGCTGGTCCAAAACGCAGCAGCTCGAGTTCTTACTAGAACCAGGAAGTATGACCATATTAGCCCGGTTCTGTCAACACTGCACTGGCTCCCTATTAAACATTGCATACATTTTAAAATCTTGCTAATTACTTACAAATCACTAAATGGTTTAGCTCCCCAGTACTTGAGCGAGCTCTTAACGCATTATACTCCATCACGTCTATTGCGGTCTCAAAACTCTGGCCAGTTGATAATACCTAGAATATCAAAATCAACTGCAGGCGGTCGATCCTTTTCCTATTTAGCACCCAAACTCTGGAACAGCCTTCCTAGCATTGTTCGGGAAGCAGACACACTCTGTCAGTTTAAATCTAGACTAAAAACGCATCTCTTTACTATGGCATACACATAAAACATTTTAATTTATATTTTATTCAAATTGTTAGGCTGCATTAACTAGGTCAGCCGGAACCGGGAACACTTCCCATAACACCTGATGTACTCGTTACATCATAAGAGGAATGGCATCTACGCTAATGTTAGTCTCTCTGTTTATCCCGAGGTTTACTGCAGTCAGCCGGATCCGGGCCGTATCCAGATCAGATGGTGGACCAGCGCCCAGACATTACCAACTCATCCCTGAAGTGTCTGCAGAGACCGTGTCAATTAGTCTACCCTCTGAAATTGCTCATCGACATGGCATCCTCAATGGATCCATCTCCGGCGTGATGACTCCGATATTTCGAATATTCCTATTTAATAATTGTTTAATTGACACGCCATCCTCAATAAACCCGGTGTGATGCCTCCGATCTTTCGAATAATCCAATCTAATATTACTTCTGACCTATAAGGCTGCCAAAATAATAAACATACACTGTTTGTTAATTGGCCAGAGGAGAACTGGCACCCCGACTGACCCTGGTTTCTCCCAAGGTTTATTTTTCTCCATTAGGACACCTGATGGAGTTTTGGTTCCTTGCCACTGTCGCCTCTGGCTTGCTCAGTTGGGGACACAACATTTTCAAATAAATATCCAAATAAATTTAATTACTAAACTAAATTATATCAACTACATTACTTGAATATATATGATAATTGAAATGAGCTGATGACATCACCGTTTTCTCCATTATTCTTCATTATTTTCCTGTTTAACACTGTGAAGCTGCTTTGAAACAATCTGCATTGTAAAAAGCGCTATATAAATAAAGTTGACTTGACTTCTTCCCATAGTGCATCCTGGTGCCATGTGTTCTCCAGGTAAGCGACGCACACACACCCGGCCATCTACGTGATGTAAAAGAAAACGTGATTCATCAGACCAGGTCACCTTCTTCCATTGCTCCATGGTCCAGTTCTGATGCTCACCTGCCCACTTGTTGGCGCTTTCGGTGGTGTACAGGGGTACAGCGACTATGCAGCCCCATACGCAACAAATTGCGATGCACTGTGTATTGACATCTTTCTAACAGAACCAGCATTAACTTCTTGAGCAATTTGAGCTGCAGTAGCTTGTCTGTTTGATCGGACCACACAGGCCAGCCTTTGCTCCCCATGTGCATCAATGAGCTTTGGCCGCCCATGACCCTGTCGCCGGTTCACCACTGTTCCTTCCTTGAACCACTTTTGATTGATTCTGACCACAGCAGACTGGGAACACCCACAAAAGATCCTGAAATCCTTACGCTTGCCCATTTTTCTTGCTTCTAACACATTCCACCCACTAACAAGTCCTGTGATGAAGAGATAATCAGTTATTCACTTCACCTGTCATGTTATGTAATGTTATGCCTGATCATCTGACAATGGCTCTGAGGATTTCATCCTGGTACCTAACAGCAGTAAGGGAACCATTGGCTATAATCTCTAGGTTGAAGGTTTGTCCCCCAGCAGTGTCAAGAGCATGGAGGAGATACTAGGAGACAGGCCGTTACACGGGGAGAGCTGGACAGGGACTAAATAGGGTAACAACCCAGCAGCAGGACCGGTATCTGCTCCTTTGTGCGAGGAGGAACATGAGGAACACTGCCAGAACCATACAAAATGACCTCCAGCAAGCTACTGGTGTGCATGTTTCTGACCAAAGGGGGGCATGAGGGCCCTAAGTCCTCTAGTGGGACTTGTGCTCACAGCTCAGCACAGCTCAGCACAGCTCGATTGGCATTTGCCAGAGAACACCAGAATTCAAGTCCGCCATTGGCGCCCCATTCTCTTCACGGATGAGAGTTCACACTGAGCACGTGACCGACGTGAAAGAGTCTGTAGATCAGGGGTCGGCAAGTATGCTTGGCATCGGGCCAAAAAAAATATCGCCACTAGATGGCGGGCCAGAATATAGTCAAGGGATAATTTAAGAAATTGATGAAAAATACAACTAGAATTGCCTGACACTCTGTTACAGTGTCTTTTGTAACTGGTAGTGAGCCGTTACTCTGTTAAAAAATTTGATAAATTAATAAAACAGTAGTGACGCGTAACCTGGCAAGTATCTTCATTCACCAACTTGCAACACAGACGGCCTTGCTAAAACACACATGTGGGAGATGCGGAACGGATAAATATAACTCAATTAAAAGAGGCCTTGAATAAACCCTTTAATGGAATGTTTGAGTCATGCTCTTAACAAACTATGTTTTATTTCCTCTTTCCATATTGTAAATAATAAATGAGTATTTTAATTTGCTTGTTACACAATGGAGCCTAACTTATTGTAATAATTGTTTGATGTAGCCTACTTTTACACTCAGAATTATTCCATGGCATCCTCGTGTACTAAACTGCATTTTTTTTTTTATTGTTTGCGTGCTGGACGTACGCGATTATGTCGCGTGCAGAAGCTAGCCGGTGAGAGAAAATGGCACTATCAAAGAGTCTTAAGAGGAAAGTCGACAGCGAAAATAGGGCATACAAAGAAGAATGGAAAGACAACTAACGTTATGCATTCATCCTACCTAGTTTTGTGAATGCAAAGCCAGTGTGTCGTCTTATATATCTGAAATTGTCGCTGTTTGTAAAGAATATAATATCAGACGGCACCACGAGACGAAGCATGGCACCTTTTTGTTGCTAGTTGTCTTGTCAATATTTTTGATAAAAAGGAAAGCGGATTTGGTTTGTTTTTGTTTAAGTGTTTTGTTTAAGCAAATGTTTGTTTAAGCAAACATTTCAATGGTTCACTGTTTGTTTTATCATAACACACATTTCATGACGGCTATTTTAGAGGTGTGTCTAGCAATCCATTCCACACTCTTTTGAATGTCTTTCAGAACTTTTCAAAATTAAAAGCTCTCAATTCATCCCAAAATAAAACATTGCTGCAAAAACGTTCTCGTACTTTTTTTGAAGGCAAAATCACTAAAGACAAATTGATTGAGTAACTGCTGTTGTAATCTCTGTGGCTCGCACCACCCGCTCCAAGCGGTGCTTGAACCAGAATCTTTCCACATGGGAGTCTAACGCTCTAACAATGAGGCTAAAGGCTGCGACGTCTAGCGTCAGTCACTAGATCGTCTCTTACCTGCACAGCTCTCACTTGCACAGCTCTCACTAGCTGGCTTTCCATTACACTATTATGACAGATATATTTCAGAACCAGCCACTATCAAAATAATCTGGATGCGGGCCGCCAGTTGCCGACCACTGCTGTAGATGAATCAGGGAACGTTATGCGGTGTGCAACATCATCCAGCATGACCGGTTTGGTGATGTTCAGAAATTGTCTCGGGAGAAATATCCTTGGAGGGTCGCACAGACCTCCATGTGATAGCCAATGGTTCCCTTACTGCTGGTACCGGGATGAAATCCTCAGCCATTGTCAGACCTTATGCTGGTGCAGTGGGCCCTGGGATTCTACTGGTGCATGATAATGCCCAGCCTCATGTGGCTAGAGTGTGTAGACAGTTTTTTAGTTGACAAAGGCACTGATGCCATTGACTGGCCCTCATGTTCCCTAGACCTAAATCCAATCTGGGACATTGTGTATCGGAGCATCCAAAGCCACCAAGTAGCACCACAGACTGTCCAAAACCTCTAATCCAGAGCCCTGATTCAGGTCTGGGAGTTGTCGTGAGGGCATACAGGCACATGGGGGCCATATACACTACTGACTTACATTATGAGTTGCTGTGATGAACTTCATGCAAGTTGGACCAGACAACTTGTATTTTTATTTTTTTACATAGATTTTTGGTATGATTTTAAATCCAGCCTTCAGTGTGTTGATTTTGGTTTCCATTGACTGTTGTCACATAATTTTACATTAAATACTGGGAAAGTTTTCAGTGATCCAGTAATCAAATTCATTCAAACAATCAGTCCAAAACAGTGCTAATGTAAAGGTCAGGCTGATTACATCAGAGAAAATAGAGACTCACAGTGGGCCTCATTTATCAATCTAACATAGAAACGAGCACAGATCCAAGCACATACCAGGTGCTGGTCATATAATTAGAATATCCTCAAAAAGTTTATTTCACTAATTCCATTCAAAAAGTGAAACTTGTATATTATATTCATTCATTACACACAGACTGATATATTTCAAATGTTTATTTATTTTCATTTTGATGATTATAACTGACAACTAAGGAAAATCCCAAAATCAGTATCTCAGAAAATTAGAATATTACTTAAGACCAATACAAAGAAAGGATTTTTAGAAATCTTGGCCAACTGAAAAGTATGAACATGAAAAGTATGAGCATGTACAGCACAGCAATACTTAGTTGGGGCTCCTTTTGCCTGAATTACTGCAGCAATGCAGCGTGGCATGGAGTCGATCAGTCTGTGGCACTGCTCAGGTGTTATGAGAGCCCAGGTTGCTCTGATAGTGGCCTTCAGCTCTTCTGCATTGTTGGGTCTGGCATATCGCATCTTCCTCTTCACAATACCCCATAGATTTTCTATGGGGTTAAGGTCAGGTGAGTTTGCTGGCCAATTAAGAACAGGGATACCATGGCTCTTAAACCAGGTACTGGTTGCTTTGGCACTGTGTGCAGGTGCCTAGTCCTGTTGGAAAATGAAATCTGCATCTCCATAAAGTTGGTCAGCAGCAGGAAGCATGAAGTGCTCTAAAACTTCCTGGTATACGGTTGGTTTGACCTTGGACCTCAGAAAACACATTGGACCAACACCAGCAGATGACATGGCACCCCAAACCATCACTGACTGTGGAAACTTTACACTGGACCTCAAGCAACGTGGATTGTGTGCCTCTGCTATCTTCCTCCAGACTCTGGGACCCTGATTTCCAAAGGAAATGCAAAATTTACTTTCATCAGAGAGCATAACTTTGGACCACTCAGCAGCAGTCCAGTCCTTTTTGTCTTTAGCCCAGACGAGACGCTTCTGACGCTGTCTGTTGTTCAAGAGTGGCTTGACACAAGGAATGCGACAGCTGAAACCCATGTCTTGCATACGTCTGTGCGTAGTGGTTCTTGAAGCACTGACTCCAGCTGCAGTCCACTCTTTGTGAATCTCCCCCACATTTTTGAATGGGTTGTTTCACAATCCTCTCCAGGGTGCGGTTACCCTTATTGCTTGTACACTTTTTTTCTACCACATCTTTTCCTTCCCTTTGCCTCTCTATTAATGTGCTTGGACACAGAGCTCTGTGAACAGCCAGCCTCTTTTGCGTCTTGCCCTCCTTGTGCAAGGTGTCAATGGTCGTCTTCTGGACAACTGTCAAGTCAGCAGTCTTCCCCATGATTGTGTTGCCTAAAGAACTAGACTGAGAGACCATTTAAAGGCCTTTGCAGGTGTTTTGAGATAATTAGCTGATTAGAGTGTGGCACCAGATGTCTTCAATATTGAACCTTTTCACAATATTCAAATTTTCTGAGATACTGAATTTGGGATTTTCCTTAGTTGTCAGTTATAATCATCAAAATTAAAAGAAATATATTTGAAATATATCAGTCTGTGTGTAATGAATAAATATAATATACAAGTTTCATTTTTTGAATGGAATTAGTGAAAAATAAACTTTGATGATATTCTAATTATATGACCAGCACCTGTAAATCATCTTACAACAGGGTTCACATGTGATTCATGAAACATTCGTATGCTGCCAATCCCATTGTACGAATGATCACACCTTGATAAATGTGGCGGCTGAACACAGTCGTTATTTAAATATCATTTAATCATGCTGTGGGCGAGGCATCTGCTGCGTGATTAGTTAGATTTAATAAAAAATATAAAATACAATACGTTAAAGTGTTACAAAAACGAGCATCGCACTGTTTTTTTCTTTTGTTAATGTTATTTCAGTGAAATATATTGTGTAGTCTTATTTCATCCCTTTATATAGTTAATTTTATTCAGTTTTTCTCCATTTTATTCTCCAATTATTCATTCCAGTATGTGCTTTGCTTTACAACACGAGCTCTATCATATACTGTGATTGTTTCTGAAGAGCACAATTTTGGTGACATACAGGAGTTGTACAGTAAGCACATGAGAGTCTGTTATATTGATGCACAAAGAAACCAGGTATGTGCGCTGAATCCCTGACATTTAATGTACAGGCACATTTCAGTACATTTGCGTCGTTTCCATACACACTCCGGATAATGTTTGATTTGTCAAATTTTGATTTGATTTGATTATGTGTACGTATAGACTGCTAATCATTTGGTTATTTGATGCCCTTTTGGAGTCTCCAAGGGTCTTTGAAGCTTGCAGAAAATAGTTGTGAGAATTGCCCCTCAATCGGATTTACTGTGATGATGCCCATCTGACGACCGGCTTTAGCTACCAAACTCTTGTACAGTTGAGAGATGTAGCTATGCCTTGACCTGGACCAGGGAGAAGAACGGTGCTTGAAAGGAGAGAAGGAGAGGAGGAGAGAAGAGAGAGCGATGCCACTGGCTCACAGATGGTGCAGGGCAGAGTACCTGTAAAGGTGGGCCAGCTGCAATGATCACATATTTTGCATTATCTGATGATAATACTAGCCTGATAATAATAAAAAAAAAAAATTAATGAGAAAAAACAAGCCAATTATTGCCTCAATATCGTTAAAGGCATCAGCTGTTGGTGATATCGCTGATACTATCGACTATCGCCACAACCTCTTCTCCTTCGCTTGTTTTTGGATCCGGAGATGCTGTATCATTTCAGAAATGTTTAACTGCCCCCTACCGTATAACCGTAAATACAGGGAAGCGTTGAGTCACAAATGAAGAAAAATCTTGTCAAAGTTAAGGTATCGTTACCACTCTAATACACAGAACATTGTGTGTAATTGTTGAATGGAAAGTTCAAGCCAGTTCAGCAGAGGGTGCCAACAAAGACTGTATTATCATATGACTGCCTGAAATACTATTGCGTTCTTATGCGGAAGACTTTTTTTAGTGAGGTGACGGGCAGAAGGGAGGCCAGTACTTTAAGTGTTGTTTACACAGTTAATCTTGCTTTGGTGGATTTGTGTGCAATTTTAAGTATTGCCATATTTACGCACTATATTTACGCTTGTCAGGATGAGCAGATTAATAGATTAATTAGCAACACAAAACTTAATTCTTTATTACAGTAATTTTTAGTGATGAAGGATGGCTTTGCTATCAAAGCTAAATGCATGTCTCTGATTAATAGCCTTGCGGGCAGCGCTCCAACATATGGCGCAGCTGTGCCTCAGGTGACCCGAATTGGAGTCCCGGTTCGAGGTCCTTTGCCTGTCCTGTATAATGTATAATGTTGTATGATTTGATATGTGATATAAAGAATAAAACTCACCAAACCGCTCTTGTACCATCATGGCCACCTGTTTGCCCACATGAGTGCTGCCTGTGAAGGACAGTAGGCCCACTCGCTCATCTTTGGCCATGGCCATGCTGTGTAAACACACACACGACTAAATGCTTTTCTCTGTACAGTAAGAGTATGGTATCAGAATAATGGTCAAAATTATCATGATGCATCTAGTGGTCATATGTGACTGAAGTGTTAAACTGATAAGAGTAAAAATGTGCTGTAGTGCTTTATTTCAATTTCATGTATTTGTCACATACCCGATGTCAGCGCCACCGCACGTCATAGAACAAATCGCACCAGGAAGTTGATTGCGCTCTAACACCTCAGCTACAATCCTACACAAGAACATTAAAAAAATATATAAAAATCAGGGTCCGGATATATGAGAGAACACACTACAAACTAGGGATGGGGTAGTGAAACCCGGTATTAAACAGGCCCCAGGGCTAAATTATGAAAGACCGCAGTATTGATAAGCTCCAACATTACCAGTTCTGCTGTCAGTACTAGAGAAATTTGCACATACTATTTATTATACCTATATAGACGTTATCTTGCAAATTCCAGCGGTGTCCTGTCATTTCTCTCTAAAATCAGATTCAGCATGATCTGTGATTGTTGTAAAATTCAGTCTCTACTGTTGCTAAACTGTGGGACGTGTTTTATAATAAATAGAGCTATTAAAAGCACAATAATCTGCACAAGAGACGCTGTTTCCAACTTCAAGGTGGCTTATGTGTGAGTGTAACACTCTACTAGACAAGCAAATTATACTTTAGGCATTGTGTGCGCCTCTAAATGATCAAATACACACAAATGTCAAAATGAGAGTATTGGCTTGGAGAGTATTCACTTAAACACAGTTTGTGTCTTAAATGGGTGTAAATAGTTTTGAAAAAATATGATGTATATTAGATCCGTATTCGGTCTTAAAATGGCAGCTGTCTAATAAACCTGCTGATGATTGCGCCATTAATGTGAATCCTGAATGCTTCCTGAATAACCTTCCTGAAATTAAAGCACTGGTTATTTCATTTGTATCTTTGTTTTATTGAATATTTATTGTATTTATTTGACCATTTGTTTGTACTTTGTTTCTTATGCATTTAATTTTTTTTTTTTTATTAAAAACAAATGTCTGCACACTGGTCCATTTACAAATAGATGTTTTATTTGGCTTGTTCAAACATTGCTGTTTCTTTTACTATCAAGTCAAGTCAACTTTATTTATATAGCGCTTTTTACAATGCAGATTGTTTCAAAGCAGCTTTACAGTGTTAAACAGGAAAATAATGCAACCGAATTTGATTCGGCTGTACAGCCGCTCTGGAGAAAACAGTGATGTCATCTAGCTCATTTCAATTATCATATACACTCACCTAAAGGATTATTAGGAACACCTGTTCAATTTCTCATTAATGCAATTATCTAATCAACCAATCACATGGCAGTTGCTTCAATGCATTTAGGGGTGTGGTCCTGGTCAAGACAATCTCCTGAACTCCAAACTGAATGTCAGAATGGGAAAGAAAGGTGATTTAAGCAATTTTGAGCGTGGCATGGTTGTTGGTGCCAGACGGGCCGGTCTGAGTATTTCACAGTCTGCTCAGTTACTGGGATTTTCACGCACAACCATTTCTAGAGTTTACAAAGAATGGTGTGAAAAGGGAAAAACATCCAGTATGCGGCAGTCCTGTGGGCGAAAATGCCTTGTTGATGCTAGAGGTCAGAGGAGAATGGGCCGACTGATTCAAGCTGATAGAAGAGCAACTTTGACTGAAATAACCACTCGTTACAACCGAGGTATGCAGCAAAGCATTTGTGAAGGGCTACAACAGCAGAAGACCCCACCGGGTACCACTCATCTCCACTACAAATAGGAAAAAGAGGCTACAATTTGCACGAGCTCACCAAAATTGGACAGTTAAAGACTGGAAAAATGTTGCCTGGTCTGATGAGTCTCGATTTCTGTTGAGACATTCAGATGGTAGAGTCAGAATTTGGCGTAAACAGAATGAGAACATGGATCCATCATGCCTTGTTACCACTGTACAGGCTGGTGGTGGTGGTGTAATGGTGTGGGGGATGTTTTCTTGGCACACTTTAGGCCCCTTAGTGCCAATTGGGCATTGTTTAAATGCCACGGCCTACCTGAGCATTGTTTCTGACCATGTCCATCCCTTTATGACCACCATGTACCCATCCTCTGATGGCTACTTCCAGCAGGATAATGCACCATGTCACAAAGCTCGAATCATTTCAAATTGGTTTCTTGAACATGACAATGAGTTCACTGTACTAAAATGGCCCCCACAGTCACCAGATCTCAACCCAATAGAGCATCTTTGGGATGTGGTGGAACGGGAGCTTCGTGCCCTGGATGTGCATCCCACAAATCTCCATCAACTGCAAGATGCTATCCTATCAATATGGGCCAACATTTCTAAAGAATGCTTTCAGCACCTTGTTGAATCAATGCCGAATTAAGGCAGTTCTGAAGGCGAAAGGGGAACAAACACAGTATTAGTATGGTGTTCCTAATAATCCTTTAGGTGAGTGTATATTCAAGTAATGTAGTTGACAGTTAATTTAGTTTAGTAATTAAATTTATTTGGATATTTATTTGAAAATGTAGTGTTTTTTACTATATTTATTTAACATTCCAGAATATATAAAGCAATTTTAATTATGTTCTTAAATTTTTTTTTTGAAGAACCGATAAGAATACCATTAAAATACCGGACCGATAAGCAGTATCGATAAGAGTAGTAATACCTTAATGATACCAATCCCTACTACAAACTCAAGAGCTTATCAAAATTAGAGATGCACAATATTTTCTCTGATGTCAGTGTTTTTTTTTATGTATCGTACAATATTAAATATATAACAGTTTGCCTATTTAAAAGTGTCCCTATTATGCTCATTTACAGGTTCATAATTTTTTTTACCCTCTGTATTAATGCTCTTTTTTTAGTTTCGTTTCTTAAAAAGAAAAGCTGGTCTTCTGGTCTTATTAGAAAAAAAATATATTTTTGGCCTTGTAATCTTCATTCAAATGGCCTTAAATGGTTAGTTTCGTTCATCTTTCGAAACACGAATTAAAGGGGTCATGAACTGGCTTTTTAAAAATGTTTATACTGTTGTCTGAGGTCAACTTATGACGTTCGTGTGGTTTTTACATTCAAAAACATCATAATGAATAAGTAATAGGCTATTTTCTGCCCTGGTTTTGAGTCTCTCTCAAGAAACGCTCAAGAAAGTGTTTATGGGCGTGCCGCACTGAAGACTTGAAAGTAAACGCCCACGGCTAGGATTGTATTAGATTCGCATATTTAATGAGCTTCAGCTCCCCTGTCAGTACATGTGGGAATTGTTTTGAAACCGTGTGGAGAAACGGCAACCCGGAATGATTTGCTCACAGGGCTCGCAAAATGTCTTTATCAAACAAACACAATGATTCATCTCTCATCCACCCGCAATTGATTGGAATGTTATTTTTTTATTACTTGGCCCGCCAGATCATAACCGCGAACCGTACACACACATGCGCCCTTCAAATATCAAGTCAAGAGAGTGAACAACGCACATCAAGAAAGGAATGTTATTTCACTATTTAAGATACGTTTTGGTAGCCCGTCTGAAAAACACATAGCCCCGGGACGTTAGGCTTTGCGAGCACTGGCCCATACATATCTCCATATCTCAGAGTCTGAGTCTGGTCCAACAGCATTACAAATAAAGGATTATTCAGTAAGGTATGGTACTAAGGTATGTTCAGTTAGACACGTACACTGAATCAATACATAAAAAACATGTTTTACTCACATAAGCGTGTTGCACCATTCCTGTCGGATCCAATATAGAAGGCACAGCATTGTATTTTAATCTCAATATGTCTGCAAATCCAGTCTCGACCTGCATCTTGTTTACAAACGATTCCGCGGTGAAATGAAGCGAACAAACGGGCAATGTCTTACGCACGTGAGCTGGAACTTCATTAAAAATAACGTTCAACCACACATTCCTAATATTAGAATCTGAAGGAAGCTTATGCAGGGACTGTGTTCTTCCACAACCAGGCACAGCGCAATATATTACTCTCTTTGGCATGTTTATTGCTCGGTAGCGCGATCCGTTTAGCTCCACGAGTCGGTGGACGGGGCTACAGAAGCAGGCGTACGTATTTATCTATTGAGGCGGCGTTTCAGCATACGATGACGTCAAGGGTCGACATATTCTGAGATTGAGTGTTTTCTGGGCCTGTTGTCAATAAAAGCTTGACTAACAATGAAGTTTTCAGCTCCAAAACTTACAGGATATTCTTATATCACAAACTTTTATATATCAAAGATATTTGTTAATGAAATCCGAGAGGTTTCTGAACCATCCATAGGCAGCAATGTCATTGCAACTTTCAAGGCCCAGAAAGGTAGTAAAGGAGTACAGCATAGGAGTCTGACACAGACGAGAAGAAATTGTTGAATAAAGTCGTTATTTCTGTTTTTGCACACAAAAAGTATTCTCGTCACTTCATAACATATAGGTTGAACCCCTGTAGCCACATGGACTATTTTAATGTCTTCAATACTTTTCTGGGCCTTGAAAGTTGCAATGACATTGCTGCCTACGGATGGTTCAGAAACCTCTCGGACTTCATTAAAAAAATCGTAATTATTGTTCCGAAGATAAACGAAGGGCTTACGGGTTTGGAACAACATGAGGGTGAGTAATTAATGACAGTATTTTCATTTTTGGGTGAACTAACCCTTTAACTTGCTCTTCATGTGATATGCTGACATATGCAAGGCTGCACTGCAGTTTAGCCAGTTGATTTCAGATCTGCCTCCATTTCAGAATGCAACACTTCTCACAGTCATTTCTTAACAATGGATAAAAACTGCCTTTTTTCTTATTTAATAAGCCGTTTCACTCAAATACATGCGAAATAAGAATTGGGGTGGGGTGGGCAAATATATGTAAATGACGTACTTCGTAACAGCAACGCTTGTGAGGGGAGTTGTTGGAGCTCCTTTCCTGTGAAGAAAAGAATAATAAGTCACTAACTGCACATTAAATGCCATTACTACAAATCCTGCATCCAGCTGACACCCAAAGAGAAAAGCGAGGTCTCACCAAAGACAGACATTGCCGCAGATGAGAGCGATGGCATTGTTCCAGCCATATACAGCCACAGGAAAGTTAAAGGCAGTGATGATTCCTACCAAGCCTACAGGATTCCACTGCTCAATCAGTGCATGACCTGGCCCTTAAACCACAAGTAAAACACTCAGTGTCTGAATTTATTTTAATACAACCCCAGCTCTGTTTATATGCATGTATAATGTGAAATCAACTCACTTTCAGAGGGTAAAATGGGTCCACCGATCATACGGGACAGTCCTACAGCATAGTCACACACGTCCACATACTCCTGCACCTCACCAACACCCTCCACATAGATCTTGCCCATCTCCAAAGACACCTGCACACAACACACTCATGTCACAATGCTGCGCTATCACTCATTTATGTGGATTTTTACAGTCGTTTTAAAGGGATAGTTCACCCAAAAATTTTTTATTATTTTTTGTTCATGTTAATGCCAAACCTGCGAGTTTCTTTTTTCTGTTGAACACAAAAGATAATAATTTTGACGAATGTTGGTAACCAGACATTTTTTTCTTACTATGGAAGTCAATGGGTGCCGATTTAGGTTTCTGCTGGTGGGTGCCCACACTCCATACCCCCCCGACGTGCAAATACATTACCAACCAAATATAAGACATTTTTATTTACCTCTGTTACCATGATAATACCTGGGGTAATTATAAACAAGCAACAAATGCCCTGTAAAATATTTTAACACTCATTAATAATTAATAGGAGCCTCGTTTTTCAAGAGTAGCCTAGGCTTACTGTCATTTTTTCCATTCGATGGTGCGCTTGAATGAATTACACAAAATTATTTGTGTCTCACGAAGAGAAATCAGACCCGGCACAAGACATAAGCGAATTAAGTGGCTGTTTAGGGCCCCCTTGGCCATCAGGGGGCCCGCAAGAGCACATGAAATGGCTTGCTGCATGTTACTGATGGTCGAAAAACAACTACTAAATAAACTGCAAAATGTTACGTTTTCTAATATATGCAGATTGATTCTGACATCGGCTGGACACTATTAGCTTTCCTAGCTAGGGTTCAAAGTGTTTTCTATGAGAATGTCAAGTAAATTGTAGTGTATTCCTGTGATCAAAGCTGAATTTTCAGCATCATTACTCCAGTTTCAAATTCTAATATGATGATTTGCTGCTCAAGAAACATTTATGATTATCATCAGTGTTGAAATCAGTTGTGTAAACTTTTTTTTAGGATTCTTTGAAAGCTTTCCATTTCAGATAAATGCTGTTCTTTTGAACCTTCTATTCATCAAAGAATCCTGGGGAAAAAAATATTATAATTGTGAGCATATTCAGCACAAGAGACTTTTAAAAACATTTTTTTTTTAAAATCACACATATCCCAGTCTGAACTGTAGTACTGCAAGACTTTGAATATTAGAGTGCAAATTAAGACCTGACCATTCTTGTGGGTTTGCTACTGTTACAATTAAAAAACATACAAGGGTAAAAACATGACAGGCAGACATGATGTAAGCAACACAGCTACAACTAATAAAACTGATAATGGGTGTGCGAATTATCAAGAATTGACAATAGTCATAAAGGCTTGGGCTGGCCTTGAGAAAAATGCAAATACGTTACCAACCAAACAAAAGCACATTCTATCCATGAGTACTGTGAGACACCCGTCCAGTTTTGTGCTAGAGTGAAAAATCCAGAGATTCATTACACGGATGCGCTCTCGACATTTATCATTAAAATAATGGCATAGAAACACCCTAAAATTAACTATAAAAACGAGATGAAAGTCGTGTCTGAAAGCTGCGATCTTTTTTTATTGGTTAAAATGAATGGAGAATATGTTGTGTTTTTCTGTGGGTGCTCGATCATTACCACAAGATTGGCGCCTATGCCATCAACTGTCTGGTTGCCAACATTCTTTAAAATATCTTCTTTTGTGTTCAACAGAAGAAAGAAACTCATACAGGTTTGGAACAACATGAGGGTGAGTAAATGATGACAATTTTCATTTAATGCAATCTTACCAAGCTGCCGAGAGCTTTGATCTGCCTTCTTAAAGCCTCTCCAATCTGTCGAACGATTTCACCTCTCTTTGGAGCAGGAACCTGAATGACACATGTGGACAAGGGTTCAGGGGTTTATATATACCATACATCTGTGGATCTCTTTCATCAAGAATTAAGCATCTGTATATATAAACCAAGCACTGAACTAAGTTGATCGTAGAGACCATTGGTGCCAATCTATTATCCACTTAGGCTTATGATGCTTTTGAGACACGCAGTCAAGTCACCATTTATATAGCGCTTTTTACAACACAGATTGCTTCAAAGCAGCTTTACAGTGATAATAGGGAAAAAAATTTGTTGTAGAAAAGTTAATTAATTTCTGTTGTAAAAACTGATTAGTTATTTAATTTGGTGCCATTTATAACACCATCTTCAATTAAAACCGAAAACCGCCAATGCGTTTCGGACCCCATCCGCACGGCAACAGCTTCTGGTGACCCGAGAACGCAAACCATGAAATAGGTTTGAAGTAGTTTTGAAACTACCATCTTCATCACGGGCAAACCACTAAAAAGGCAAATTTGTGACGGCATGTATGCAAGCACTACATGTTCAGCCTATAGGCAAGTGTGTTTAAATGCGTATGTGTGGGGAAGGGAAGGAGGCCTTCACAGGGGAGAGTCTAGTTGACACGGTCTCTGCTGACACTTCAGGTCTGCATGGGTCGTGTCTAGGTGCAGGTCCACCATCTGATCTGGATCCGGCAGACTACAGTAACCTCAGGATAAACAGAGACTAACATTAGCGTAGATGCCATTCTTTTTATGATGTAACGAGTACATCAGGTGTTATGGGAAGTGTTCCCGATTCCGGCAGACCTAGTTAATGCAGCCTAAAACAATCACTTAACTGCTTTGAATAATAGAACATTATCAATTTCTATGTGCATGTCATAGTTAAGGGTGTGAACCTACACTGGTCTCACAGTTCGGTTCGATTACGATTATGTCATTGATTCAGTTCAATCGATATCACGACACATCACAATGCATTGACGATGCACTGCATCCTCAATTTTAAATTTTACTTCACATGTATACAATTTTGTCAATAAATACAAGCAGTCAGATATATGAACTGAACCTTTAATTTTACCTGCTCAAAGAATGTATCAAACAAAACTCAAGACAACAGGAGCATTTAGAACAAATACACAAAAGTAAATACTAAAAGCCACTTCAGGAGGTGGTCTGGATTCCAGATGAAACTGAACAAGTCTAAATGCATCTGGCTGTTAAAACCACATATGTAAATTTTACTCCTCCCAAGAATGCTAAAATAAACGTGCGAGCGTGTTATGGGCTACAACATGTTATAGTCAGATATGACGGCGCTACTGCATGCATTGCCACAGACGAGCAGCTGAGTATCTCTTTATCAAGCCAAGGCACAAACTACCACAAATACAACCGAAAGCAAGCCACAGATGCTCAAAACATAATCATCTTCATTAAAAGTAAAGAAACTGAATGATCTTACCAGTGCTGTTGCCGCACTCTCTCCTATTGTGGTCTTTGATCTCAAAATTAGCTGATGATTAATGATTAATAAAATGCAGCTCATATCTGTTGTTTTCGCTGGCGTGAACTCCATTAAATCTGCATATAGCGCGGGAATTGGAGATCGGATTTATATTTATATTTAAATGTAAATGAAATCGTTTTGGTAAATCAGATGGCTATCTGATCTGTAAAAATGCATGAAGTGACCAGGTGTAAACTAACCTTTATATCATTTGATCTATTTTGGCTAAGCTGGGTCCACCTTGGCACTGAAAGGCATTAACAGCTCAGGGTGAAAACGGCTGACGTGGTTTCTCAAATTAGTGGGATTACCCCATGCATATTTTATTTGTGCGAGGCATGATTTAGGCTATACACAGCATGTGTCTTCTCTAGGTCGTGTTTACCAGGTTGTTCATAAAAGCTGAAATGTGCCCAGATGTCAACTTTTAAAGTAGTTGGAGCATTTTTAATTACTCGCACTCAAGTCTCGCCTCCCTCTGCCATTGTATGTTACCCCGACAAAGCACGTGCGCAACAAATGACAGCAGAAAAGCGTCAGTACATTATAATCGGTTATGATCTATTACTGAACCGATACCGAATCATCCTCGTCTGCATCGCGATGCATCGTAGAAACTATTAATTTCAACACCCCTAGTCAAAGTATAGAGATTTGTTTAAACTGACAGAGTGTGTCTGCTTCCTGAACAATGCTAGGAAGACTGTTCCACAGTTTAGGTGCTAAATAGGAAAAGGATCGACCGCCTGCAGTTGATTTTGATATTCTAGGTATTATCGACTGGCCAGAGTTCTGAGACCGCAATAGACGTGATGGAGTGATTTGAAGCAAGATTTTAAAATGTATACCATGTTTAATAAGGAGCCAATGCAGTGTTGACAGAACTGGGCTAATATGGACATACTTCCTGGTTTTAGTAAGAACTCGAGCTGCTGCGTTTTGGACCAGCTGGAGTTTATTTATTAAGCGAGCAGGGCAACCAACCAGTAAAGCATTACAATAATCTAGCCTTGAAGTCATTAACGCATGAACTGTTCAGCATTTTGCATTGAAAGCATGTGCCGTAATTTAGATATATTTTTAAGATGGAAGAATGCAGTTTTACAGATGCTAGAAACATGGCTTTCAAATGAAAGATTGATATCAAAGAGCACACCCAGGTTCCTAACTGATGACGAGGACTTGACAGAGCAGTCATCAAGTGTACTACGTGCAGAGGTTTTTTTAGAATCAAGTTGTAGGAAATTACTAGTAATTTTTTATATCAGCTATGCATTCCGTCAATCTTGTGAATTGGTATGTTTCGTCAGGGTGCGAAGAAATATAGAGCTGAGTATCGGAAGTATAACAGTGAAAACTAACGCCATGCTTCCTAATGATATCTCCCAAGGGTAGCATGTACAGGGTGAAAAGCAACGGTCCTAGCAACTGAACTTGTGAACGGTATGACATCTCTCCATTTACTGCTACAAACTGATAATGGTCAGACAAATATGATTTAAACCATGCCAATGGAATACCACTAATGCCAACATAATTTTTGAGTCTATTCAGAAGAATGTTGTGGTCGATAGTATTGAATGCAGTGCTAAGATCGAGTAATACTAATAGAGAGATACAACCACGATCAGATGATAAAAGTACATTTGTAACTAATAAGAGCAGTCTCAGTACTACGATACAGTCTAAATACTGACTGGAAATCCTCACAGATATCTGCCTTTTCTAGTATTTTTGACAGAAAGGGTAGATTTGAGATTGACCTGTAATTGACTATTTCTGTAGGATCAAATTGCGTTTTTTTAATAAGAGGTTTAATAATAGCCAACTTAAGTTTTCAGTACATATCCTAATGAAAAAGATAAATGAATGATATTAAGAAAAGGATCTATGACCTCTGGAAGCATCTCTTTTAGTAGCTTAGTCGGTATAGGGTCGAGCATACATGTTGATTTAGATGATTTAAAGAGTTTAGCCAATTCTTCCTCTCCTATAGCAGTAAATGATTGGAATTTTTCCTTAGTGATACTACAATGCACTGTCTGATGCAATACTGTAGTAGATGGTTGCATAGTTATAATTTTCTTCCTAATATTATCAATCTTGCACGTAAAGAAGTTCATAAAGTCATTACTGCTGTGCTGTTTGCAAACTTTATATCTTGTTAATTTAGCCACTATCAAATAAATATATAGGGTTGTGTTTGTTTTCTTCTAAGAGAGTCGAGAAATAAGCAGATCTAGCAGTTTTTACTGCCTTTCTGTATGTAATCATGCTCTCTTTCCATGAAATGTGAAAAACAGTTTTGTTTTCTTCCAGCTGCACTCCATTTTTCTGGCTGCTGTTTTAAGAGCCCGAGTGTGCTTGTTGTACCATGGCATTGGACTATTTTCTTTAATCTTCTTTAAGCGCAGAGGAGCAACTGTATCTAAAGTGCTGGAAAAGAGAGAGTCAATAGTTTCTGTTCAACATCGAGTTCCTCTAGGCTGCAGTTCTGCAGCCCAGTGTGCTTTGTGAACCAATTCAACAGATTCACTGGAAAGAATCAGCTCGTTCACAAATTGGACATTGCTCTTGCATCTTAGAAGGGGTAGCGATTTCTTCAGCTCAAAATAACGAGGAACAATAAGTTTTATGAAATGTAGTAAAAAGTAAAAAGAACTACATTATGTTTTAGAATGCTTTAGTAAGTTTCACAAAATAAAAACACTGATAAAATACAGGTACTTGGGGAAAAAAAAATTACTTAAAAGGGGTCATGAACTGGCTTTTTAAATTTCTATACTGTTGTCTAAGGTCAACTTATGATGTTTGCGTGGTTTTTACATTCAAAAACATCATAATGAATAAGTAACAGGCTATTTTCTACCCTGGTTTTGAGGCTCTCTCCTGGAATGCTCGGTTTTTTTATGGGCATGCCCACTGAAGACTTGGAAGTAAACGCCCACTGCTATGATTGGATAACAGTTTTGCATAATAATGAGTTACGGCTCCTCCATCAGTACATTGTTTTGAAAACTTGCAATGTGGAAAAACGGCAACCGGAATCCGCCCACAGGGCTCGCAAAATGTCTATCAAACAAACAACTATTTATTTCTCATCCACCCGCAATTAATATGAATGTTTTTTTTTTTTATTACTTGGCCTGCCCTATCGGTGGATATAAATGCGAACCGCGCATAACACACACACACATACCCCCACGCACACACGAGCATCACTGCAGAGTCTGTGGGCTTTGCGAGCCCTGGCCCAGTCTGATTACGAATCGCAGCACAATTAACCAATAACACCACAAATAAAGGATTCTCCAGCCTGTGACAGCGTGCTAAGTTATGTTCAGTTAGACACGTACACAATCAATATCAAACGATCTGTAACAATGCAATACGGTCACATAAAAAATATTTTTTACTCACATTAGTGTGTTGCTTCATTTATTCATGTAATCTCATCCTGTCTGCAAATCCAGTCTCGTTTACAAACGAATCTGTGGTGAAATTAAGCAAACAAATGCGCAATGTCTTCCCCACGTGAGCTGGATCTTCATTAAAAACAAAGTTCATCCATGCATTCATAATATTGGAATCCGAATTAAGCTTATGTGGCATGTTTATTGCTTGGAAGTTCGATCCGATTTAGAACCAGGTAGGCCTCTATGTTATTTATCTATAACGTCAGACATGAGCCAGTGGGCGGGGCTACAGAATCAGGCGTACATTTGTTGAGGTAGTGTTTCACCACACTCTGACGTCACAGCCTGGCTCATTCTGAGAGCTCTCGTTTGCTGGGCCTGGTGTCAATAAAAGCTTTTCTTTGACTAACAAGGAAGTTTTCAGCTCTAAAAATTACAGGGTATTCTTATATTACCATGACCTTTTATATATCAAAAGCTCAAGGGAAATTTGATTTCTCAATTCATGACCCTTTTAAATTACAGCAACAAAGCAAAAATATTTTGTTACAGTCCACTACCACTGAAAACAAGCAACTAGAGTATACACAGCTCTGTATATATTTATACAGTGGTTAGTTACACCAAGGTATTACAGATGATTTCCTTTATTTCTTTCCACCAAATGGCACCAATCTTCCTCCATTTATTGGAACTTAAATAGCTTTGCTCTATTTCTAACTTAAAAACTGCATACATTGGAAAAGTATTTTTTTTTTCTAATATTTGTATTTTATATTGAAATAAGTGGTGAATATTCTTTAGTACCATGAAATCCCCTCAAAATACAAAGAAATTAAAACTAAAATATTGATTTAATGTTACACAAGGTGTTCGGTGTCACTTGTGACCACGAGAAGTATGCATATGACCCTAAATGAGAAGCACCAGAGGGTTAGAGGGTTGCTTTTAACTTCTGTTGGGGAGAAAGGTAATGTTTATAGATACTGGTTTTGGAAAGTTACAAATTGTATATGGAAATCATGTAATGAAATTAGTGGCATTCGTCAATTGTGTCAAAGTTGTCCACATTATGAGGTTTACCCTATCACCAGGTAGCTGATATTACCCAGCCTTACACAATACTTGATAATACGAAAGCTTACATCTGCCCACACTTTCCACGCGTCTTGTGCTTTCTGTACAGTTTCCTCATATTCTGCTACGGTTGCCTGTTTAAAGACAAAATTCAATCAGGGAAGGAATCATGCCTCTTAATATTTCCTTATTCATTAATTGCATTGATTAATTTAATTAAAAATAAATAAATAAATAAAAAAAGTTTCCATTACCTGACGCACTCTGGCAATGGGCTCATTGTTAGCTGGACAGTATGAAGTGACCACCTGTATGAAACGCATAATTCATTAAACAGCATCCTGTACAAAGAACATAAGAACTTATAGTAAAATGCAACAACTGACAAAGAATAATTCTGTGAATAAAAAGCTATTTTAAATGTTTCATTAGCCTCCAATAGTAGTCTTGAGATGTTTTTTTAACTTTACATGGCTTTCTAAACACGCAGCTCTCTTGTGTGAGAAGTGAGTGCAACGTCAAGGATATCCGTCTGGCGCATGTTACACAGAAAACAATGGAAAAGCAGAGCAAAAAATGTGTTCTGTCTGCATGGCTTGGTTACGGGTTTGATGTAACCCTTGATCTTCTCCCCATTGAGCTTCTCTATTTTTACAATGTTTTGAATGAACAACGCAGCAGTGCCACATCTAGTGAGTTCAAATGGACAGGCTAACAAAAACATTAAAACAACGATGGCTCTCAAATAATCATCGCCACATCTTGTGCACTAGGCTTGTGCACAGGCTGCCTGATGCACACCTAAGAGTCTAATGGAATTATCAAACTCGGCTGGATAAACCAAACCACTACTCGTAGGGCTGGCCAAAAAACTATAAAAGATAATTATCGTGACATAATTTTCCTCTATAAAACAATAACAAGACTTCAATAAATGTTCGATATAATGTTAATGTGCTAAAACCGGAACCGTGTGCCACACAGACCATTTATCCGCTCGGTTCAAAGTTCAAATGGCAGCACGAGCTTAATAGAGCAAATGCGTTTACTCACTGATTGGTCTCGGTCACGTGACCACTGAACATCGCTATGAGATCCAGTGAGAAGTGCTTGAATTCAGCGAAGAACACAAATGTCTTGTGATTTAAACTAGTTTAAAGCCAGATGAAACATTGCTGACAAACAGGAGAAACATTGTGTGCAACGATACAGTCAGAAGGCTTTTCAATCTACAAATCACCATCATTTACCATGGATTTACTGTAACACTATTACTGTAACATCATGGTATTGTGGCAGAAATGTGGGATATTCACAGTGTTGGGCTACTCTGAAACTGTGGCTTTACAATCTACTTGCAAGTTAAAGTAGTTAAGTTACATTCAAGCTAACCTTTTGAAAAAGTAGTTAGCTACACTACAAGTTACTATCAGAAAGTAGCTAGATACATTGAAACTACTTTTCTTTTTTTTTTTACAATGACATTGTTACAAATAACCGAATAATTATTAATGAAGAATGTTATAATATTTGGGGTTTCAAGCAACATAATGCAATGTAATTATGATTTCAAAGAGTACAGGGTGAATTCAGGTTGATTGGGACACTTTTTTCCCCAGTCATTTCAAATGGCAAAAACTGTCAGAATCATTTGATTTGTAAACTCTCCGATACACACAATACCTCTCTCAAACTGACTGTCTAAGTGCAAAATGGCTACACATTTAACATCAGTGCAAGAACAAAAATGTATGCAACTTAAATTAAATACTCAGGAGTCAGGTTAAACTCACAGCACATGCAGTGATGGAGCGCGCAGCATTTTGAACAGAAACGCTCTGAGTAGTCATGAGCTGCTCGCATGAACAGTGCGCGTTTCGAATGGTTAATAGTGGACATTTCAAGCTTTCTATACACCTATTTCACCTATTTCTCATGTCTGTGAGGCAAGTAGCCTGCTGAGTTTTGGTTTATTTATGAGACACGCTCCAGTTCATGTGCAACGCAAGTGATCGCTCCGGTGCCTCCATGTCACGATTATTGTCTGCTATAGTCTATTTGCTTCTTATTTATTAAATCCCGGCAATTGGCTGATGAAACATTGATTAAAATTAAGATACAAAACAAAATTCACTTTAAAAGAAAGGCTTTCTACAAAACTTAATGAAGTGGTCAAAATCATTTCTGACCCTATGTCTTTGACATACTCACCTAAAGGATTATTAGGAACACCATACTAATACTGTGTTTGACCCCCTTTCGCCTTCAGAACTGCCTTAATTCTACGTGCCATTGATTCAACAAGGTGCTGAAAGCATTCTTTAGAAATGTTGGCCCATATTGATAGGATAGCATCTTGCAGTTGATGGAGATTTGTGGGATGCACATCCAGGGCACGAAGCTCCTGTTCCACCACATCCCAAAGATGCTCTATTGGGTTGAGATCTGGTGACTGTGGGGGCCATTTTAGTACAGTGAACTCATTGTCATGTTCAAGAAACCAATTTGAAATGATTCGAGCTTTGTGACATGGTGCATTATCCTGCTGGAAGTAGCCATCAGAGGATGGGTACATGGTGGTCATAAAGGGATGGACATGGTCAGAAACAATGCTCAGGTAGGCCGTGGCATTTAAACGATGCCCAATTGGCACTAAGGGGCCTAAAGTGTGCCAAGAAAACATCCCCCACACCATTACACCACCACCACCAGCCTGCACAGTGGTAACAAGGCATGATGGATCCATGTTCTCATTCTGTTTACGCCAAATTCTGACTCTACCATCTGAATGTCTCAACAGAAATCAAGACTCATCAGACCAGGCAACATTTTTCCAGTCTTCAACCGTCCAATTTTGGTGAGCTCGTGCAAATTGTAGCCTCTTTTTCCTATTTGTAGTGGAGATGAGTGGTACCCGGTGGGGTCTTCTGCTGTTGTAGCACATCCGCCTCAAGGTTGTGCGTGTTGTGGCTTCACAAATGCTTTGCTGCACACCTCGGTTGTAACGAGTGGTTATTTCAGTCAAAGTTGCTCTTCTATCAGCTTGAATCAGTCGGCCCATTCTCCTCTGACCTCTAGCATCAACAAGGCATTTTCGCCCACAGGACTGCTGCATACTGGATGTTTTTCCCTTTTCACACCATTCTTTGTAAACTCTAGAAATGGTTGTGCGTGAAAATCCCAGTAACTGAGCAGATTGTGAAATACTCAGACCGGCCCGTCTGGCACCAACAACCATGCCACGCTCAAAATTGCTTAATGAATGCTAAGAAGTAAGAAGTAAGAATGCTTTCCCATTCTGACATTCAGTTTGGAGTTCAGGAGATTGTCTTGACCAGGACCACACCCCTAAATGCATTGAAGCAACTGCCATGTGATTGGTTGATTAGATAATTGCAATAAGAAATTGAACAGGTGTTCCTAATAATCCTTTAGGTGAGTGTATTACGCATCTTTGTACTTTTCATATCAATATAGCCTAGATGAAATTTAAAAATAACATTATAATATTTAAACTTAAATATGAAACAAAATACATAGTAGGCTACAATAGAGAAATTTCATGTCGGAGCGGGATGACAATTTTACGTTTTTTTTTTTTTAATGAACATAAATTTACATCTACATCCTAACTCAAGCTACTGTCGCTGCAAACTGTGCTGAAGATACGAGTCAAAGTCAGGCGACACAAACCAGTTTCATGACTTGAAACAATATCACCTGTTAGAACATGCAGAAATTAAGAAATTAATTTTTTCTATTAAGATTCTATTAGATTTATTTTAAGGAAAAGTGTAAAGAATAAAAAAAAAAAGCCAAGTGCTTGTCATGTTATGACAATAAAGAGTAGTTTAAAACCACAATTAACGTTCTGGTTTCTACAACTTTCACTTAGGAGCAAAAATCTGCCTTTAACCTTGAAATAAACAAAGATTTAACATTCATTGTGATAATTATTGATAGACTGATATTAAAAATTTTATTGGGATAATTATTTTGGCCATATCGCCCAGCCCTAGCTTCTTGCTAATAAAGTTTTGATGGATGCAAATTGTAAATCAAGGTAAAGATGATTGCAGTGACATACAGGAGTCGTACAGTAAGCACGCATGAGTCCGTTATATTGAGGGCAAGGGCATCTCAGTCATTTCCTGTCGGGATTGAGAATCGAACCTGCAACCTCTGGGTTACCAGGGTTACCAGAGTATGAGTATGCTGATTTTTTTAAATGTCCTAGCTAATCCAAGCATTATAATTTTAAATAGTTGACTACAGAAGGTGGTCTGGTGGAAGCTAGATATTTTACTTTATAACGTGTTAAATATGGATATTTTTATTATAAAAACCCACCAGTTTTCTTCAGAAGGCCTTTATTAACCCACTGGAGCTGTGTGGATTACTTTTATAAATGGATGCATGCACTTTTTTGGGCTTCAAATTTTGGGCTGCCATTATAAAATTTGGATTAG
Source organism: Rhinogobio ventralis (assembly GCA_039654625.1). Classification (NCBI taxonomy): domain Eukaryota; kingdom Metazoa; phylum Chordata; class Actinopteri; order Cypriniformes; family Gobionidae; genus Rhinogobio; species Rhinogobio ventralis. Next base: position 20,670,863 of record CM077215.1, on the reverse strand, counting down.
CCAGGACATTTTTTTAAAGTACCCCTATTATGGATTTTTGAAAAAACCTTTTATGCAATGTGTAATGTAGCTGCATGTGAATGTAAACAGTCTGCAACGTTGTAAAGCTGAAAGTGCATCATAAATAAAGTTAATTTATAACAAATTTTATAACTCAAAAGAAAGTCGACTTTGAACTACTAAATTCACACGTCACAACTTACTACATAATGCCCGCCTACGTTCTGCGTGGACAGGACATCTTGCTGTAGCTCGTTCGTGTGGATAACATGTTAAAATACTGTGCTCTCCGCTGTGAAAGTAAATTCAATTTCAAATTTACCACGATACCACAGCAGTATAATCCCAAACTTTTGCTGTGTTCTCTTCATGTTACTGACGACTGCTTCTCCAATCTCAGCAAGTTCAACATAGCATTCGTAAAATGGTTGCCCTTGAAAGATGGGTCAGTACTCAGTTTGTTTGGAGCAGCTTGCTCATCCGAATTACAACCTGTAAGTATGATTAATTATTGATGTATACATTTCCTGCCGCGTGCTCAAAATATGTAGTTTTGTGTTTTATATTGTGTAGGTCTCCGGCTAACTCGCGTTATTAGTCTTACTGAAATACTACCGCAAACTGGGTCTGTTAATGCAGACTGTCTGTTGTTCTTACTACTTTGAGTAAAGTTAAATGCATCGAGTATAGATGGAGTAAGATTTGTTTTGCAAATTTTAATGTTACATCAGTCATTCACGTTAACGCACGTTAATGCCGTATGCACCGTTATTGATACAGTTAATACAGTTCCCACATGAGCACCGCAATAAATTAGAAATATTCACATGGGTTTGTTGATGGATGTACACTTGTTAATGCTGAGGAATGACAGCTGCAACATCTCATAAAGTACCTCAAAATGAGTAGTGTGTTACTGAGAAACGTCCTACTCAAGTCGTCCTTGCGATGGAGGTTCAGGGTGAATAACTAGTTCTTCCAATGTTTCATCATTGATTTGGACTCACGCTGGGATTGATGTAAAATTGACATCATCGTTAGGTGTCTTTACAGTGTGTACAATACGGAGCTGAAGTAGTTATAGTAATGGGTGTTTGTTTCTGACGTGCACGGTAGACCAAATCACTACAGACTGGGCTATCTGGCCAATCAGAGCAGAGTAGCTTGCGGAAAGAAGGGATTTAGATACTGATTCAATCCTTCGAGTCGTTTGAGAATCATTGAACACTGTGATGATGTGCAATATATATTATGAGAAAATTAAAGTGTTTTGACCTTTGATGCATGTAAACCTGTTGTTGGAGACCTCTAAAACAAAATTAAGAAACTTAAATAGCATAATTGGGAACCTTAATATAACGGATTGTATTCGTCTGAAAGAATAAAGTCATTAACACCTAAAATGGCTTGAGGGTGAGTAAATCATGGGGTAATTTTCCTTTTTGGGTGAACTATCCCTTTAAGTAAAGTGTTATAAATAATAATAGTTTTTATAGTTTTATTTGGGGGGGTTGTTTTTTTCTGCCCCATGAAACATATACACCGATCAGGCATAACATTATGACCACTGACAGGCGAAGTGAATAACACTGGCTAGACGACTGGGTCAGAGCATCTCCAAAACTGCAACTCTTGTGGATTGTTCCCAGTCTGCATCTATCAAAAGTGGTCCAAGGAAGGAATAGTGGTCAACCGGCAACAGGGTCATTGATGCATGTGGGCAGAGAAGGCTGGCCGGTGTGGACCAATCAAACATACAAGCTACTGTAGCTCAAATTGCTTAAGTAGTTAATGCTGGTTCTGATAGAAAGGTGTCAGAACACACAGTGCATCACAGTTTGTTTTGTATGGGGCTGTATAGCCGAAGACCAGTCAGGGTGCCCATGCTGACCCCTGTCCACCACCGAAAGCGCCAACAATGGGCACGTGAGTATCAGAACTGGACCACGGAGCAATGGAAGAAGGTGGCCTGGTCTGATGAATCACATTCTCTTTTACATCACGTGGACGGCCGGCCGCGTGTGTGTCACTTACCTGGGGAACACATGGCACCAGGATGCACTATGCAAAGAAGGCAAGCCGGCGGAGGCAGTGTGATGCTTTGGGCAATCTGGGAAACTGCTGGGAAACCTTGGGTCCTGCCATCCATGTGGATGTTACGTTGACACAAACCACCTACCTAAGCATTGTTGCAGACCATGTACACCCTTTCATGAAAACAGTATTCCCTGGTGGCTGTGGCCTCTTTCAGCAGGATAGTGCACCCTGCCACAAAGCAAAAATGGTTCAGGAAGGAGTTGTGTTGACTTGGCCTCCAAATTCCCCAGATCTCAACCCAATCGAGCATCTCTGGGATGTGCTGAACAAACAGGTCCAATCCATGGAGGCCCCACCTAGCAACTTACAGGACTTGCTGCTAACATCTTGGTGACAGATACCTTCAGGGGTCTAGTGGAGTCCATGCCTTGACAGCAAAAGGGGGATCAACACAATATTCGGAAGGTGGTCATAATGTTATGATACACATGTGAGTCGCCGGACCCGCGGAATGAATAGAGAAGCATGCGTAACGCCGCTGACATGCTAGGATGCCGGGCCGCTATTCCCCTCAGTGACAGTGGCCTAAAGAGGACGAGCCGTCATGTCGAAGCCGCCGCCGCCGCCCCTCGGACCGAAGAGAGAACCGCGTGTGGCCGTCTGACCCTACCTGGACCCATCCTACAGTGTTTCCCATACATTGATTTATTTGAGGCGGCCAGCCACAATATCAACATTGACCGCCACAAATAAATTTTAGTGCTTCCCAATCATTAACTAGACTGTAAAATTGAAAGCTCGAAAAGGCTTTGTGTCCTTTTTAAAAAAAATAAATAAATAAAAATCACAAAAAAACTGTCTGTTTGTGCTGCGTTAAAGGATTAGTTCACTTTTAAATAAACTTTTGCTGATAATTTACTCACCTCCATGTCATCCAAGATGTCCATGTCTTTCTTTCTTCAGTCGAAAAGAAATGAAGGTTTTTGATGAAAACATTCCAGAATTTTTCTCCATTATAATGGACTTTAATGGGCACCAAACGGTTCAAGGTCCAAATGACAGTTTCAGTGCAGCTTCAAAGGGCTTCAAATGATACCAGACGATGAATAATGGTCTTATCTAGCGAAAAGATCGGTCATTTAAAAATATATATAATTTATAAGCACATAATATAGTTTTATAAGCACAAAAGCTCGCCTTGCTCTGTTCTGTGATGCGCGTTCGTGGCGTCACGTAATACGCAATTACGTTGAAAAGGTCACGCTTGATGTAGGTGGAAGTACCGAGTCAGTGTTTACAAATGTGCGGAAGGAGGACCATATACACATATTCAAATGTCTTTGTACTTCGGTACTTCCGCCTACGTCAAGCGTGACCTTTTCAACGTGATTGCATATTACGTGATGTCACGAACGCTAGGCGAGACAGAACGGAGCAAGGTGAGCATTTGTGCTTATAAAACTTAAACTTTTTTTCTTTTTTTTTATGACCGATCGTTTCACTAGATAAGACACTTATTCATCGTCTGGTATCGTTTAAAGCCCTTTGAAGCTGCACTGAAACTGTCATTTGGACCTTGAACCGTTTGGTGCCCATTAAAGTCCATTATAATGGAGAAAAATTCTGGAATGTTTTCATCAAAAACCTTCATTTCTTTTCGACTGAAGAAAGAAAGACATGGACATCTTGGATGACATGGGGGTGAGTAAATTATCAGCAAAAGTTTATTTAAAAGTGAACTAATCCTTTAAGAGAAGTGCGCGCTTCGCTCACGTGATCAGCTCCGCCTCTCCATTCACATGTGCTAAGTTTAAGGTGCATTTGGAAACGTAGCGGGCACCAGTTACTCATTTGCATAGTTTACTGCAAACTGGTGTGTGCGTCGTCGACTCGTCATCCAGCGCGGCAAGTGGGGGTCGCACTGGTGGCCAACTAATAAGAGCTGCCATTTCTGTTACATATGAGAAACATATGGCAAACAAAGCAAGAGCGGAATGGAACTGCGCTACTCGTTTGAGCTGCACAGACCATTTCTCAGCTCGGAACAATAATAGACACAGCAGCACAAGCTCATAAACGGGCCGATCTCGATCACATGACACCGTTACTACACAGCGCTGGAGATCCAGTGAGAAAACGTTTGTTTTTGCAGCGGTGAGTAATGTAGCCAGATCTCTTGAACGCTATCCGAGTTTTCATTCAGTGCTGAGTTAATGCAAGCTCGCGAAAATCAAGGCTTTACAGTCTTTAAAATCCATTGAATAAAACTATTGATTTTCTTGCTGCTAAGAGGACCGACGACCAACTGCATCTTCGGAAGTGACATCTAAATATAAATGCTGGATTCACTCTGCACGAGACAGAAATATCCTCCTGAGACCCAGAATACAGGGTTTGCCTCTGTAGAGAACATTATATTTTAGTGAATTTCTCTGACAACATACAGTTTTGTCTGGATATTCTAATGAAATATGGTATTCTTATGAAAATATTCCTTTTTATTACTCCCATTATTATACGTCTTTTTACATTGCATATTGTCCTAAAAACATATTACTATGCAAATTAGATATAGTGCATTTCATAGAATGGGAATGGCCATGTTTATCATTAATAAATGGTCAGTTTATTGATTTGTTTGGTTAACTTTGGATAAATATTTTATTTTAATACCATGCAGTGCACAAAATTAAGATTCGAGAGATGGTTCAAGTCAGTGTTCAATAAATGAAGTTAAGTTTAGAAATGTTGTGCATCCACTTATTATTAGTGTGACATTTTAGCATGCAAATGAAGGCGAAAACTTCAAGATCTCAGCCCTAAAAATTGGCTGCACATATCGGCCATCGGCTGACCCTGACCTCTAAAAATCGGCATCGGCTATAGAAAAACCCATATCGGTCGATCTCTATACCAAAGTATTCCAAATTCAAATGTGAGGCCACCTGTCCAACAGCTAAAGCTTGACTGAAAGTGGGTCATGCAATAGGACAATGATCCCAAACACACCAGCAAATCAGAATGGCTGAAAAAGAAAATCAAGGTGTTGCACTGGCCCAGTCAAAGTCCAGACCTCAACCTGACTTTTTAAAAGTGGCTCTACAAGCAATTTAATCATAGGGTGTACTTAGTTTATCACCCATGGCTTTTCCATTTTGGCTTTGTTTTTGTTAAATAAATAATGGCGTGATGTAATATGTAATTTGTTGTTGTTCATTTGAGGTTGTATTTACCTAATTTTAAGACCTGCTAATGAGTAATGACCAGATGTTTTTTATTATGTTCTGATATGAAAAACCAACTATGTGTCATGTCACATGACTCCATACCTAACTAACGGGCATGGTTAGCAGTATAGAGAGTATGCATTGACGTCACTTTCCTGCCAGAACATGCCCCCTCAGCCGGGACTGAGTGGTAGAAGAGCTGCTGCATGACTAGATTTAATAGGGGGAAACACGAGTAAAACAAACTGTTATCAGTTTAAACTAAAGGTTGGACTCGATATAGTGTTCCTTACAACTTACCAAAGATCCAGTGATCCATGGATATTGACATGCAGCCAGGAATCGTGTTTTCCTGACATTTATATGAGCCTGATTTCGATACATAAATATTTATCACTGTCAGTCACCACAATTTCAAGAGTGAATCCTGCATGTATATGCAGATGGGCCTATGTATTGAAGCGTGTATGTGGAAAACAAAAGTTATATACAAATTCTGATTATAGGACCATTAATTTAAAAAAAAAAAAAAATTTATAACTAGACAGTTATAAAAAAATAACTTTTTCGACTAGACAGCGCGCAAATAGCGCTCCCTTTATAATAATTAAAAGATGTCACTCATTCAATGAATGTGATCTCACAAAGTTCTGTTATATTAATCAGTAGGGCTGGGTATTGACACAAATTTCACAATTCGATTAAATTGATACACAAGCTTGCAATTCAATTCGATTCGATTCGATTATTTTGGATATATCAGGTACAATACATGGCAAATTTTCTTAAGGAAAACAATGCTGTAAACTATATGAGTCAATATGAGTAAATATTGAAAGAATATTTCAATTATAATGAATATTTAATATGGTACATAGATTTAGCAAAACGCTCCTCCCTAGAGTTAATTTTTGTAGCTCACAAACGAGTTTATGGACACTGGATATGGTTTTTCTGAGGGTAATGTGACATTACATGACATTGTTTACAAGCTGTTTTACTGACGTCTTTCCACGATTGAAACACTGATTGAGCGATTCCATGTGACATGATACGGATTTCGGTAAGATGTACTCTATATTTTAACACACTTTCAGATGCTCATTCATGTTTATTTTGTGCTGTAACTGGTATTAAGGCGGAAGAGAAGATCAGTTCATGTGCAGCTTCTCTTGAGTTGAGCTGCGCCAGACCAGACATCACGCCACAGCGCCAAAACGGTTTTTATGTTTTTGAATTTCGTAATAAAATGGACGCAATTTAAAATCTGAGACTTTGTTTCATATCAGTAGTAACAAAGCACAAAGCTTATTGCGATTTATTGGATGGGAGCTGCTACAATGTTCCGTTCAACCGAAAACAGGAGGACTAATCGAGTCGTGGGATTTAAGAATCGATATCAGTTCGTAAAAATGTAAATAGATTAAAACCGAGAAATCAATATTTTTTACCCAGCCCTATTGATCAGTGAAGCAGACTACACAATGAATCTCTTATTTACATAATGTCTACACGTTGTTTGAGAGGATTTGCGCGCGTGCAGAACTCAGCACTGGACAAAAACTCAAGCAGTGAGTGGATCCTAACTTTAACACCTGTGATTGGCCATTGCATTCAATAAATCAACAAACATGTCAGTGATTGGCTACATTACTCACTGAAGCGAAAACACGTTGGAAAATGTAATCATTTGATGAACGCAAATCCAGATATGCACTAGAACTTTTGCCAAGAAAACCGATCGTAGACCAGCAGTTATGGGCAGCTTTTCCCTCTAAAAGCAATCAGTAGCAGAAGCAGCAGGCGGCAGGGGTTTGAGTGAGAAAATTACATGCTATTATCAAGTCCGCCTCCCTTAGTCCGGACGGGGGCACAGGGATGTCCAAGGGGAATCATTTCGAAATGAATCATTTCGTTCATTTCGTTCCTTTCAGCAGAATATAATTCAAATGTTACATATTAAATTTTCCAACACATTTAGTACTTTTGGAATAAAAAATGAACTACAAATTAATGCAGCCATGGCCAAACTTTGAGAAAGAAATGATTAATTAGTTGCTTAGCTGGGTCTTCAGGCTATGCATGCATTCTGTTAGTTCACCTCACCTCCCGATCCAAATCGTTCTTTCTTTTGTCACGTCTGATCCCTGGAAAGATTAGTTCACCTCTCGTGTCTTCGGGTTCGAGACGTTAGTTCCGTCACCATGTCTGATCTGGGCTGTGACAGCCTCATATGCAAGGCATGCAGTCCGGAAACAAAACTGATTAGTTCACCTCGAGTCTTCGGGTTCGAGTCGTTCGTTCAAGTCCCCATAGGCTGAATGCAGAAGTCTTCGGGTACGAGTATTGTTCTTTTGTCACGTGACCGCTTCCCGGTTCAATGTTTCACAACATTACATTAGTATTATTGAATGCATTTTGTAATATATTTATTATTATAAAATTATCAGAAGATGTGCAATAAACATGTATGTTATGCCTATCCATTCTAACCAACCCAATGTGTCCAGTCTTCATAGGAAAAATCAATTATTATACTAGCTAAAAAACTGAACTAAACAAAAAAAAACTACGCACTTGTTTGTAAGGAAGGTTGTGAATTAACTAATTTCAGTATCCAACACAGCTGTCACGTGACAAAAAAACGAACGAACGACTCGAACCCGAAGACTCGATAGATGAACTAATCTTTTCTGTTTCCGGTACAGACTGCATAGCCTTGCCTATGGGGCTGGGACTTGATGAACGAATGACTCGAACCCGAAGACTCGAGAGATGAACTGTTCTGTTTCCTGTACAGAACATATGGGATGTTGCACATGCGCGGTCAACACAAAATGAACGAATGGCTCTCTGAGACAACACGTTGATCTCGAGTCATATTAAAGATTCGTTCAAAATGAACGACACATCACTACTCCTTTGAGGGACACACGTGGGTTTCAATGCATCCCGTCAAACTCTCTTGCGTAATAGTCATGAAGGCACTTGCCACTTTTATCCATTACATAAGCGGATTTTTTTTCCCAGACTGTAAATGTTCTGCCAGATGAGTTGATGTTTAATTTGAGTTAACGTTACAAACAACAGTTCTGAGCCTTGAAGTAGTTTAATTGTACATAACTCAGGCATTTATGAGAAAGCAGGTTCACAAACTAAAAAAAAAATTAACCAGTAGCCTTGACCAGGACATATCATTCAAACATTGCAGCTGCGAACACTGAATGTTTTCATATATCACAAGTAAGTAAATACAAGTGAATATTAAAGTATATTCCAGCATGAAGGAATGAGATTGCTTCGGTTTTACTATATTTAGAGAGCGTCATACTCGTGAGATCCTCTTACCTCTCCCTGTCCCCCCCATGAGCCGTTATAAACGCCGTCATTGTCCTCATTAAGGCCTAACTCTTTCAACCAGCTGTACTTTGGTTGGTTAATGAGCAGTGTTGACATGTTCGCTGCTGCTGGTCGGAAACTGGTCGAGAGTTTACTCCTCAGAATGAAGAGCCGCGCAAGTCTCAGCGTCAGCATGCGCTGCATCATGAACTGACGAGCAGTAGCTGAACCCAACGCTCATGCGCGCCGTCGATCACATGTGTACGTCACTTCTGATTGGTCAGGTCGCGACTCACCCCCTTCAGCTGTCTATTGCTGCGTTCCAGTTTGTTTTTATTATGCCCTTCACTCGCTAACTTTTTTTTAATGCCATAACCAGAACAACACAATGAGACATATTCATTCAAATCAAAAATACAGAATAATTAAAGTAAAATAAAATGTAAAAAAAAGTACCGGAGGACAAGAACAAAATTATAACAAACAAAAGGACAAGGGTGCTATTTCATACAACATCATACCTGCTTACAATGTTATAAGCTCTAATTGCCTTTTTACTCGTGCAATTACACAAAACTGAACAGTAAAGCTTGAAATCATTTTTAAAGCAAGAAAAATTAGGTTTGGAGTCTGACCATTTCATTTTATGAATGTGAAATTTGCTCATTAATATTAATAATTGTATGAAGTATGCTTTATCTTTCTCAATCCCATAATCATGTAAGTATATTATTATGTCAAATCCACTCAGCTGCAAATCAATGTTAAATATTTTCTTAATTAAACGCTCCACATCAATCCAAAATGGAAGATTTACCATTACAGAAATTACAAGAGTAATCAATATCTATTTTAAAACGTTCCAGCACATGTTTTACTGGATATACTCTATGCATTATTTTAAAAGAGACTTCTTTCACTTTGTTATTAATATAGAATTTATCCACTGTTCACCAAGCTTTATGCCAATTTACATCTCCAAACACAGAAGACCAGAAGAAGCGAGCTGGGGGATAAACAATATTATGAAGTATATTTCTAATGTAGTTATTTGAGACTCTACCTTGTAAAATATTTGTATTACCAATAAATATTTGACCTTTGATATCTGTAAAATTTAGATCTTCTTCCTGTGATGTATTCCTCAGGATGATCAATACTTTTCGGGGGATTGCATCCATTACAACAGCAAATTCCTTAGGTCTAATTGGTATTTTAAATTTATTCAAAAATTCTCTATATGTTAATACATTTCCATCATTATTTAAAAGCTGACTAACTAATATAATATTGTTCTTAACCCAGTAATCGAAGAAGAGAGATTTATTTTTGTATAGGATGTCTTTGTTGTTCCAAATATAATATCTCCTAGGTGAAAAGTTATGCTTGTATGCCAGTGTCCATGCCATGAGAGCTTGTTTATGAAATTTTGCAAGCTTAACTGGTATTTTGTCAATTGAATAATTGCACTTCAATAAAAATGAGAGGTTGCCCAATTGCTTGAATAGGTAGTTAAAGGAATTCCAAATACTATCTTTATTCTTTAAATATTGAATAAGCCAATTTATTTCAAATATTTAAAGCATCATAACTCAACACCTCTAAACCACCATGATCTTTGGAATTGCATAAAATTTCTTTTATTTGTTTTTCTGAATAAAATAACTTTATTCAATTGTTTGGTAACTTTTGGGGGAATATCCAATGATAACGACACATAGACTGATCTGGAGATTCCTTCAGCTTTTGACAAAAGTACCCGCCCCTGAACTGACAAATCCCTTTGTAACCACATATTAAACCTCTTACTGGTTTTGTTAATAATTGGGTTGATGTTTTAATTATTACGTAGATATTCATCTTTACATATAACAACTCCCAGATATGTTACTTGATTGCAATATTACAGAAGTTAATTAAACAACATTCTTTGAGAGGAAACAGAACTGGTTTATTCATATTCATTCTTAGCCCTGATACATCTGAAAATTATTTTATGCATTTCACTGCTTCAATGATTTCAAAAATAAGGCAGTGTCATCTGCAAACTGACACAACTTAAATGTTTTCCCTAATGCTGTAATTCCTTGAAAATGTCCAGTTTTAATGTGAAGGGCCATTATTTGTGTTGCTAACAAAAACAAAAAGGGGGAGATCGGACATCCTTGTCTGATCTCTCTACCTATTTCAAATCTGCCAGAAGTTCCCCTTGCTAATTTTACTGAACTGGTACATCCTTTGTATAGGGTTTTGATAGCTTTTTGAAAATAACTACCAAACCCAAAAAAATTAATTGCTTTAAATAAAAAGGTGTGTTCTATGGTATCAAATGCCTTGTGAAAATAAATAAATAAAATAAAACTGTCATCTAAAACATATTCATTGTAATCTACCATGTCTAGTATCAGTCTAATATTATTACTAATGTGCCTTCCTTGAATAAATCCAGTCTGTTCCTCAGCTATAATATTTTCTAATCCTTTTTTCAGTCTAGCAATCAGCAAAGATTAAAGCAAATAATTTGGCATCATTGTTTAATAGACTAATAGGTCTCCAGTTCTCTAAATGAAGAATATTTTTGTTTGGCTTTGGGATTAATGTAATAACACCTTGTCTTAAAGAGGTGGGCAATTCCCCCTTTTCAATAGATTCTATAAATACTGCCAGCAAAAATGGAGCCAACTTATCTCAAAACATTTTATAATACTCACTAACAAGTCCATTGTTACCTGGAGAACGATTATCTTTAAGGTTGCCAATGCGCTCTTTAACTTCCTCCAATTTCAAGTCATCATCACAAAACAATTTAAAATCATTATAAATATTTTTTGCTTTATCTAAAACACTATCCAGGAAATTATTCAGATCAGAAGATACACAATTGGACGTATACAGGCCTTTGTAAAAATCTTTTTTTCATCCTCAGTGACTGTATTATTGATTAACAATTTACTTATAGAGGTCAATTCACCATTTCTTTTTTTCCAAATTAAAGAAGTTTTTAGTATTTTTTCTCCCTGTTCTAACCATTTATATCTTGATCTGATAAATGCACCCTCTGCTTTTTCTTGATAAATTGTATCCAGTTGTACATGTAACAATGATAAATCCATTAGTTCCTGCGTGTTCAAATTACCTTTACTGGATAGGTGCATTGTTTCTTTGATAACACTATGTTCTTTTTTTCTTTTATCTGAAGCAATCGATTTCCCCATATAAATAGCTAGATTCCTATTTTTGTACTTCATTATTTCCCAATGTTCGCCCTAACCATTTGTTATTTTAGCCTGAGACAAGTGCTTGTCAATTAACTTTGATACCATAATTTTAAACTTATGATCATCTAGTAACTTTTTATTCAATTTCCAATAACCCCTTTTCAATTTAAATTCAGCTGGACCATATATATGAATCAAGATTGATATACCCTTATGATCCTTCACTTGCTAACTTCCCTCCGTTTCGTTCACTCGGATATGCGTCATTTGCATGAGTGCCCTCTACTGGCGGAACCTTTATGGGATGATTTTAGTATTAAAATGATTAATTTTGATACTAAAATCACATTTAATGCACGCACAATTATCCATGAACTTGATAAATGTTGCAGATATGTTTTACTATCCACAAACAAATGCATTTCAACTTGTGTGTGCAAATGCAGAATAACATGAATGTGCAGCGATTTGTACAAACAGAGACATTTTTGTGAATAAATTTTTTTTATTTTGATTTTTTTTTCTTTCATTTGATTAATTTGGATTTTGAGACTTTCTTCCGCATTTTCAAGCATTTCACAACCCACACAAAAAACTACCAGTGAACATGCCTGGTGCTAATTATTAATGTATGCACAAATACATGGCGTCGGAAGCAACAAAAAAAAAATGCTTCCCCAGAAAAATGTTACTAGTGTAGATGCCATTCAAACACTTCTTGTTTACTAAACGTCTGGTTGGGACAGTCAAAATCACAGAAGACACCACATTAGTAACAGTGGTAATAGAGTATGGGTAAAGCAAATGGCATAAAGTTTTGACGCAAATCGACCTGATGTTTGAATCCGCCTTTTGCCGAACTCGCTCTACTCCCTTTTCCCATCACATATCAGATCGGAAAGGCATTTATTTTAAATAAAAATGAAGAAACTATTCGAAAAACGTGTGTTTTATAATAAAGTGTTTATTGGTTAGGGGTCGGTGAACAGACATGCGCTGAATTAGAGACGGTAAAAGTGAGTGGGTCTAGTATCTTTGGTCTTAAAAGTGGGTGGGTCTTGTCCCACACACATACAATAGACCCTTTTCACAGACTGATGACGCGTTTTAACGGTCATCAATATCGTAAATCCAAGTTTTTTGTATGTTTATAACATATAACATTTATAACACTAATACTTTGTATTATATTAATTTTGCATCAAATTACAAAAAACAAGTTACCGCTGCTGTGAGAGTTTTTAATACAGCGTCTATGGGAGTGATGGCAAAAATGATATCTTTCTCTCTTTTCACTGCCGTTATCAATCTCACTCTATTTTTTCCCTATTTTTGACAGTTGTGAAATCACTACTGTGGCGTTTTTCTTTTGCTATTTTAACAAATGGGGACACAAAAAAATTGATTTAATGTATTCTCTCATTCACCGCTATAAAAGTTAACCCAACTATGGCGACTTCCGCTCTGAGAAACCCGGAAATGTGAAAAGGGTCTGTGGTTCCCTGTCTATGGTGGTTCCGAGGCCCATGCACAAGTACCATAATGTACATTTCTACATTTAAACTAATACTTTGCAACTGGTTTGTGCAAAATCCAGATTTACATGAATGTGCAGAATTTTGTACAAATAGAGACATAATCGTGAATACAAAAATTCGATTTTGTATTTATTTTGGTCAGGACTTCAAAATGTGCAGTGTGTGCAACGAGTAAGATGTGCATTTGTGGATCCGGTGACGCGCATTCATTGACTCGTTTGTGAGTCGATCCTATTTAATTCATTCTGAGACTTTCACTTCGCCGGTTTAGCCTTGCACGATCCACACACACAGCTGTCTAAGAAAACCTGCTACCACTAGATGGCAGTATCCCGCCAAAACAGACAACCGTAAGCGTTCTTCTGCCTATAAAACGCTTATGCTGCGTCCCAATTCGCCTACTTATACTACGACCTAAAAGTATGTTTTGTTTTTTTTTGAAGAAAAAGTACATACTTTTGAGTGTGTAGCAGAAGAGTATGCAAGCTTTGGGACATATTATACGTCATCTTTAACGGACTCTGTCGCTTAATTACGTGCATCCCTTCTCTGTTTAAACTGGCCTGTCAATCCATAGATACGTATACATATCTATGTGTCAATCATCATCACAGTTAAAACCCTCCCCATTCAATTTAATTTTCTACCGTATCAGAGAAATGTAGTTAGTAGCATGTTGATTTGCCATTTGTGGGTCTTTAATGCAGAGACTCTCCTCGTGTTTGCAATTTAAATATAATGATGCAGAAGTTAATGGCCAAACGTATCATTACAAAAGTTCACAATGCTGGTGCAGGTGAAATATAATGTGGATAACACTGAATAAATATCTTTTCGTCAGGTTAAATACTGATAATTGACTGTTACTTATGTGACTTGCTTGACGTTAAAAAGAGTTATTAAACTCCTTGCAGTCTCGCGCCTCTTTGAAAGCATGTGAGCCCTTCAGTTCTGTTTCATGCCTTGTTACACACTCGAACTGTCAAATACACACACAGTTATGTCAAAATGGCTGTCTTGACAAGTATTCATGTAAACCAAGTGGCATCCTCCCTCAGTTTCTCTTGAAGCCAATATGGAAGTGACTTAAACTGCAATTCATCGACTGGCCGCTAGAGGGTCCAGGGAGCAGAATCTCATTGAGCCCCATGTTAAAATGCCCTTTACAGCAGTAAAAAACATGTTTACAGCCTGGTACAAATTGTGGTTGTGGTCTATATATCTAATTTTGCCCTTCATGACAACTGTGAGGGGGGTGAATTTTTTTATAGCTCATTTGTTTACATTATATAAAGCCTTAAAGTTCTGCATAATTAAGGGCGTGGCCACTTTAAGTGACAGGTGGATAGCCATTTATCTGCTGTCTGTTAGTCATCGCGTCGCCTCAGCTCCCCCCACGTCCCGCCTCTTTGCCCATTTTCTGTTATCCGGGAGTGACGCGCGATGATGCGCTGCTAAGATGGCAACGGCCAGCTTGACCCTACTTTACACTTCAAAACTGCTCTTCAGAATCCTATGGGTGACGTCACAGACACTACGTCCATATTTTTTTACAGTCTATGATGTAAACACAGTCAGTTATGCTTTAAGTGAACGATATCAGTTGGGGAAAGAAACCGAATGCGTGTCAATAGGATCCGTGCATTAGGTCTTAAAGTGAAAGCCTGCTAATACAGTAAACCAGCCGCTGTCTGTCAAACAACAAAAGAAAAAGAGAAAATCACTCTTGGCTGAATAACCTTTGTAGCTTTTTTTTTATGTATCAATGTATATTTAATTTATGTGAATACTGTTTTTAGATCTTATTTTTAATAACAAAGATAAATTAAAATAACAAAAATAATTGTCCACCCCTAGTTCAGGTGTCTTTGTTTACCTGGATGTTCTTGATGTTAAGTTTTAGGTTGATATAACATACTCGGTTACTTACGTAACCTCGATTCGGATAAAGGAACGAGTACTGCGTCTTAAGACGCAATGGTAAATAATCTATTTCTCGAATTACTGAAGCATTTTTGTAAAATCATGCAGTACTACTGCCCAGTCAAAACTGTGTCGAGACATCTCGCACGCTACTGGCTGGCCAGTGGGAACTGCATGAACCAATGGCAGAACAGCGTAACTGAGCGAACCAATGGGCACAATGCCCGCGAAGCAGGGCACAAAGCCCGCCAAAATGGCCATGGCATCTGCCTTAAATATACACATGTATATATACACTAATATATGTATTTCTATGCGTGCTGGGCTGGAGAAGGCCAGTAACTACAAGGAAAAACTTTTGTAAGCATTGAAGCATATGAAGGCCCCAGATGCCAACTTATTAATAGGACGGGCTTACAGAGACCGTCTCAGTATACCTATACAGCGAGGACTTGCGCCTGCAGTGCAGGGACCTCCAGGCTGTAGAATCTGGTAAAAGTAGACGGTGAGGACCAGCCTGCCGATCTACAGATGTCACCAATAGAAACTCCACTAGACCACACCCAGGAAGAGGCCATGCCTCTGGTGGAGTGAGCTTTGACACCTATGGGGCATTGGAGGCCCCTAGTGTCCTAAGCTAACGCTATTGCGTCCACTAGCCATCTGGCCAGGCTTTGTTTGGTGACCGGAAGTCCTTTAGTGCGGCCACCAAAACTTACAAAGAGCTGCTCCGACTGTCTAAAGTGGGAGGACCGCTCAGTATATGCTCTAAGAGCCCTAACTGGGCAGAGCAGGTGTTACTGTCTCTCATCCTCAGAGGGGGGGAGAGCAGAGAGAGTGATTACCTGTGCTTTGAACGGTGTTGAAAGCACTTTGGGTACATAGCCATGTCTCGGATTGAGGATGACTTTAGAATCACCTGGGCCAAATTCCAGACATGACGCGTTCACAGAGAGCGCTTGAATGTCACCAACATGCTTAACTGATGCCAGTGCTAATAGCAGGGTAGTTTTCAGCGAAAGCAGTTTTAATTTGGCCGTCTGCAACGGTTCGAAGGGAGGTTCTTTTAGTGCTCGCAGGACCAGTGAAAGGTCCCAAGCTGGCACTGTAGGAGGGTGAGGAGGGTTAAGCCTCCTGGCTCCTTTTAAGAACTTCACAACCATGTCATGTCTGCCTACTGATTGGCCAGCTATCGGTGCATGAGAAGCGGCGATAGCTGCCGTGTAGACTTTGAGTGTGGATGGAGTTCGTCCTGCATCCAACATCTCTTGTAGAAAAACGAGTATCTGTGATATCTTGCATGACATTGGGTTATGGTTTCTGGCTGAGCACCAGTCAGAGAACACTGACCATTTAAGAGCATAGAGACGTCTATTAGACAGAGCTCTAGCTTCACTGATAGTGCTAAGAACACTCACTGGGAGGTACTCGAGCTCCCTTTGAGTGGCCAGACATGTAGTGCCCACAGTTTGGGACGGGGGTGCCAGACTGTCCCGTTCGCCTGAGGAAGGAGATATTTTCTCAGTGGAACTGGCCATGGGGCTGCTGATAAGTAGCTGAATCAACTCGGGAAACCAGTGGTGGGTTCGCCAAAGTGAAGCCACTAGCAGGACTGTATGCCCGCATTCCCAGATTCTTTTTAAGACATGAGGGAGACGCGGGACTGGAGAAAAAGCATAAAGTAGACTGCTCTTTGAAAAGTAAATTGGGCAGTGACAGTTGTCTTCGGAGGCGAAGAGGTCGACCTCTACCCTCCCGAAAACATTCCATATCATTTGAACCGTTTGGGGATGGAGGGTCCACTCTCCGGCGGACACGAGGCCCCTGGAGAGCATGTCTGCTCCCTGGTTCAGTCTGCCTGGCACATGCACTGCTTTTAGCGAGTGTAATTTGTCTTTTGCCCAAAGGAGGAGATGTCTGACCTGTTGGTTGAGCCATCTCGACCTGAGCCCGCCTTGGCGGTTTATGTAGGAAACCACTGTCGTGTTGTCTGTGCGGACTATAACATGGTGACCTGAGAGACGTAGTAAAAAAGTCTTGAGGGCCAGCACTACTGCTAGCATTTCTAGGCAGTTTATGTGCAACCGTGACTCCGTGCTCGGCCATGAGCCGAAGGCCGGTTCTCCCTCACACAGAGCGCCCCAACCCGTGTTGGAGGCATCCGTGGTGATGACCTTTTGTCTGGAAACTGTCCCCAAGCTCACCCCCGACTCGTAGAGGCGGGGATTCGACCACGGGGCCAGGGCTTTGACAAAGCCGCGGCCCACTTTGATCCAAAGCTGGCCAGAATGCCATGCTTGGGGAGGAACCCGTGATTTCAGCCAGTACTGCAGGGGGGCGCATGCGCATCATGCCCAGTGGAAGTACTGAGAAGCTGATGCCATTAGGCCTAGCATTCTTTGAAAAGTTTTCAGGGGTCTGTTGGTTCCCGTTTTGAACAAGCGTGCAAGCTGCTGTGTAGTCAGAGTGCGCTCGTTCGACAGCCACGCCCTCATTTGGGCTGAGTCTAAAATTGTTCCCAGGAAGGAGATTCTCTGCCTGGGAAACAATGAGCTCTTGGATGTATTTATTCTGAGACCCAGGCATTCTAGATGGCTGAGTAGCACAGATTTGTGAGATTTTATTTCTTCCTCTGACTGGGCGTCTGTCTGAGGCGAAGACGAAGCTTGCGGGCACTGGGTCAACGTGAGCTCGTTAGCCTAGGTGTACTCAGCCCTCGGGTTCCGCCGCTTTTTCCGCCAGGGTTCGGACTGGAAAGGGAACGGGAGAGCGCGAGGGGCGGGTTCGCGCTCTGAGAAGAGCGCTATTTGTGAGCGGAGAGAGGAAATGGGCATACCCTCACAGTGAGAGCAGCCGGACCCGGCGAGAGCAGCGAGAAATAGATTATTTCCCATTGCGTCTTAAGACGCAGTACGACTGACCGTTCGAAAGAGAACTATATATTACCAAGTCAAGCAAAGAGTTTTTGGTATTTAAATATTGGCATTACATTTTTTGTTTACATTGATGTTAAAATTATATTGTCAGATTTGTGACATAAATTTTTGCCAAAACACTGCTGGTCACTTTCAGAAGTTGTAGCGATGCTTTCTTTTCCCAGAAAGAATGTGAAACACATAAATGGTATCATTCGCAGTTAAAAAAAAATATATATATATATAATTTAAATAGATTTTACACACTTAAAGCAATATCGTATCGCATATCGCATTATTTAACAAGGTATTGCATATTGCATTTTTCTTCAATATCGCACAGCCCTAATAACTAGATGTAAGCATGGCGGACGGTACGGGCCTTATGCTCATTTACAAGCGTTTCTATCGCCAAAGGTGCTTACTCCTTGCTTATTTGAGGGCAACGGAGGAGAAAACACGGCGCATAAGTCAAGTGAAGCTTTTATACCTTTTATTTTATGCTGACTTTCATAAACACTGTAGGGGCTGCCATTGTTGTATCGCGGGCTATGTGACGTCAGAGTGCGTAACTCGGAGTACATCGATCTAGTACAGTTCACGGGTTGGAAGTCACAGGTTTGACTGCCATTCCAGTGCACTTTCACGAGTAGAAGGTTGAAAAAACACGGGTTACGGGTTGCCTGGAACGCTGCATTAACCGTCGGACTCGCACGTCTATCATGTTTGTAGTTTTTTTAAACTTTTTTATCCGCGTTTGTAATTCTAATCGAATCATCGTCCAACTCGCAATGGTTTGTGGCAGAGTGTGCAGCCCAAGTTTCAGCTAGTTAACAGGTCACTCTAATCTCTTGATGGTAGATGCTGGAATTACACCACACAATGGCAAATGTTTCTCCATAGACGAGAGTTCTCTTTCATCATCTCGTGTTGGAGATCCACCTATGGGAAGGGCATCCGTGCCTGACCTCTGCAGAAGCATCCAATTGCACCAAGTCTGACAAGACAGGCAGGAGTGTGCAACCAATGCCCAGTAAGGCCCCACTCCTTACCTGCGGGCATATATAGCTTGTATGCACTACTGTACATCAGTTGACATTCGCTTCTCGCAATCTCTGCACTGACACAGCTTGGTCGAATTTGCGCTGCTCTCTTATTGTCTGCAGGAGGAAATATCTTCAGATCAGCCTCCGCTAGGCGTGACAGTTCTATTCTGCCAGTTTTACTGTGTCTGCTCTCGGAGCCGCCCGCGCTCTCACTCGTCTTTCCTGTTCCATGGCTGCCGCCACAGACTTTTCTGAGTTTTTCGCCGGTATGTCGCTCTCTATCCCTGCTTCTTCTGGCAGTAGCTCATCACCGGCCTGCTGGCCGCGTGTGCTGCTCTCATTGCCGCTAAGGATCTTCACCAATTCTGCGTGGTTTGCTTGGGCCTCAAGCACGCAGAAGAGGCCACAGAAAATCCGGAGAACTGCAGTCACTGCCTAGTGCTGCCTAAGAAACTCTTGCGACGCCGCCTTAAAGTTGCTGCTACCCAGTGTGGCGAGCTCGACTTTTCGGACTCAGATGTGGGACGCGGTGACGACAGCGCGCTACCGGGGACCTCCCGGGACGCGACAGCTCTTATCTGGGCTGAGCAGCCCAATCCTTAGAGCTCGGGGGTTTTCCTGCAGCGGCAGGAGAAGGTTTCCCCCAGGGCTTAGCAGCGGGTGGGTTGCTGTGCCGTGGCGGGGGCTTGTTGCGGGGCCTTTCCTTGCTTTGATGAAAGCTATGTCCCGAGGCCGGGGGGTTAGGAAAACGCGCAGGGGGCGCCTGGCATGGGGCACATGCATCCTCCTTCTTCTTGCACCTGGCATCCTCCTTCTTCTTGTCGTCACACCGTTGTTGCATCAGTGCAACAGCAGGGCCAAAGAGAGCCCGGCCGGGCTCTACCGGGGCGCCTGCGATGCGTCTTTTCTCGCTATCCGGGAGGCCCAAAAGGTTGAGCCAGAGCGCATGGTCTCCTACCACGGAAAGCGCCATGGAGCGCCCGCAGGCTTGAACGGCCTGACGAGCGTTACGGAGAACGAGGTCGTTAACCGTGATGATCTCCTTCCATAGTGAAGGCGAGGGAGATCCCTTGTCCAGCTGTTGGCCCAGGTCGTCCAGAATTTCCGGCTGGTAAGCGGAGAGGAGGGAGGAGACATTCAGGGCCCTAACAGCCAAGGCCGAGGATTTATAGGCGGCCTGGTGCACCGAGGCAGAGAAACGGTCCATCTTGTGAGGAAGAGATGGTTGTGAGGAAGTTTCTTCATTTCGCCTATCAAGGCATTTGCTACGAATTCACGGTCCTGCCCTTTGGGTAAAAGTTATTTTCTCTGCAAAGAGTGGACACCCCTCTGAACCCACGCATGCCGTCCCTAGTTTCTCCACTAGAGGGCGTCATTGCATCACAAATAAGCCAGCTGGGCATGCACGAAGCCAGCACGGCCCGAGTGGGCACGCTCACGAGCCGTGTGTCGGCTTGGCGAACTGCAGCACCACCCGAATGGGTAATGCGTACAATATCGCAGGGTTATCGTCTGCAGTTTGCTATGAAACCCCCACGTTTCAGCAGCGTTCGCTTTTCTCATACAGAGGAAACCACAGCGCACGTTCAGAAGGAGGAAATCTCCTCTCTTCTGAACAAAGGTGCAATTCAGGTGGTACCCCCCAATCTGATAAACCAGGGTTTTCATTCTCGTTATTTCCTGGTTCCAAAGAAGGATGGTTCCCTCCGTCCTATTCTGGATCTCAGGGTGTTGAACAAACATTTGAGGAAATACAATTTCAGAATGTTAACTCATGGTTCGCTCGCGCCATAAAACAGAACGACTGGTTCACATCGGTCGATCTGAAAGATGCTTTTTTCCACATAAGCGTCGTGGATAAATATCCACCACACAGGCATTTGTTACAAATTCACAGTCCTGCCCTTTGGGTTAAGCCTAAGCCCCCGCACATTTTGTCTGTGCACGGAAGCGGGCTTGACCCCCCTAAGAATGTCTGGTCTACGGATCCTGACATACATAGACGATTGGCTCATCATAGCCGATTCGAGGGAAAAGGTGTTGCAGGACACCTGCCATGTGCTCGCGCACATCACATCACTGGGCTTCAGGGTGAATGTGAACAAGAGCAATTTTACACCCAGCCAGAATGTGATCTTCCTGGGCATGGAGCTGAACTCAGTCTCCATGTGAGCGCGTCTCTCACAGGAGTGCGTTTTCTCTCTAATGGACAGTCTGTCACAGTTCAGAGAGGGGGCAAAGGTGCAATATCGCACATGTCTCAGGCCACAGGGTCTTATGGTTTCATCTATCCAGGTTTTGCCACTAGGACTCCTGAGAATGAGGGCGTTCATGAAGTGGGTTTTGTCACTACATTTCAGCCTGTTACACGATTGTTGCCGCTCTGTAACAGCACCTGCGCTGCAGCTCTGCGCCACTGAAAGAGCGTGGACTTTTACGCACAGGGCACCCCTCTGGGGACGGTTATGTTGCGAAAAGTTGTGACGACGGATGTGTCCTTAACAGGCTGGGGTGCCACCCAAGAAGGCAGAACTGTAAACGGTTTGTGGCCAAGCAAACTACGTTCAGAGCACATAAATTATTTAGAGCTTCTGACCATTTGGAAGGCTCTGAATCATTTTCTGCCTCGTCTGCAGGAACATCATGTGCTCGTACACTGCGACAATACCACGGCAGTGGCTTATATCAGTCGTCAAGGCGGCGTGCGCTCGTCGAAACTTCATGCTCTAGCTTACAAGCTTTTGGTATGGAGCAGGCGATTTTTCCTGTCATTACGCGCGACTCATGTTCCAGGGATTCTGAACAGAGGCGCAGATCTTCTATCCAGGGGAAACCCGCTCTTCGGAGATTGGCGCCTTCATCCTCGGATAGTAGACATGATATGGATGAGATTCGGACAGGCGTCCGTAGATCTATTCACCTCGCGCGAAAACAGCCATTGTCCTATGTTCTTCTTGCTAAAGGACTCGGACGCGCCCCTCAGGGTGGACACACTGGCCCACCCGTGGCCCAGAGTGCTGCTGTATGCCTTTCCTCCCCTGTGCCTGATAATTCCCACACTGGCCAAGGTGAAAGAGGGGCGCCTGTCTCTCATTCTGATAGTGCCCAGGTGGCCCAAAGCACCCTGGCTGGGGGAGATAATCCCTCTGTTACATGCCCAGCCGTGGCCTTCTACATGGTCTTTATATGGCTGTAAGTGGCAAGTGTTTGATGGGTGGTGTGATGGGTTAAGGTCTATCTGGCATCTCTGCTTGTCATGTGGATTAATCGTGCATTAAATTCTCTCTGGGTGGAGATAAGGTTTTTCTTAAACTTAATCCAGCCTTCATGGCGAAATGTTTTCCTGCGTTCACATCGGAGGTGTTGGAGCTGTCCGCCTTTCACCCTCCGCCCTTTTCCTCCACGGAGGATCAAAGGTTGAATGCCCTGTGTCCGGTCCGTGCGTTACAGACGTATTTGGCTAGAACCAGTGCGTTCTGGAAGAGTGACCAACTCTTTGTTTCATGGGCTCCTCCCCACAAAGGGGATCCCCTGTCTAAGCAACGCCTTTCACATTGGCTTGTACAAAAAAAGAATATGACATCATACAGATCAATTTGTATTAATGTTCCAAACAGTCTAGAAATTAAGTTAGAGACATCCAACCAACACATTCTTGAATATACTCAATCAAAGAAAAGATGGATCACAGCTATTTAGCAACACCACAAAATTCACATTAGTCTTCTATATTCAAATTGAAGTAACAGGTACATTCTGTGTAGGATTTGATTTATTTTGTCATTGACCATACTTTTTTCCATTGAGTGTTTTCATATTTAGATGACCAAAACACTGTTGAACATGGCAAATAATTTTACTTTAATACATTTCTAATATTTATAGCCATGCCATGGTTAATGGAAACATGCCAGGCTATTAGGGGATAGTGGGGCACAACACTTTTTGACTTACTCAATTTGTGTAAATCCACTTAGGGTTCAGAGTATTTATTTCCCCCCACATTAATTTCACACGTCTAGTACAATTATGTGGTTTTGTTTCATTAATAGAGTGTATACTTTTTTATTGATTTCCCCCGAAAGAATGGAAGTGATATGTGACAACATGCCACATAGGTGGGGTACACATTGTAGAATGACATATGACAGCTTAAAATGTTATCTGATCTAATAAAAAAATATACAGGACAAACTAAAATATTTTGTCAATAAAATATAATTATTAACTTTTTCATATAAAATAATGGCAGTTTTTAATAATTAAAAACAACAAACACACAGTATGACAACAAAAACACTGCAAAACACAACTATACAGCATAGTTCAAAACATAATAATAATTAATAATTTCTGAACGTTGACTCTATTTACCTTTTTCTCATGGTTTTTCAATAGAATTCATAAGTATAGAATATAATAGCATAGTTCTTTGTACAATACAAAATATCACACTCCAGTAAACAAGAATATATAATAATAACATATTTATTTAAGTATTTAAAGATGACATGATTAATAAGAAGAATTTGGGATTGTATTTATTTATTTAATATATATAAGCGTTGTGCGTTCCACACTCTGGTCCAGTAGGTGGCGGAAATGCACATTTTATGCCAAATCACCAGAAGAAGGTCCCACACGAAAATGCGCCCAATGAGAAGCGCACGTTGTCGATGATGCTGCAGTAAATATGGGCTCGTTACTTCCGGCTGAGAGAAATGGCGGGTGACAGAGACAGAATGGCGGATCTTGAGGATGGAGAGCTTGAGTCTGATCACGAGTCTGATATGCGCGATGCTGCAGCGGAGCGAGTGCAGGTGAAACTTGTTCATTCTGTCCAACACGCTTTTGTTGTGTTAATATCGATTAATTGATTGACTGTATGTTGAAATATGTCTGCGAATCAGTGACGTATCTGCAGCTATTTAAACATCAGCCTCGAATGTCCGCTAATGTTTTGTTATAATAGACTCTGTAATAAGATCAAACACTGTTGTACAGTCAAATGAACGGGTCTAGGCCAGATGTAGGTAGTTACGTTCTTCCACTTTCCCTTTTCTAGCTTTGGACATGAAATGTCACGTTTGAAGCATTCTTATTTAGTTGGCTAAATCAGGGGTTCCCAAACACGTTCCTGCGCCAACACTGCACATTTTGAATCTCTCCTTCCTCTGATGAGGCATGTTTGATTGAGGAGACATGCAGAATGTGCCGTGTAATGCCGAGTTCAGACTGCACGATTTTCAAACTCGTCGGAACACTGATCTTTTCACGCTGCATGACTAGCTGGGCCAGCATTCAGTTGCTGCTGTGTTCACACTGCACGATGGGTCGGTGACAGGGGATTTCACATTGCATGACCGTTAAGAGGAAGAATCGCCGACAGCTCAGTCCCGTCCGCAGTGCTGCGTCATATAATTAGAATAATCATCAAAAAGTTGATTTATTTAACTAATTCCATTCAAAAAGTGAAACTTGTATATTATATTCATTCATTACACACAGACTGATATATTTCAAATGCTTATTTCTTTTCATTTTGATTATAACTGACAACTAAGGAAAACCCCAAATTCAGTATCTCAGAAAATTTGAGTATTACTTAAGACCAATACAAAGAAAGGATTTTTTAGAAATCTTAGCCAACTGAAAAGTATGAGCATGTACAGCACTCAATACTTAGTTGGGGCTCCTTTAGCCTGAATTACTGCAGCAATGCGGCGTGGCATGGAGTCGATCAGTCTGTGGCACTGCTCAGGTGTTATGAGAGCCCAGGTTGCTCTGATAGTGGCCTTCAGCTCTTCTGCATTGTTGGGTCTGGCATATCGCATCTTCCTCTTCACAATACCCCATAGATTTTCTATGGGGTTAAGGTCAGGCGAGTTTGCTGGCCAATTAAGAACAGGGATACCATGGTCCTTAAACCAGGTACTGGTTGCTTTGGCACTGTGTGCAGGTGCCAAGTAAAGTTGGCCAGCAGCAGGAAGCATGAAGTGCTCTAAAACTTCCTGGTATATGGCTGCGTTGACCTTGGACCTCAGAAAACACAGTGGACCAACACCAGCAGATGACATGGCACCCCAAACCATCACTGACTGTGGAAACTTTACACTGGACCTCAAGCAACGTGGATTGTGTGTGCCTCTCCTCTCTTCCTCCAGACTCTGGGACCCTGATTTGAAAGAAATGCAAAATTTACTTTCATCAGAGAACATAACTTTGGACCACTCAGCAGCAGTCCAGTCCTTTTTGTCTTTAGCCCAGGCGAGACGCTTCTGTTGTTCAAGAGTGGCTTGACACAAGGAATGCGACAGCTGAAACCCATGTCTTGCATACGTCTGTGCGTAGTGGTTCTTGAAGCACTGACTCCAGCTGCAGTCCACTCTTTGTGAATCTCCCCCACATTTTTGAATGGGTTTTGTTTCACAATCCTCTCCAGGGTGCGGTTATCCCTATTGCTTGTACACTTTTTCTACCACATCTTTTGCTTCCCTTCGCCTCTCTATTAATGTGCTTGGACACAGAGCTCTGTGAACAACCAGCCTCTCTTGCAATGACCTTTTGTGTCTTGCCCTCCTTGTGCAAGGTGTCAATGGTCGTCTTTTGGACAACTGTCAAGTCAGCAGTCTTCCCCATGATTGTGTAGCCTACAGAACTAGACTGAGAGACCATTTAAGGACCTTTGCAGGTGTTTTGAGTTAATTAGCTGATTAGAGTGTGTCGCTAGGTGTCTTTAATATTGAACCGTTTCACAATATTCTAATTTTCTGAGATACTGAATTTGGGATTTTCCTTAGTTGTCAGTTATAATCATCAAAATGAATTAAAAGAAATAAACATTTAAAATATATCAGTCTGTGTGTAATGAATGAATATAATATACAAGTTTGAATGGAATTGGTGAAATCAACTTTTTGATGATATTCTAATTATATGATCAGCACCTGTATGCTAAGACCTAAAAGTGTGTACTCTTTTTGTGAAGAAAAAGTACATACTTTTGAGTGTGTAGCAGAAGAGTAACTTATGCAAGCTTTGGGACATACTACTTCATCTATAACGGACTCTGTCGCTTAGTTACGTGCAACCTCTCACCGTTTAAACTGCTCTGTCTATCGTCACAGTTAAAATCCACATTCAGTTTAATTTTCTACCGTATCGGAGAGAAATATAGTAGCACGTTGATCTGCCATTTGTGGGTCTTTAATGCAGAGAATCTCCTCATGTGTTTTCAGTTTAAATATAATGATGCATTTAAAAGTTAATTTATTATATTATAACTATTATAGCGGTGAATGAGAGAATGCATTAAATATATTTTTTGTGTCCCCACTTGCTCAAATAGCAAAAGAAAAACTCCACAATAGTGATTTCACAACTTTCAAAAAGAGGGAAAAAATAGTGAGATTGATAACGGCAGTGAAAATAGAGAAATATGTTATTTTTATCATCACTCCCATAGACGCTGTATTAGAAACACCCTCACAGCAGCGGTAAGTTGTTTTTTGTAATTTGATGCAAAAGTAATTTTAATACAAAGTATTAGTGTTATAAATGTACATACATTTAAAAAAAAAAATGAAAATACAAAAAACTTTGCAGGATTTACGATATTGATGACCGTTAAAACGCGCCATCACAGTTTGTGAAAAAAAACGCTTTGGTGGACACACCCAGTCGTCCATTTAGAGTGGAGGAGGGGCGGGACAAATACAACACAGACCAACCGCCACATTCTGCTTGTACAACGTCAACAGATGAAAACAACGAGCATAATAACGGAACAAAATAATTTAAAACAAGAGTCCAGTTCACCCTGTTTGATATATTTGTAAATATATCTATTAGAATACTGATATTCCTCCCCGAACCTCCCGCTGTCCTGTATCTTGCTCTCTCATTGGCTGTCGGTCATCGCCGATGTCATTTTCAGTCAAAACACATTTCACACAGATTTTGAATCGCCGACAAGTCCAGATATTTAGCATGCCAAATATCTCACAGGCGTCGGCGACTCATTGGCGATTTCTCTCCGTCACTCACGTGCACGAGCACCGATTTGCCTATGATTTCGGGCATTTGTCTGCGATTTTCGCGCAACCTGTCGGTGAGTCAAAATCGGGGCTAAAATCGGGCAGTGTGAACTCTGCATGAGGGGGATACAGCCAGGAATGTGGTTGGGAACCCCTGTGCTAGACTGCTAGTATGGATGCTTCTTTAATGGACTGCATGAAAATGTTATTTTCGCTGGATAATCTTGTCTCATCCTTTCTCTTGCATTGAATTGAATCTTACAATCAAACTTGCTTTGCTTCTGAAACAAATATAAGTTGACTTAATCTCATTATACAATCAGCTAACATTCTACTGGCATTATTCAATCAATTTTTCATGGATAAAATCTATTGTGCTCTTTTTGATATTCTTCACTATAATTGCAGGTATTATCTTTTCAGAGCAGAGGACCCTCTTTAAATGCTGCATCAGTCACAGGATA
Organism: Rhinogobio ventralis; assembly: GCA_039654625.1. Classification (NCBI taxonomy): domain Eukaryota; kingdom Metazoa; phylum Chordata; class Actinopteri; order Cypriniformes; family Gobionidae; genus Rhinogobio; species Rhinogobio ventralis. The sequence continues at coordinate 20,643,120 of CM077215.1, read as the reverse complement.
CCGCAACCGCAACAACACCGACTCCAGCGACAACAACTCCGACAGTGAAGACGAGGCTGTGCTGTGGAGACAGGAAAGGCTCAAGTGTTCCAGTCTTCTGGCTCCTGTCCATGCCAGGGCTGCAGCTGGCCCCTTCGCTCGCAAGGTCAACAACATCTGGGGCTCTGTGGTGCAGGAGCAAAGTCAGGAAGCTGTTGCAGCAGAGCTGGGCATCTTGGGAATGGAAGGGGGCGTCAGCATGAGCAGTCGCCAGAGCGAGACATATAATTATGTCCTGGCCCGCAAGATGATGGAGAAAGAGCGTGGAGAGGAGGAAGAGGGATTGAAGAGCATGTTGGATGGGGAACTGGAGGGATACATGCAGACAGGAGAAGCCCAGAAAGATAAGAGCTGTCTGAAGAGAAAGCGTCCGGCCAAGGAGAGACTGGGCCCCCGGGCTGAGATGGACATGAAGGGTCGATATGAGATCATGGAGGATGACCCTGAAGAGAAAGTGATTGATGAAATCGCACACAGGTAAGAGAATTTCTCAGATGCATACATGCTTCTGCACAAATTTGGCATAATTCCCCCTTTGTCTCCTAAGATTGCACGTTTTATGCGACTATAAGAAATAAAAAAATTTTTTAGTACTGCCCTTTAATACAACCAAAGATATTTACATATTTCCCACAAGAAACAATTATACAATTTCCACCTATTGTCCTGTTGCGAAGTTCCCATCCTCTTAAGGTTCTTACGGGGTTCCTTCCGACACAGTATTTAAAAGTATGAAATTTGGTACTTTACAGGTCTGGATATGTATGCAAAAATATTTGTGTTTCCAGACTATTGCCCCTATTCAGTTTTCTAAAATATAAAATTAAGAATTTCTAAATATACACTCACCTAAAGGATTATTAGGAACACCATACTAATACTGTGTTTGACCCCCTTTCGCCTTCAGAACTGCCTTAATTCTACGTGGCATTGATTCAACAAGGTGCTGAAAGCATTCTTTAGAAATGTTGGCCCATATTGATAGGATAGCATCTTGCAGTTGATGGAGATTTGTGGGATGCACATCCAGGGCACGAAGCTCCCGTTCCACCACATCCCAAAGGTGCTCTATTGGGTTGATATCTGGTGACTGTGGGGGCCATTTTAGTACAGTGAACTCATTGTCATGTTCAAGAAACCAATTTGAAATAATTCGAGCTTTGTGACATGGTGCATTGTCCTGCTGGAAGTAGCCATCAGAGGATGGGTACATGGTGGTCATAAAGGGATAGACATGGTCAGAAACAATGCTCAGGTAGGCCGTGGCATTTAAACGATGCCCAATTGGCACTAAGGGGCCTAAAGTGTGCCAAGAAAACATCCCCCACACCATTACACCACCACCACCAGCCTGCACAGTGGTAACAAGGCATGATCGATCCATGTTCTCATTCTGTTTACGCCAAATTCTGACTCTACCATCTGAATGTCTCAACAGAAATCGAGACTCATCAGACCAGGCAACATTTTTCCAGTCTTCAACTGTCCAATTTTGGTGAGCTCGTGCAAATTGTAGCCTCTTTTTCCTATTTGTAGTGGAGATGAGTGGTACCCGGTGGGGTCTTCTGCTGTTGTAGCCCATCCGCCTCAAGGTTGTGCGTGTTGTGGCTTCACAAATGCTTTGCTCCATACCTCGGTTGTAACGAGTGTTTTTTTCAGTCAAAGTTGCTCTTCTATCAGCTTGAATCAGTCGGCCCATTCTCCTCTGACCTCTAGCATCAACAAGGCATTTTCGCCCACAGGACTGCCGCATACTGGATGTTTTTCCCTTTTCACACCATTCTTTGTAAACTCTAGAAATGGTTGTGCGTGAAAATCCCAGTAACTGAGCAGATTGTGAAATACTCAGACTGGCCCGTCTGGCACCAACAACCATGCCACGCTGAAAATTGCTTAAATCACCTTTCTTTCCCATTCTGACATTCAGTTTGGAGTTCAGGAGATTGTCTTGACCAGGACCACACCCCTAAATGCATTGAAGCAACTGCCATGTGATTGGTTGATTAGATAATTGCATTAATGAGAAATTGAACAGGTGTTCCTAATAATCCTTTAGGTGAGTGTAAATGTATCATACAAGCAGATAGGTCTGGGTTAAAAATATACATTTTCGATTTGAATCCATTCTCATTTCATTTAACTGATATGTAATGTGATTTTAAAAAAATTAGAATAATAACCTCTCTAGAATATTACATATAATCATATTTTAAATTAGGCCTAAATAATCATTTATCATTACTATATTCAAACCTATATTTTCCTAAATGGTTTAAAAGCTAAAATGCGTAGCTTTTATACATGATTGTTATATATAATTTTATAAAACTAGTTTTTGTCAACTTCATCAACTAGTTGTTTGAACTATAAACTTTTTTTACTGTCATTTTATGGCTTAGGTTGTTACTGTAATCGAAATGCATGACCAGTGATATATTGTTAGTGAACATCTGACACCGTCCACAATACTGAGAGCAGCATTTAGATGAATATGTATGAAGCGATTTTTACTCAATTCACCAATGACGTAGTGATTTTTAGATCACGTGTCACTTAAGGTGTGGTTATGAGTGTTTCAGATGACCCCTCCCCCCTTTTGATACGGGGCACCAGCTAAGAATACTATCTTAACAATATAAGAACACTCCCAAAAGAGCTGTTCAATAATTCAGAATTAATGTAAACTAGAGGGAGTTGGTCAGATGATTTATCTGAAGGATTTGTGATTCTGGACAACTAGTAGAGTCTTTGATCATCAACACAATGAAGACACAGTGTAATAAAATGAATGAAATTTATTAACAATAGATATACAAGAGTAAATACTTCAACGATTAATAATGCTAGTAATGAATATGCACTTCTAAAGGATAGTAAACTAATAACCAAAAAGAAAAGTACTGAATGAAACAATAAAACCAATAAATGATGTGAACACAGAATGGATAAATGCAATGCTGTTGAACAGAATGTAGCAATGGAAGAGAATTGTATGGGGATGCTTCTTATGGAAACCACCTAAGGGTTCTGGCAAATTATTTGTAACAAGCTGACCTCGGGTAGCTGTTATCTAAGCAGGTTAGAAAAACATATGCTGCATGTATAAACTAATGCCAAGGTCTCTAGAAAGAGGTTTGGTAAGTTTATATTTACGTTCCACACAGTCGGGTGATCAGTCCTGGCAGTATAGACGTCTTCCACTGGTTATGCGGGTAGCGTGCAGCGGAAAGGGCGCAGAGTTGCGATCCAGTAGTCGTTGCCACGCTGGGCTGAAGGATGCGGAACTTTGGTTGTGCCATGAGGGTCCTTAAGAGTGGACCAGGCAGCTGGGTCAGTCGAATCTTCACAGGGTCTGTTGCAGGCTGGCTGCGTCACTGAGGATTTATGATGAATGGATTTAGATCGATCTCTGTGGCCTCTCTATTGCTGCTGCATCCAGGAGGCCCTGAAGGAATTTTTATGGCAGCTCTTGCCTAAACCTTAGGATTGAGTTTGGTGGTTAAAGTCAACTTGTAGACCAATGAGAAGTCCTCTCCTTGGTGGTGGTGGGTGCAGAAGGTCCCCCTTCCTGCCCTGTAAGGGGTGTCTGGCAGATGTCTTGGCATCTTATCTGATGTTGCTGAACATTTATGTTCCTTCACCAAGGGTCCAATCACAGTCCAAGCACATCTTCCACACCGGTAGTTAGAGAGGGGCCTTGTCATAAACTGGTCTCAGGAATGCCATCCTAACTGATGTTCACCACTTGTAAATATGTGCTGCGTGCTTCCCTCTCAATAACAAAATAAACACAACAAAAGTGATAAAACGGCAAGAATTTTTAAGCATAAGAAAAGCATCTGATTATAGCAACTTGGATATGTTTGCACAAGCTCTGCAATTCAGCAACCTAGTAAAGTCATGTTTATTTATATAGCACTTTATACAATAGATTGCTTATCAAGCAGCTTTATTGTATTAAACAAGAAAAACAGTGTCAGTGTCTTGTTTCATCAGAAGTACAATTTAATTTTCTAAATGAAACGGAAAAGATTTCAACGTGAAAGAAGGCAGAGCCTCCGAGCACACTTGCCTATTAGTCAAGTCACCTTTATTTTTATAGTGCTTTTTACAATGCCGATTGTTTCAAAGCAGCTTCACAGTGTTAAACAGGAAAATAATGTTATTACATAATCAATATTTCATTCAGTAACGTTAGGCGGTTTTGATTTAATGTTGATCGTGTTATTTTGCATATGCATCTGCTTAGTCAAGTCATCTTTATTTATATAGCATTTTTTACAATGCAGGTTGTTTCAAAGCAGCTTCACGGTGTTAAGCTGGAAAATAATGCAAGGCCACCAGGGCACCATACAGACTTTACCAAAGAATTTGCTGATTTTCTATCAGAGTTAGTACTGGCTACATACAAAGTCCTAATTGTTGGTGATTTTTAATATCCATGTAGACAATGAAAAAGATGCATTGGGATTGGCATTTAGAGACATTCACGTGTCAGGACCCACTCATCACCGTAATCATACTTTTTCGCATTTTGTAGAAGGAGAGCATGATTGCATACAGAAAGGCTGTAAAAACTGCTAGATATGCATATTTCTCACGGTTTTGTTCAAATGAGATGAAAGTGTTCAAAAAGAACTGATGCACACACTGAAAACATTTCAACAAGTTTTATTTGAAAATCAACAAACAACAAATAAAACAAGCAGCTCTATGCACTTTTTTTAAAGCAAGATTCTATTCTGTGGCATTCCTTTTATAATGACCGTCGTCAACAGCAACGCATTGTATCAGCACACATCCACGTATCACAACGGACACACACTCTTGTTTCATTCAAATGTAACGTCTCTGTTTTTGATTGTACTGAAAATGAAACCAGGACTTTACTATTAATAACTTTTCGTGTTTTGTACACTGTACAAAAGGGATTTATAAACGGGTAAGATTTAAAACATTAGTCTCAATTCAATATGTCCCCGTAATTAGGCCTATTCATGTGGTAAAGAAAATGTGTTATAAATGTACAATGAATATACATTATCTCTTAAATGTCAACCTAGTCTTGTTTGAATTTGTTCGTTCGTCTTTGGCTCAAAGCCACTTTTCTTCGTGGAAGCGTTATTTCCCAGACGTAGTTTTAGTAATGAGGTCGAAGTCCACTTGCCTTGCGTTCGCAGATTTGAAGTGTTTCCCTCTTGCAGCGACTTTCTTCTTGCATGTTCTGCAGAGAGGGTGACCATCTTCGATTAAATCTCCCGGCGCTGTCACTGCCTTCTGCCATTTCTTCTCATTCAAAAAGCGCTAGATTGATGCTGGCTGGACAGGATTTACCGTTAGCTTTCAAAATCGTGATAATCAAACACGGTTTTAATAATTAAATTTTAAACGATATTACTAACCGTTAGTACATTTTATCGTGAAACCGGTAATCGTTCCATCCCTACTCTCTATTAGTGTTACTCGATCTTAGCGCTGAATTCAATACTATCGACCACAACATTCTTTTAAAATAGACTCAAATTATGATGGCATTAGTGGAATTGCATTGGCATGGTTTAAATCATTCTTATCTGACCGTTATCAGTTTGTAGCAGTAAATGAAGAGATGTCACACCGATCACAAGTTCAGTATGGAGTACCGCAAGGCTCAGTGCTAGGACCTTTGCTTTTCACCCTGTACATGCTATCACTGGGAGATATCATTAGGAAGCATGGCGTTAGTTTTCATTGTTATGAGTTTATTAGCCCGGTTCTGTCAACACCGACTCCTTATTAAACATTGTGTACATTTTTTAAATCTTGCTAATTACTTACAAAACACTAAATGGTTTAGCTCCCCAGTACTTGAGCGAGCTCTTAACGCATTATGCTCCATCACGTGTATTGTGGTCTCAAAATTCTGGCCAGTTGATAATACCTAGAGTATCAAAATGAACTGCAGGCGGTCGATCCTTTTCCTATTTAGCACCTAAACTCTTCCTAGCATTGTTTGGGAAGCAGACACACTCTGTCAGTTTAAATCTAGACTTAAAAACGCATCTCTTTACTACGGAATACACAGAGCATTATCAATTTATATTATTCAAATCAGTTAAATGATTGTTTTAGGCTGCATTAACTAGGTCACACTTCCCATAACACCTGATGTACTCGTTACGTCATAAGAAGAATGGCATCTACACTAATGTTTGTCTCTGTTTATCCCGAGGTTTACTGCGGTCAACCGGATCTGGGCCGTATCCAGATCAGATGGTGGACCTGACCTAACATGACCAACACATCCCTGAAATGTCTGCAGAGACCATGTCAATTAAACTCCCCCCTGTAAATGCCGCATCGACACGACATCCTCATTAAACCCGTCTCTGGCATGACGACTCCGATAAACAAAAAGACTAACATTAGTGTGTAGATGCCATTCTTTTTATGATGTAACGAGTACATCAGGTGTTATGGGGAAGTATTCCCTGTTCCGGCAGACCTAAAACGATAATTTTTACTCCGTGGTCGGGAACCTATGGCTCATGAGCCACACCTATGTTGTCAGTGCAGTACTTATCGTTTAAAGCAGGAAAAGGCTAAGTTTTATAATTAGGTTAACTAGGTAGGTTAAAGGGGACATAAAACACAGTTTCTGCCAATCTCATGTTAATCTTGTTAATCACCGAAGAGTTTTTAGTTTTATCAGAACTATAAAAGACGGATACTATGGAGGACCAAATTACTCAAAATGAAATAATTAATGAATTCAATAAAACAATTAAATGTACCAGTTTATTCTAAAATAATTAATTAATCATTTTAATAATTAACTAATTTAATTAATTAATTAAATATGTATCGATTTATTTTGTAAATTACTTAACACATTTATTGTTTAATATATTTCACAATTACCTCTTACACGCACACTGTTTAAAAATAAAATTTTTCATTATTAAATGTGCTTTTTCAAAAAGCCGTTTTTCATAATGTTGCATTTACGAATGACGCCTATTTGAAAAGATTTTTTTCATAATAATAGAGGACATTTCACAAATGCCAATCAACAGACAGTGGGCGGTGCTTGGCGCTGATTGGTTTGAAGTTGAAGAGTCGACAGACATGACAAATCTATCTTTGTGTGGTGACATCATGGAATGCCAAGGGTGCTTCTCATTGCTTATTTGTGCCTGAAAATGTATTTTGACTATTACATTTTCTGAAAACTGTGGCTGTGTTTAAGGACTTGGCACTTAATCTGGACTGAAAGACTGTTGAACTCTGGCATATTGTTTATTCGGTTAAGTCTGACGTCACGTGTCTCATACCACAATAAAAACAACAAACGGTGCTAATATACACACAATGGGCCTAATTCATGAATCTTTCGTAAATATATGAGCAAATTCGGAGTAATTTGCGCGTAAAATGGACCTTTGCGAAAACTCCCCTCCGGATTCACAAATGCTTCGTATACCACGGATTCGGTAGTTAAACGTGTGTGTATATTAATGAATTCCAAACATTCGTAAATGGGGCGCGCGTGCATGCTCATTCATAATTAGCATAATCCCCACCCATGAGTTACAACTACGCAAATTACTAATCTTCTGGACTCCCTTCTCAGGTTTGGCTCCAGTATTGAATACATGCTAAAGAGACCAATTGGCCATATGCCTAGTAATAAATATTCAATTATCGTGTGTCCACCAAAGCATTTTAGCCAGCTAAAAAAGGCCTGGTGCTCTTCTGAAAACGACCAGCTGGTGGCGCTTGAAGCGTTTTTTCAGCTGAGATACTTTGCTATGATACAAAATATCCATCCACGGCAGTAATGTGTTATTAGTATCTCATTTTGAAGAATATTACTGAATATAAAAATCCAGTAGGGCCTAAACGGCAATATTAACTTCTCCATTGTTTTTTCGGTCGTTGTTCAAGTAGGATGATTGGTCGGTGTTGTATTATTCCCGCCCCTCCTCCACTGTGATTGGACGGCTGGGTAAAAAGTGACAGTGACGAGTGCTGCCTATTGCTATTACCCAAAGTTGAAGTAAAAAAAAAAAAACAACACCGGGCAAATCAACTTGTGAAATATGGTACATAGTGCATCACAATGCAATGTCATCAGTTTGCCTAAATTAGAACACGGACCGTTCAAATGTTTTACGCACCATTTACACGTGGTAGGGAGCAGGTGTACATTTATTTTATACCAACTAACATTTTGAAAATACGAACATTTTCGTGAATCAAATAATTTACGCCAAAGCAGCTTTACGAATGAATTACACAAATTCGTTCTGCTCATGTTTCATGAATGAGGCCCATTGTGGTGTAATGCTACAAAAAAACTATAACCATAACCTTTATCTCCATACCAAAATTCCAGATGGCCAGACAGTGATTCATCTTTTATAAATCGTTAAAATATTAATGTCTGTGACGCTATAAGCACAGAGACTGTTGTGTAGACTGTAAGTATTTAAAATGTTAAACTTTTTAAAACGTTTCTTTAATATGAATAAATAGCGCTCATAAACGGCCGTCGATGGCATTCTCAAGTGAAACGAGTTGAGGATTGGACCCAGAAACGGCGTTCCTTACGTCACAACTTAAGCGGATAGTTATGACGATGACAATAGTTACTTTTTTCTTTCTTTTTTTTTTTCTTTCTTTCAAGCATTTAATTAAAATAAAAAGATTGGTTAAACTTTACAATAAGGTTTCATTAGTTACCATTAGTTAATGTATTCACTAACATGAACTAACCATGAGCAGTACATTTGTTACTGTATTTAATCTTTGTTAACGTTAGTTAATATAAATACAGCTGTTCATGGTTTGTTAGTTCACAGTGCATTAACTAATGTTAACAAGATTTAATAAAGTATTAGTAAATGTTGAAATTAACATTAACACAGATAGTGCAGTTCATTATTAGTTCATGTTAACTAATGAACCTTATTGTAAAGTGTTACCAAAAAATCTTATTTGTGCCTCCTCGTTTCTTTTCCTTGCGTCTCAGCGCCACCCCCGGGAGGGAAGGGTGCAAGGAAAGAAAACGAGGATCGAGGAGTCGAAGGAAAATGTATTTGTATATTATATTTTGTATATTGAATATTCTTGATCACTTGTGGGTCTGCTCAAAGTGCTATCAGCCTCGCTCAAGGGATCTGCCCTTATTTTGATGAAGTTAGGTTATTTTAGAAATTCATAAATTATTTAAACCGCAATGGTGAAGCATAAATTTAAAAATATTGTGACAGATGTGAAGGGGGAGGATCATTTATACTTGTGTCAGGTTTCTCGGCGAGAAATACTTCCGCATAGGATACACCTGTGCATCCTCGCTCATGACTCGGGGAGCTTCTTTGTTTATCGCTTCCTCGCAGAGCCTATAAAGATATAGCACACCTCTCCCAATGGCCGCACGATTTGACGCCTCATTCATGGGTTGATGAGGAAAATTGCTGTGCATTTTTAAAGCAATGGTAACATGTTAATTTTGTATAATTAAATATTGATTATATTATAATATCATAATATAGCCTATTGTATATTGATGATTACAAAATTATAATAAATTAAAGTGGAACAGATAGCGTTGATGAGAAGTTGGGAATAAGAAGCTGGATTCGCCTAGTTTACAAGCAATTGAACGGAGTTCTTAAATAATTTCCCCTTGCCACTTGCCAGACCCGGACAGACAAAAGTAATCAATCTAAAAGGATTATCCAATCAGCGCCAAGCACCGCCCACAGCTTGTTGATTGGCATTTGTGAAATGTCCTCTATTATTATGAAAAAAATCTTTGGGAAAATCGTGCTTTGTAAATGCATGATTCGTCAAATAGGTGTAATTTGTAAATGCAGCATATTATTATGAAAAACGGCTTTTTGAAAGTACATTTAATGAGAATTTATTTTTAAACACAACAGTAGTGTGTGTGGAAGAGGTAATTGTGAAATATATTAAACAATAAATGTTGTTCATGTAATTTTACAAAATAGATTTATTTATTTATTTAATTTAAATAATAATTAAATTTAGTTAATTATGAAATTAAATTATTTCAGAACAAACTGGTACATTTTATTGAATTTATTTATTTATTTATTTCATTTTAAGTAATTTGGTCCTCCATAAGATACAGCTCTACCGGAGTGTTCCCGAAAACAGTTGAGCTCCTGGAGGCATGCTATGGGCGGAGCTAAAGAGTCACAAGCACACACACAATACATCATCGCATTATCCCTGGATAACTTTTTATTTACTATATGTTCGCGTTATACTTGTATATGCACTTGCGTGCTAATTGCCAACAAAAGACAGACATTTGATGCAGTTTTACTTACTGCCTGCGGTTCCAACATGACCGAGATCTTTTATAGCTGGGATCGCTCCGTCTTTCAGTTTCAAACAATCTGCAAATCCAGTGTCAAACTTGGCCTTGTTTATAAAACATTCGTCAAAAACAAACTGCATCTACTGTTCCCTTAAAGCTGGATTCTTTGGGAAGCTGAACAAGGTTATCTTTCCCTCACAGCCAAAAACACACTTCTTTGGTGACATTGTTGATTTTGTGGTCTAAAAACTAAATGACAAATCTTTCTCGGACAGGTCCTGCTGTGCTGCCGACGACTTCCGTAACCCGAACGAACAGGCCTGGCGCAAAGGGGGGCATGGCCTTCCCAGAAATAATTTGTGTCCCGCCAGTTTTCTTAACGAACGTGAATCATTTAAACCGTTACTGGATAATTAATTAGAGGAGCGTTGGTGCACCGTCTGAGCACAGCTAATTCATAAGGAGTGTGTTCGACTTTATTAGCGCCTGACTTTTAAGCAGTGTGTGACGGCCAAGTAACTTGTCGCAGTTTCTCCAGGGCTGCTGCATGAGTTCTCATGTCGACAGCTTATTTGTGCGTTTCATGTTTATTCTGACACATTCAGTTCCGCTAATGCTTACAAAATCAGGCTTTTATAGGATTAAACTCTTTTTATGTATATTAATGTTATAGCATATTGTGTCACACTATATTGCCAAAAGTTTTTGTGACGTCCTTTATGACCTTTACATGCACATGAACTTTAATGACATCCCATTCTTAATCTGTTAGGTTTGATATGGAGTTGGCCCATCCATAAAATCTACATATAACTACATATATAACTACACATACACTCACCTAAAGGATTATTAGGAACACCATACTAATACTGTGTTTGACCCCCTTTCGCCTTCAGAACTGCCTTAATTCTACGTGGCATTGATTCAACAAGGTGCTGAAAGCATTCTTTAGAAATGTTGGCCCATATTGATAGGATAGCATCTTGCAGTTGATGGAGATTTGTGGGATGCATTATCCTGCTGGAAGTAGCCATCAGAGGATGGGTACATGGTGGTCATAAAGGGATAGACATGGTCAGAAACAATGCTCAGGTAGGCCGTGGCATTTAAACGATGCCCAATTGGCATTAAGGGGCCTAAAGTGTGCCAAGAAAACATCCCCCACACATTACACCACCACCACCAGCCTGCACAGTGGTAACAAGGCATGATGGATCCATGTTCTCATTCTGTTTACGCCAAATTCTGACTCTACCATCTGAATGTCTCAAAAGAAATCGAGATCAGACCAGGCAACATTTTTCCAGTCTTCAACTGTCCAATTTTGGTGAGCTCGTGCAAATTGTAGCCTCTTTTTCCTATTTGTAGTGGAGATGAGTGGTACCCGGTGGGGTCTTCTGCTGTTGTAGCCCATCTCAAGGTTGTGCATGTTGTGGCTTCACAAATGCTTTGCTGCGTACCTCGGTTGTAACGAGTGGTTATTTCAGTCAAAGTTGCTCTTCTATCAGCTTGAATCAGTCGGCCCATTTTCCTCTGACCTCTAGCATCAACAAGGCATTTTCGCCCACAGGACTGCCGCATACTGGATGTTTTTCCCTTTTCACACCATTCTTTGAACTCTAGAAATGGTTGTGCGTGAAAACCCCAGTAACTGAGCAGATTGTGAAATACTCAGACCGGCCCGTCTGGCACCAACAACCATGCCACGCTCAAAATTGCTTATCACCTTTCTTTCCCATTCTGACATTCAGTTTGGAGTTCAGGAGATTGTCTTGACCAGGACCACACCCCTAAATGCATTGAAGCAACTGCCATGTGATTGGTTGATTTAGATAATTGCATTGAGAAATTGGACAGGTGTTCCTAATAATCCTTTAGGTGAGTGTATATTCATTTTGAATGTTTTTTTTTTTTACCTGCAATATGCACTTTAACTGCTTTTTATTTGTTGCATTTCTTGTGCATTGACATAATTCTGCAACCGTCCTACTACGGTTGTAATTTGACATACATTTGTGTCTTGTACATGTAAACAATATTGCTAATATATCGCATCTATCTAAATATCTAAATATCTATCTATCTAAATATCTATCTATCTAAATATCTATCTATCTAAATATCTATCTATCTAAATATCTATCTATCTAAATATCTATCTATCTATCTAAATATCTATCTATCTAAATATCTATCTATCTAAATATCTATCTATCTAAATATCTATCTATCTAAATATCTATCCATATAAATATCTATCCATCTATATAAATATCCATCTAAATATCTAAATAATATGGGCGTTGCTCTTGCTCTGGTTGGTGTGTGCGCGCGCGTGCACCCTCTTCCAGGAGAAGTGCCCATACAAGGAATTCCGTCCTTTATGAAGTCATACGGGGCCATACTCGAAAAAAAAAACTTTCTGAAACTTATATGAACCCTGAAGGAGTGTATTTGTCACAGAAATACTGTTCAATGTTTTAACGTTTAATAAATGGTTTATATAATTTTTACAATATCTTAATTTTGGGATGAAATATCTCCCTGGCTGTTTTCTCTATATACCTTTACTGTACAACTTTTAAATAATCATGCTTCTGTTTGCTCTTTGTTAAAGACTCATGGAGCCAAAGAAGGATCTAATAGAGCGTGTGGTGAGAGTTATTGGACAAAAGAAAGCCATCGAACTTCTGTCAGAGACCGCAACAATTGAACAAAATGGAGGTCTCTACACTGTGGTATGTACAAAACTCTCATGCAAATTTAATCAATTTCTGTACATAAGATTGGAGTTTGGAACTACTTTTATTATTTGGTGTTAGTCCTGTGTCAAATCTTCTTTATAGTTTTTATCCTATTTAGTCAACCTATCCTGTTTTTTTGTTTTAGTTGATTGGGAATTTTAGTCTAGTTTTAGTCATGGCGTATAACAGTGGTTCCCAACCTTTTGTCCATGAAGCCTCCCCTCCTTACATATAAGAGAACCTGAGCCACCTGCCCCCCACCACCAAAAAACAAACAAACAAGCAAATTCACTCTCTACCAGAAGGTGATGCTTATGGAACAGCAGCAATATATAGTTTCTTTGGTTACCGCTGTAAACAAAGCAGCACTGTGCTTATAAACACTACGGCTGCGTCTGAAAACCTAGGCAGCTGACTTGTTGCGTTTGTACATGAAGGCACCTCATGAAACTGATTTCGGACAGACTTGTAAAGCAGTTTAACAGTTTAATGATCTACAGCAAAATAGAGAGGGCTTTGGTGAGAACTAAACCAATATTTAATTACTACAGTAGTAATTTCTCGCTAGAAATTAGAGATGTTCTGATACCCTTTTTCCCTTCCCGATACCAATTCCGATACCTAGGCTCAGGGTATTGGCCCATACAGAGTACTGATCCGATACCTGGGTGTGTATCTGTATATACAGCTGTATATACTACTATCCCTGTATGAATTGCTAGAATTATTTTATGATGTGCTTCAGACTTATCCCTTAAAACATGAACACATACATAGTGAACTACTGTATTTATTACAGTATTTTTAATATCTGACATGCATTTGACAGTAATATTGTGTCCACCAAAGCGTTTCAATTGGAGTTTATCTAGCTGTTTCTGAATGTTATACTCGCTATAGGGTGACAACACAAGGACTATTAATTAGCATCACACGCACAATACCTGGAATTTAAAACTGTGAAGAAACAAATGATCAGTAAACCGTTGGACCGATGTCGTGAACTTTTCAATGCGCACTAGCTTTAAGCACATAGTTCTGCACCCGGGATGTGCATAAGCGGTTTGTGCCGCTCTGTTTTGAACCGTTTCATATTGTGGCTTTGTGCACTAAAAGATTATTAAAAGCCTATCTTGTTCTCTGGTATCTATCATATCTTTGTTGTCCCATTAAAAAGCTGCACATTACGTTTACAATAAACATCTTGTAAACACATTATTTGTGTTGGTATAAAATTATTTACGTTCATATATAAATATAAAGAAGAGGAAGATGGAGTGAAGCAAGAAGTGCTAGATAGTTCAATAAGAGTTTTGTTTTGGAATAAAAAATGAAATTGAATATTCCAAATTAGTGTCTGTGTATTTTGATTTTCAGAATTTCATTTTACTCTGTGTATCTGGATATTTGCTGTGGGGCGAGGGCTTCGATTTGCCTCTCTTTTTTTGACCATACATGTGTTTGCATCCCTGCTTTTCATGTTTGGTGCACCTCTCACGGCTGGTGTGAGCAAGCTTTCATCTTTTGTGTCTTAAAAATGTGAACGGTTTATGCGACGGGCAAGCTGAGAGTCCACGTATAGAATCAAAGGAAGTAATCATCAACTGGTACCAATCAGTGGCCAATCATTTGGAGCATTCCTAGAAACTATACCCATGAAATCCATATTTGACCTCAAAGCATATAAGCTCCCACGCCCCTCCTGCACTGCACCTAAAGAGCGCAAGTGCCAAATGGTTCTAAAACGCATGGATGTTAAAATTGGTAAGACATAAAGCAGTTCTAAACCGAAATGGTGCACTTAAGTTGCAAAAAAATGTACTTGACTTGACTATGTGCTCTCTTTATTACCCAACATGACCGCATCAAAAACCACATCCATTCATTCCTCATTCCCTATTAATATGTGCTCTAGCAGCAAATATCACAATTAATCTCTAAACACACCAAGCCAGCATTATTATATACATGCGTGACGCATCTGAAGGCACGTTCATCACCCATTGGAAAAGTGCTGTTATGTAAATGAACAACAAACCATAACAATATAGCCAAGTCTTACCTTGTGATTTAATCTGTCATTTAATTTGAAAAACAATCAATTAATCCAAAGGTAAGCTGAAGAGTTGCACAGCTGTTTCTTAAAAGTTAAAAACATGGAAAAACTTAAATTTGTATCTTTGTATTTGTCCTATTGTTTGTCATTTGCTTCTTTTGATCTTATTAACTTAAATAACTATTATGAACAAAAATAACTACACTATATTGTGGTCTTTTAAAATGTCTTATATTGTCAAATATATGTTTATCTGCATCATCCAACAGGAACCCAGGAGCAGAACTAACAGCACCGGTTAATCAGTAAAATGGATATATTAGTCTAACTCTGCTGCTGCTCTAATGTTGTCAAAAATATTCATATTTCGATATGTATCAATACTGAAATATCTGAAATGGTTCCACTTTCTCCTCTTCTGCAGTATCGATACACTGATACCAGCTGCGCATTCTCTCTCTCTCTTTTCTGACGGAGAGTTGACAGTTTGAAACACACCACCTCTTCTCATTCACATGTCTTATTTGCTCCGGTTGAATAGTGTTGGTGTTACAGGTCCTGAATTTCGGTGCGGGGTTGCCGGTATTGTGCGTAATTTTATTAATTCCCGCAGGTTTCACGCTCTCAACAAATTTGCGCACACCACTGATCTATATAAGTGCCACGCATGTAAAGCTGCCTCTCAAACAGCTCGTGAGAACCAAAGACTTCTTTTTCGTGGTGTAAGGGTGGGTCGCCTACAGTGGTTCAGGCTGCAGGGTTGCCGAAAGACTAAAGAAAAGTTATGAGCAAGATGGTAGAAAACTGTACATTTCTCGTCTATATCCACCCACTGTACTTATACCAACGACGGAAATAAGCCCAGTTACAATATGACTATATTGTATTGCAATAGAGGTAGCACTTCAAAGTCAATACCAAATCAAAACTAGTTAGCAAGCATTTATAATTGAAAGAATTTAATGACAAAATCTGGTTATGGTTACAATTAAAATAGTTACAAAATAGATGTATGAGATGATCAAAATGTATACCATTAATCGTACCCAGCATGAATGGAATGTTACCTGAGGGATAGAAAGAGAGAGAGAGGGAGAGAGAGATCAAAAGAGACATAGAAGAAGAGAGCAAAGAAAAGAAGAGCTGAAGAGAAGGCCCCCAAGAAGAGAGAGAGACAGAGAATAGAAGAAGAGAGCAGAGAATCAAAAGCCCCCGAGAGCAAGTTACAACCTTCTTTTATACTTCCTTGACCATGTAACTCAAACCCTATTGTGAGTCATTCAAACTGACCAATCAGACCAAACTTCCCCCACTGTACTTGAGGGGTGACGCACCTTTGGCCTACAGTCCTTCAGAATCTCTTTGTCTTTAGGAATTCCAAATGGCCCTTCTGATAAGAAAGATGGGGGTTGAAAACAGTAAAGAAGTATGTCTTTGTTCAATTGCAAATATCAAATATCTTTGATTTATTTTCAATCCTACAGTGGCTTATTGTGCTTTATGTAAAAATGTCTATCTTGGCAAGTATTAAGGTAAACACAGTCAGTTTTGGAACGTAAATAGTTGAGAAAGAGAACATGTTGTGTAAGAGTATATTGGATCAGTGCATTAGCTCTTAAAGTGACAGCAGCTTAATAAACCTGTTAATTAAAGAACAAAATCACTCACTGCTCTTGACTTAAGCATTAATCTGCATTTAATTGTTACAATGAAGACTATCTAGTGTTAATCACATTGATTTAATTTAGTAGTATTTCTTACCTGAATATTGCTGTTAGACCCACCTAAACTTAAATCAATGTTTTTAATTTGTCTCTTTATTCTATTGTAATTATTTATAATTTCCAATTGTATTTGTTCTTTTTTATTACTGACTGTTTACTTGTCTTTTTTTTTTTGGTAAACTTAGTTCAAAGTTTCAAATAAAGCCTCCCTGTGCGGTGTGTAAGCTATTGCAACAAAAAATTGATCACATCACATCAAAAAAATAATTTCAGCCAATAATTTCAAGAGGAACCAGAACCAGTAAATTCCTTATGATTCCTATGGTAATAATTGATATATTATTATATACACTCACCTAAAGGATTATTGGGAACACCTGTTCAATTTCTCATTAATGCAATTATCTAATCAACCAATCACATGGCAGTTGCTTCAGTGCATTTAGGGGTGTGGTCCTGGTCAAGACAATCTCCTGAACTCCAAACTGAATGTCAGAATGGGAAAGAAAGGTGATTTAAGCAATTTTGAGCGTGGCATGGTTGTTGGTGCCAGACGGGCCGGTCTGAGTATTTCACAATCTGCTCAGTTACTGGGATTTTCACGCACAACCATTTCTAGAGTTTACAAAGAATGGTGTGAAAAGGGAAAAACATCCAGTATGCGGCAGTCCTGTGGGCGAAAATGCCTTGTTGATGCTAGAGGTCAGAGGAGAATGGGCCGACTGATTCAAGCTGATAGAAGAGCAACTTTGACTGAAATAACCACTCGTTACAACCGGGGTATGCAGCAAAGCATTTGTGAAGCCACAACACGCACAACCTTGAGGCGGATGGGCTACAACAGCAGAAGACCCCACCGGGTACCACTCATCTCCACTACAAATAGGAAAAAGAGGCTACAATTTGCACGAGCTCACCAAAATTGGACAGTTGAAGACTGGGAAAATGTTGCCTGGTCTGATGAGTCTCGATTTCTGTTGAGACATTCAGATGGTAGAGTCAGAATTTGGCGTAAACAGAATGAGAACATGGATCCATCATGCCTTGTTACCACTGTGCAGGCTGGTGGTGGTGGTGTAATGGTGTGGGGGATGTTTTCTTGGCACACTTTAGGCCCCTTAGTGCCAATTGGGCATTGTTTAAATGCCACGGCCTACCTGAGCATTGTTTCTGACCATGTCCATCCCTTTATGACGACCATGTACCCATCCTCTGATGGCTACTTCCAGAAGGATAATGCACCATGTCACAAAGCTCGAATCATTTCAAATTGGTTTCTTGAACATGACAATGAGTTCACTGTACTAAAATGGCCCCCACAGTCACCAGATCTCAACCCAATAGAGCATCTTTGGGATGTGGTGGAACGGGAGCTTCGTGCCCTGGATGTGCATCCCACAAATCTCCATCAACTGCAAGATGCTATCCTATCAATATGGGCCAACATTTCTAAAGAATGCTTTCAGCACCTTGTTGAATCAATGCCACGTAGAATTAAGGCAGTTCTGAAGGCGAAAGGGTGTCAAACACAGTATTAGTATGGTGTTCCTAATAATCCTTTAGGTGAGTGTATGGTAATGCTGGTCCTCTTATTGTCATGCTAAATATGTTGTGCAATATGTTTTTTTTGGGGTCCCTTCAACAATTATGTATTTTAATTTAAACTTCATTTAAACTGAGAAGTGTTGTGCAGTTGTAATTGTTCATACACATCGATTTTAAAACATGTTGATCCTGTTAAGTATAATCAGTTCTTAAGTATACTCAATTTTTTGTTTTTTTTTGTATTTCCTGCAGGATGGCAGTAGGAGACGGACACCTGGTGGAGTGTATCTGAACTTACTGAAGAACACACCCAGTATCTCTGATGGGCAGGTGAAGGTTAGTCATCACTGAAGTGTTTGGGTGGGCAAATATAAAGCAGTTGAGTTTTCCAGTTTTTTTTATTAATTTTTTTACACCAACTCAAAACTCTTAAATTATAAAATTTTTATAATTCCAACGGTGACGGAGCACAATCACTTGTACTCAAAACACAACATCCAGCTGCTGAGCCATCAGCTGTGCCAGGCCAGCAGTCTCGGAACGAAAATTAGGGCAGAGCTTGTAGGCTTTAGGTTTAGTGGCAGTCAGAGCAGATTCTGCTCTGCTCCGCTCACTCAGTCTGCTCAGGGCTGCTCGCTCAACCCAGAATCATATGCTGGTTTGAGAATCTGAAATCAGCAATAGGTCTATGGCTATGGAGTTCAAATACTGTTTTAATGACGTTGTGAGCCTCATACACCGTATGCACAGTAATCATTAAAGTTGAGAACGAAGGAGAAGAAATTGAAAGGGAGTTTGGAGAAAAGGAGTTCATTACGCTTTTATACACTTGTGAGTATATCAAAAAAATTAAAGTTCTTTTTTGTCATTTGCTTGAGGGTAAAAAGAAGTTTGAAATGCCTTCTCAGTGATTAAACTGTAAACGAGTATCCCGACACCACACACAATGATGTGAGAGAACGTTTACATTTTCATCTAAATGGCAGTGCGCTTTCTTCTCGGTAACAAAATAAACCGCAAAAATGACAGTGGTGAGAAACAGCAGTTAAGAAATGCTTATTTTCTTCATTTAATTCTAGAGATCGACTTTTAACAAGACCCACTCGTTTAAAACTCTTTAAATTATATTAACGTCTGCTATAAAACATTTATATAATAAACATCTAAATAATTACAGCTCTGTGGAAATGAATTATCAGGCCCATCCGCGAGAGCCGTTCTGTGTAAACGCATACATGAAAACAGCGCTCTTTCATCAGCAGGTATTTCATAATCTAGACCGACAAAAACATTATTAATAATTCTGCCAGATGAGATGGACTCTGTAATAGTGATGTTTTCACTGTTTTGTTTATTTTTCTGATAATGTTTGCATATTCCAGAGAATATTCCAGCGTGCTCCGTTCACTTCAGCCTATCAAACAACACAGAAACCTTTTAAAACTGAAGTTTAAAATGAATTCTTATATGTATGCATATATTTATGGGTAGTTGATAGCAGGAATGAGAGTATAGTCCCTAGCCATATCGGTCTAGAAAATTGCAACTTTTCATTTTCCATCGGTCTTAGTACATGATGTAACTATACACATCACAACATGGAAATGGGAAAATGTTGGTGTTATTTTGTCATTTATTGAGCAGTAGGCTAGATTTACCTCCAGTCTTTGTGCTAAGCTAGGCTAGTGGTGGGTGCGTCAGACAGAGTTATGGCACGCACGGAGATAAAAATGGTATGTATGGACTTATCTAACTCTGGGGGATATGGTGAATAAGCTAAAGTCCCAAAAAGTCGGCGTGTTCTAACAGCGCTTATTGCGAGCAGAGTCATAGACATAAAGGGCTTTCGATATAAAGGGGAGACTCACGCTTCAAAAAATGACAAACTAATAAGTAGCTGGATTTAGCCTCATACTAGACTAATTGCTCTATCGGAATCCAAAATTTGAGCCTTTTTTTATCAGCCCAGTTGTTACGTCAAGTCAACTTTATTTATATAGCGCTTTTTACAATGCAGATTGTTTCAAAGCAGCTTCACAGTGTTAAACAGGAAAATAATGAACAGAATTTGATTCGGCTGTACAGCCGCTCTGGAGAAAACGGTGATGTCATCAGCTCATTTCAATTATCATATATATTCAAGTAATGTAGTTGATATAATTTAGTTTAGTAATTAAATTTATTTGGATATTTATTTGAAAATTTAGTGTCCCCAACTGAGCAAGCCAGAGGCGACAGTGGCAAGGAACCAAAACTCCATCAGGTGTCCTAATGGAGAAAAATAAACCTTGGGAGAAACCAGGCTCAGTCGGGGTGCCAGTTCTCCTCTGGCCAATTACCAAACAGTGTATATTTATTATTTTGGCAGCCTTATAGGTCAGAAGTAATATTAGATCGGATCATTTGAAAGATCGGAGGCATCACGCCGGGTTTGAGGATGGCGTGCTAAATAGGAAAAGGATCGACCGCCTGCAGTTGATTTTGATATTCTAGGTATTATCAGCTGGCCAGAGTTTTGAGACCGCAATAGACGTGATGGAGTATAATGCGTTAAGAGCTCGCTCAAGTACTGGGGCGCTAAACCATTTAGTGATTTGTAAGTAATTAGCAAGATTTTAAAATGTATGCGATGTTTAATAGGGAGCCAGTGCAGTGTTGACAGAACCGGGCTAATATGGTCATACTTCCTGGTTCTAGTAAGAACTCGAGCTGCTGCGTTTTGGACCAGCTGCAGTTTATTTATTAAGCGAGCGGGGCAACCACCCAGTAGTGCATTACAATAATCTAGCCTTGAGGTCATGAATGCATGAACTAACTGTTCAGCATTTTGCATTGAAAGCATATGCCGTAATTTAGATGTATTTTTAATATATCTAAACCAAAAATCAACCAAGAATCGGGGGGAGAGGAGCAGACGAGTGGTGCTTAAAAAAAAAAAAAAAAAAAAAAAAAAAAAACTCCTTTAACTGAAGATTTAGGAAATAAACTAACAAAAGATGTAGAAAACTAACCAAACAAAACATACAAATGTTAGCACCACCGCTAAACCTGGTGTGCCTAATACATGAGTTGAACTACGTGTTTGGAAATGTAGGTCGCGACCCGCTTACCTGACTCACAACCTCTCTTTCACCCCTTTCCTTTACTGCGTTAGATGACAACATGAGATGAAGCATCAGAGAACCGCAGTCACAAATCAAATGTAGTAGCACCTCAAGCATCTAACACACCAACAAACAAGCACGAACGTAAACAGAACTGATCGAACTGCTAAGGTGTAGCAGCAGTGAACCTCGAATTTTGATCGGACTCTTGGGCTGAACTCTCGAACGAGAGACCGTCGTCACAGAGCGTGCCCTCTTCCCAAAGTCAGATCCTCTCTCCTATTGCACTTTGCGCCATTCATAAACAGCCTCAGGACCGATGATTGGTTCCGCAATCCTGACGTCAGCATCTGACATCTGTTGACTGCCAGGCGGCTCTTCCACTTGGGTTCCAACTCTGAAACACAGGTTAACCAAACACACACACACATATGCATATGCACCGCGTATATTAAAACAGATTACATAGCACCGCGTACGTAACACCAGTGCACACAGCCATATTGCACCATCAGTCCATTTCATGGCTTTTTCTGC
The DNA here is from genome assembly GCA_039654625.1 of Rhinogobio ventralis. Taxonomy (NCBI): domain Eukaryota; kingdom Metazoa; phylum Chordata; class Actinopteri; order Cypriniformes; family Gobionidae; genus Rhinogobio; species Rhinogobio ventralis. The sequence continues at coordinate 20,621,035 of CM077215.1, read as the reverse complement.
CACAAAGTATGCTTTAAAGCAGACATAAGACCGTTATATAAGAAAAAACTGTCCTAACGAAAGCCAAATTTTGAGCAAATAAAGCTTTATTAATTCTTGTGCATATGTACTCTCCTTTTCTTCATAGTAAAATGGCAGTGAGGCACAAAGGAAATAGGTTATAGGCTAGTATAAACTGGAACTTGTAACGTGGTGTGAGCATGCAAAAGTGTTGTTTTGTTGTTGTGGTGTTTTTGTTGTTGTTTGCAAATGTCCCTTTAGGGGCTCTGTAGCGAACACTTTTTTTTTTTCTCAACGTTTTGTTTTTTAATTTATATCTAGACATTATGAAATCCCTCAAATCATCACAAAATCATACTAATTCTGTCAAAGTTTGGCAATTTTTTGTACTGAAGTAGGAATCGCAAATTCAGGTTGTGAATTACACGGCAGGTAAAGAGTGCTCCTTTTATATTCACTGAAGCTGTCATCTGTTCAGTGTGATACCATAGAACAATGGTACTTTTTAATAAGAGTAGAATATTTAAATTTTTTCCCTATAAAAAATAAATAAATTAAAATGGTTTTTTGATAATGATAATGATAATATACTAATAAAACATGTATCAATGTATTAAATGTGTTAGAGGAGTAATGGAATATAATTACACTATATTTTTGTTTAGAGCTATGGCATTTTCTTTCTTAAACAGTAACCCAAACATTTTAGTATAAATATTTTCATAACAAATACCATAGGTTTATAGAGAACATTTTTATAGTGTTTTTTTTTTTTCTTTTCTTCCTGTGGTAGTGAAGAAACATGCATGGTTTTACCTGGGTTACCATGATCTACAAATGTATGATATAATGAAAGAACCAATGGTAAGTTTTAATGAGCAAATAAAAAACAGAAGCAAGGGCTGTCCAATCCCAACTTAGTCACAGTCAGAATATTTTAATATTTCAAACACTTCTACAGATGTGGTTAATTTAAATAAATTTACATTTGCATCCCAAATTAAACTTTACTGTCCCTTTCCATGAGACAAAATCAAACGCTTATTGTTGCCACTGTGGCAAATGACTCTTAAAATTGTGTGGCAGTAAAATATTTAGGAAAAGTGTAATGTGATATAAATTATAAAATTAAATAAATATAAATTAAATTGTACATTTATAAATGTACAATTTCAGTATATATTTTCATTTTTTAGGAATGGTAGTTAATAAAATGTGTTTAAAATGCTTGTAAAACTGAACCAGGATATCAAGATATTTTATTTCACATATGATGGTGATATTAAAAGTAAAGTAAAAAAGCACCGCCATGTAATATTTATAATAAATTAAATATGTTGAGTATAACAAACAAGTAGCCCTCTAGATTATTTAATCCCTTGAGGTAGCCCTCGCTCACAAAAAGGTTGTAGACCCCTGTTCCAGACTATTCTGTGTTTAGTCAGGCATTCGACAGCTCTGGCTTAACTTGCGGTCTGAGACTGCTAGTCGGAAACCACTGTCATGTGTGGCCCTGCAAATGGATATGCCTCACGAGGACTGCTGTCTGAATCTGACATTAGCATTTATGTACACATTTACTACTTTTCTTTGCATGCAAATCTTAGAAATGTTTTGTTTGCATGTTCCCTTCACACAGGAGATATTTTATGAGGAGAACCAGAAAGAATACAACAGCAAAAAGGCTGCTAAGAAGCGACGGAAGCAAATTGTAGCAAAGAAGATGAAGCAAGCCATCAGCACGCTCAATCTAGAAGAACATGATGACGTCTCACGAGAAACATTCGCTAGTGACACTGAAGAGGCTTTGGGGTCCCTGGAGGAGGGCCCGCCGGAGTCAGCACTGGGCACAGAGGACAGCCCTGTAGTCTACAACACAAATGACCTAGAGGTTTTCTGATGCTCATCGCTTTCAGCATGCGTGTTGTGCTTCATGGGCTGTTCTAGTTTTAGTCCTAAAACAGCTTGCAAGGACTATATGGTTCGTCTTTAACTCTCAGGATGAAAGAAAACATTTGATTTATCATAAATTGGTGAATTAGTGCATGTTAGAATGACCGTGGACATTTTGATTTTGTCCTAATGTTCACGAATAGCACTTAAGTTCTCTGCAGGTTGTTAAACTCTGTTAATCTCTGTAGAATACTATCAGAAGCAGCCAAAGGTTGTACAGATTTTCTACAGGTCTTGGCTGGTTTAGAATGATGTTAATAAATTGTTTTTTTTTTCCTGTCTGAATGTTTTGCAAGCGTTTGTTACATTACTGTATTCTTGATACAAAATTCAAGCTTGGCTTTGTCAGCATGTCAGTTGTCATATTGGCTCAATTTCCATGACCAATTGAAACATCTCTTTTCCAATCGTTTACTTTCACTGTATCTTTAGGATTCAGTGCAATGATGCAGTTCAGCTGAATTGATACTTTGTACAAAGGCATAAACATTCTTAAACCAATTTAGTTTTACGTTTCAGTATGTTCTCGAATTTAAATCCAAACCCTTAATTATTGTAATCAATGTTTCCTGGTAGCGGCTGTGATGATTGGGTTCACTTTTGCACATGGTATAATATACAGATGTCTTTTGCTGGGTTCTCATAAAAGTGCTTCATCTGTGACATGTTTGCCTGTGGAAAATCTGCAAGCAAATACAGACACATCAAAATAACTTATTACGTGAACAGGTAATCAATGCTACCAATGGTCATAGAAGACATGGAGACTGTGTAAACACATTTTACTAGTCGCCCACATGATGAAATTATTTAAGCTGAACACATTTCTTATTTAACAGTTTCTCTGTTGTGCCACTTTCAAATTTCAGTATCATTTTTGCTTTCTTCAAGACATTAAATACAAATCTCTATAAATGCTTGACTGGAATAGTTGATTCTGATCATCATTAGATAAAACCTCAAAGCCCAGAGAAATCAGGGATTTCACAGAAACTATACCGTTGTTGGCCGATAGATACATTTGAGTCGCAAATATCCCGCACATATCATGCGGAAATATAGGTTATTTATTATTTCATATATGTAAATCTTGAGTATTTTCTGTTTCAAAGCTTTACAACTGATAATGAATCTGAGATGCTCCGTGTGTTAATAGTTGATTAGCTGTGTAAGCATCTATCACAAAAGAATGTAATTTCAATAAACGTCAGACTACATTAAATGTTTATTGATTATGCTATATGTTGCGTTGTTTACAGTTGTTAAAGGAACAAACACGTGCGTAGTGGTGTTACTTTCAGCGCGTTTTTGTGCAGTTTGAATTTTGTCTCAACTGCACCGTTGAACCTCTGATGACGTGGCGGTTGCTGATTGGGTGTCTGTAGTCACGTGTCAGTGTGGTTCTGATGAGCGGCCATATTAGTTCAGTTCATTCTTTCACGCGACTGGGCTCACAGTAAGATTCTCACACACACATTAATTTATATTTTACAATAATGTTGATGTAGGACACTGCAGTGTTTAAAGCAACTCGTTTAGAGTTACACTCTGTTAGCTCGGAGTGTTTTTATACTTTTTTAGTAAGAAGGTACATTTTTTTTTCTATTTTTTTGTCGTGCTCCTAATCATTAGCGTTTATTCAGTTGATCGGATGTTTAGAATTCAAGTTAAATGCTATTTTTCTCACTGAGCTGATGAATGACCAGACATTCATAATTAACACTGAATCTTGTTTTACTAAATTTGAGCTGAATAATGGCGAGCGCGGCGTGCACTCCGGCCGGACAGCAGTCGTTGTCCCGCGGCGGCAGCAGCACTCCTCTGAGCCCCGCGCGGATTTCCAGACTGCAGGAGAAGGAGGACCTGCAGCAGCTCAATGACCGGCTGGCTGCTTACATCGACACGGTCCGCAGTCTGGAGTCCGATAACAGCGTCCTGCAGCTACAGATCAGCGAGCGAGAGGAGGTACGGAGCCGCGAGCTTACCGGGATCAAATCGCTCTATGAGACTGAGCTGGCGGACGCGCGCAAGGCGCTGGATGACACTGCGCGGGAGCGCGCAAGATTGCAGATCGAGCTGGGCAAGATTAAGAGCGAGCAAGAGCAGCTACAGCACACGTGAGCAACTTCATTCAAACTTCTGATTGAACTGTCTCAATCTCGCTCTAATAAATTATTTTAATTATTTGCTTACAAATGTACAAAAAATGGGAGAAAAAAACTAAACATTTACTAAAAAATACTGTTTACACTGAGGTTGTGTCCAGGTCAGGGTGTCTCTTAGGGTCAGATAGCATCTACTTTGCGACGCACCAAAAAGTACACTTGGCCAAAAAAAATTATATGGTTTTCATAATTGTATTAACATTAGACTTTTTTTTGACTTTCGGAAAACAAAAATGTATATATGTTTTTATATAATTAAATTGCATAATTAAAAAGGCAGTTTTTATATCAACTTTAATAGAATTATGTTTGTGCTCCAATTTGATGGTGAAATATAAACATTTAAACGATGGCTATATAAATCAATATCGGTCAACCCAACCCTATTAGACGCATTTGTCTGTTGTAGTATATCCACTTTGTGTTCACAAAATAGACACTGAACATTAAAAATTGGCCATCGGAGAAGTGCTAATTAAATCTCTTATGGTCAATTATTTTGACCCTTCGAAACAACATTTTGGCCTGAAACTGAAAATGGCTGTTTCAGACAAGTAGGTATAACTGCAGACCAGAGATCTCCAAAATGGTGCATGGCCTCCAAAAGTGGGCAGAACCTCCAAAAGGAGGTGGGGTCTTCCAAGTGCAAAGACTTTCGCTATTGGCTCTGGCTTCATCCAATTGTGACTTATTTCACAATAAATGTTCATAAATGAAACATTGTTTTTAGTTGATATAACAAAAAAGTTATAAAATATGCAATATAAATAAATATGCATGTATAAATGGGAGCCCAGAGTTTGTGGCCAGTGGCATTCAGACTGGAGTTTGTACCTTTGCTCGATGATATAAGCGGGAATCTCCTGCGAGCCGTTTTTATAATTGGAGTATATTTGCCTGCATGCATTACATGTTTGTTTTTTTTGTGCGTGTTTTTTTTTTTAAAAAAAATTTTTTATTGTCATAGAGCCTGTCGGCTCACTCTTTCACTCCTTTTCTTTCTAGTTTCTTTTAGTTTTGGACGGTGTGTTGAATTAACTGCAGTTTTGTGATGGTCATTTATGTTGTGAGACTCTTTAGTGTTTGTGGAATCAGTTATTGGCTCACGTCATGCTCCTATTGTGGAGTATTTGTAACGCACTTGTGCACTCTAGTACAGTGTTATACACTTAATTTTACTTCCCTCACACTTAAGCATCGTCATTCAGAGCTCGAGTCCAGCTCATGTTTGGGCTGCACTTAGTGTTTGGTTTAGTTTTTCTGTCAGTCAGGGTTCCCACAGGTCCTTTGAAATCCTTGAAAGTTTGTGAATCTGAAAAAAACAAATGAAGGCCCTGGAAAGTTTTTGAAAATAAACATGCATAGATGCAGGTCCTTGAGTGCTTGAATTTATTTTGTGCAAGTTTTCTGGAAAAGATTCCATATTCCCTCCGGTCTGCTAATGTGTTATTTCGGCAACACTATGTGGTCCATGCATACTAGCTTGCTTGATTTACGTTAGTTACAAGCATTTACGCGTTGTGTTGGTACTTTGTTGTACATTGCCATGACGTTCACGCACACACGAAACTACTACGATGGTACCTCAACGTTTTCAGTGCTTACACCAATATGTAGAGTCAACGACTGTATATTGTTCAATAAACATAAAACATTGGTGATCTGTTGCCCAAATATTTTATTTAATGTAATGTTGAATTGCGTTGCTTGTTAAGATAATGTAAACCCATGAGGCTAGAAAAACTTATTCGTATATCTTAAAACTTCTGGTTACATGAGCCTAAGCTCTTTTCTATAAAATCCATGCAAAAGTTAATATCAGATCATTTTAGAATACAGTATAGGATGTACTGAATATTCTTCAGTTTTATGCAAAACAGAAATACGACAAATAGAATATCAGATCTGTCATATGACCAAAAATAAAAGCAAAAAAATGCTTTCTTTGTTACAGTTTTCATGTGTCAAACAACTATGCAATGTATCTTACAAGGTGACACGATGTAACCTTGCTCTCACTTGTAATGTGTCCCAACATTTAAGTCGTTGAATTTGAGGGTATTAGACCTGGAAAATCCTTGAAAGGTCATTTGAATTTGAAGTTAACCAAGGTCTGGGAACCCTGGGCACTGTTGTGATGTGCATGTGGTTTGATTGACAGGAACAGAGGTTCATGTGTTAGTGGTATTTCTTTCAGTGCTTAAGACTGATGCGTCTCATTGGTGTGGAGCAACTGGAGGATGTGAATGTTCACCAGCTGCTTCACCAGTCTCAGTGTGAAGCAGCTCTTTGTTTCTAATCTTTTCTCTGGACCAAAGCAGATAAGATGCGTTTAGCAAATGTTAAGAGTCTAGAGTATTATACCGTGTCTACACTGGATGTGAGTGACACAAGAAGACAATATAACGACGGTAAACCGACACCTCGTTCCATTTGACATACCCAAGCACTCACAATATTTCTCATAGGAAGGACAAATGGATTTGCAACGGTCGCTTTGTCGTGTCCAGTGTAGACGACTTTTAGCTGTTGCGACACGTCAACGGTCGCATCTGGTGTACAGAAACTTATGAACTGAGAGCTCACATCCTCCAGCCACTCTTGGCTGTGTGAGGACATTCCTCCCATTCCAGCAGCATTCCATAGTTCCTCAGCTCACCTCCAGAGAAGGAGCTCGGTGACTGATCAATGCTGCAGCACAGAAAGAAGTTTGAAGACCTGTAAACGCACATTGTTCATCAGTTTTCAGGACATTCTCTCACTGGATGTGTGATACTTTTCCTAGAACAAACATCACACAATTTCATCAAGAAGACTGGAGACAAGCTAGATGAATAAAAAACAATTGAGAGGACCTTAAGTGCTTTGTTTGCTCCTTTTGGTCTTGGTTTAAAGGTTTAAGACTCCAGTACTGCTATTTGATTGCTGTTTTATGCTTTGTGTCAGGTGTGCATAGAGCTGCACAATTTAATCGTTAAAAGATTGTGATCTTGATTCAAACACCGACGCAATCTTATTTTCAAATGACAATTCCGCTATGTTTATTACGCCTGTTTCACATCGCAAGCTTTAGTAGAGCGTGAACGGCGCTAATTTGGTGCTGCCAGTGTTAATGAATGAGAGGGTCGGCCATCATGCTTCCGATGTGAACTCTCATTCATTTTGTCGCTGCCCATACTGCTCATGCTCCACTGATGCTTGAGATGTGAAAAGGACTTTAGGGACTTTGGTTAACCTTTGAAAGTACGATCATCACACTGCAACATTCCAAACTGCGTTCACGCTGCCGCTGATTCGTCATGTAAATGTAGTATAGTATGAAGCTTCACAAATTTGTACAGCCACACATTATTTATGCGTTACAAACATTTAAATAATGGGATAAGTGTACTGGGATAATTTTATAGTGTAGGTATAATTCGTCTTTTGAAAAGTATTTTGACATTTGTATTGCTCATCGTTGCGCCAAGAGGTAGCGTCGTGTGTTTAAAAAGTGTCATTTGAATCAGTCATTTTTAAAGATTTTATTAACAAACACTGATTCATCCATAACAATCAGTTTTTATCAGTGAGACCTTGACTCAAAGTTAGTCAACTATTAGGGGGCAGCCCTAATGTACATTTATGTACTGACGGTAACAAGTTTGCACTGACGCTCGCGCAGCCTCTCGAGGAGAATTCGGAAAAAGAGCGCAGCACACACAACTCATTTAAAATGTTTTTTTTTTTTTGTTTGTTTTTTTTTTTTTTTTTACATATAATGCAGTTAAGCAACATCACATGACCAAGAGTGCTGTTTTCCTGAGTGCATCACGATTTCCTGAATGCCATTATTGATTTCATAATACAGTTAAAATTAAGTTACTTACATTTTTAGATGCAATATTGACATTATTACAACTTTTGTTCTGTTTCAGCAGCGAAAATAATTCCAAACAAAGATCACTGCAGAATCTGAATCGCTTTGATCATAAAATAGTTTGGTGCAAGGGGGTCAGTACCATATATTTGCCATATACATAATATTATCTTGAACACTATTGTAATGGTGTAAATGTTGTAAATTCTTTGTGCTGTAGTTTGCTGCGTTTCAGCGTTGCTGTTATGGGAAGAGCGTGTCCACAACGGGATAGCCAAGCATAAGTCAAGTTCACATGCACATTTGATTTGCACACATCAAATGAGTAAACTAATTACTTGGATTTTAATTTGTTACACAACTTCTGACTGTTACATCGAAGTTACATGAAGGCAATCTGTTAAATTCTTGGGTTGTGTTCTCAAAACGTAGGTGCAATGCAGGATGTCTCAGGGATGTTTTTTTATATGTAAACCGTATGGATACTGAAAATGCAGCGAACAATTCCTAAATAATATGCTTTTGCTGTATACCCTGTATACATCTTGCGGCTTTACGGTTCACAGAGCAGAGATCGTCTGATTATGTTAAGCACGTACAGGAGTGGGTTGATACTTCACACGAATCGACTAGTAAAGGTTACACTTGATTTATACAAACAAAAGCTTAAAATGCTGTCTGCGTCGAAGACTTAAAGCACATACAGGTGAATAATAGCCTTTTATAAATGGATTATCCTGCTTTATTGCACACAATATAAAATGTCTGCTTCTAATTTAATTACAGTGGTGTCCTGCCATAGTTTAATCTGTTCCACCAGTTTTAAAATGAACCTGAATGTTCACTAACGTGGTGTTTTGCGTCATTGCACTGGCATAAAACAATATTGCGATACAGTTTAGTGCACTTATCACACGGCAAAGGCTCTGATCTAATTAAATATAGGTTGCATGGGTTTCAGAATGAAGTGCACTGTTCACGCAAGCAGCGCATGATTCGAAAAAATCTAAGTAGTTTCAATGTAGCTAGCTACTTTTTGGTAGTAACTTCGTGTATCTAACTACTTTTTCAGAAGGGTAGCTTGACTGTAGTTGAACTACTTTCATTTAGAAGTAGCTTGTTAAACTACAGTATCAGAGTAGCTTCCCCAACACTGTATTTATGACTGGATGAAACTTTTGATTCTTTGCAGTAAAAGTGGCTCTCCTACTGATTTTGTCCTATCAGTGTGGCTCTCCTGAAAAACTAGCGAAGACAGTGAAGTCACCATTTTGCGCCGTCATGTTTCTACAGTAGCCCTAAACGGACAAACTGCTCTATAGAGCGCTAACTACTCTCTGCTGCCTCAGACGACAACATATTTGTCCTGTGTCGGCCACCGTAGCTTTACTTTGCTTCGAAAGGGAGGGGTGAGCGGTGGGCAGTTGAAATTCACAACCTCGCCACTAGATGCCGCTAAAATACACACAGTGCACCTTTAAGTTCAACTGTGTTTTATTATTGCTAATTTTGAAAAAGTCACCTTCTGTTTTATAGACCTAATACAGCTTTTTGATAACGCTCTAATTGGTTTCTTAAATGTTTCAATTCAAATTTGTAAACCCCCAAATACATTTAATGTAAAGTGTGTTAAAGGGGTCATGACATAAGAAATCATAGACCTTTTGGCATATAAGAGGTCTTTGTATCAATACATCCTGCAAGTTCCACAACTTTAAAAATGCCTTTTATTTCTAAATTAGGCCTATGACATTTTATGATATAAAAATCATAAGTTTAACCCTCTGAGCCCTGAGCTGTTTTCTGGGCCCTGGAGGTGACATGCCCTGACATTTGAGCTTATTTGTGTTACTTGTAACATTTTCATGGCTAAAGTCTGATTACACTGTATTCAGCACAAACTCTGCTACAATATGTGAGAAGCATGTATAAAAAAGTTTGTAGTTTTGAGAAAATTGTTTAATTATTAAGAAATAATTAAGTCACTGAAATAAGGCCAAAGACTTTTGAAAACTGGATCACGTAGGTTAGAATTTTTGCTTCAAGACGATGTAAAAATCACTCTGGCCACTCATTCACATAAAACAATACCTTTATGGATTAAAAATTTGTAAGACCTGTTATGTATCAGGAAGGCTTATGCGGAGAGGGCGTGAATCATCATGAATATTGATGTTTTTCGCACCTGAGAAAGACAAAGACACTCCCTCTAATGGCCCTATCAGCTGTGGGACAAAAATCAGGGACAATCGTGGTTCTTTATAAGGGAAGCTCAAAATATTTGTACTGTACCACACAGTGCAAGTCATTTCAGTGTCTGCAGTTAAGTCTGTGTATAAAAGGCTCTCAGATATAAGCACATTTGTTTTGCTTAACCTATTAATGCACAATTTAATCCTAAAAGTAATTATAACATCATAGAAATTAATTTCTAATTACACACAAACCATCTAAAGCTTTTGTAGCGTTATACTACCGTTCAAAAGTTTGGGGTCCTTAAGAATTCACCGTGAATGTCGTAATAATTTGTTTGCAATATAATCTACAAATGCATACACAAACGGATGTTCCTGCCACGTCTGCCATTGCTTTTTCATCTCGTTGCGCATAGATGCGCCTGGGAAAACGAGCGCGTCACAGCGCACTGAGCGTCACAACGTCGTTGCTCTCTATTTGAGCGTGCTTATCGCGCGCCTACACAAAATAACGAACTTGAGCTCGCAAAAGACACAACGTGTGTACAGCCCCTTAGACAGTGGTTAGATCAGCGTAGCAGTCAATGAACGAGACAAGGGAGGTCACGTACAGGACATTTAGGCCCAATAAACGGGACGTCCCGGCTAATACTGGACAGTTGACAACCCTACTTTTATATCATGCTGTTTAATATTATAGAGCATATAAATATCCTTATGTCATACGTGTATCTTTATTTAGCGTTGAAAGGTTGCCTACCCATTTAATATTTCAACGTTTGTTGATTTCACACATTTTAGTCTGACAATAGTTCAACTAGTAGCTTACAATGTGAAGTTTAGGCATCAATAACGCTAATATAAGTGAGATGTTTTACCTCAATTCTCATGTTAAAATTGCCTTCTGTTTCTTCTGAGGTAAATCCAAGGTAAACGTTTACAGGTTTGCGTTTCTTCACGTGGACTATTAGCATGTGAATTGCTTTGCGTGCGTGGGTGTGGTTACATTAAAGATAATGAGGCTCTGCTGGAGGAAATGTAGTTCTCACTGTTTTCATACGGATTACATAAACAGAGAATTAGTTGTTTTATATAAATTACTTCATTTAAAAGTAGACATTCTCAGCTTTATAAAGAGATATGTCGTGTCTGTGGCAAGTATTCGCTGAGTTAATTTTCAGACGCATTTCAGATTGGACATCACGGGGAGACAGACAAAAGAACGTGCATCCTGTTTGTTTTCTTTATTTAGTGAAAAGCACAACATTTAGTTTTTATTTTGTGTACATAAATAAAAGTAGACACTTTAAGCTTTGTAAAGACATCTCGTTCATGTCTGTGAGACCAAAAATGACTTTGGTATTTTAGGTTGTTTTACACTGTCATGAGAAAAAAAATCCAGCAAAACACGCGGGTGCGTTCGTCGGGTTCAGAGGGTTAAGGAAATAGTCAAAATTGTGATTTTTAAAAATCAATATTGCAGTGTACTGACGTTCACACCGTAGTTCTCCGCAGAGCAGTCACCTGACATAAAACGAGAAACTGTTGTCCAGCCTCTGATCATGTTGTGTTTTTCACAGATATGCTAAGAAAGACGCTGACCTCACTGGCACTCAGACCCGACTGAAAGAAGTTGAAGCCCTGCTGAACTCTAAAGAGGCGGCATTGAACACTGCTGTGTCCGAGAGGAAGGCTCTGGAGAACAATTTAACAGACCTGCAGGTCCACGTCCAGGAGGTACATGAGTCACGCACCCGTAATACTGCTAGTTATGCACATGAAGTGTAGAGCATAATGTGTCTATAGCTACGTTTACATGCACCCAAATAATCTGTTTATAATCGGATTGATGGGCGATATCTTATTGTTTGCGATATACCGGTAAAAATTCTCCCCTCGGTAAGAATTTGTCTTCCCGTGATAACGATAAAGCCTAGTTGATGACGCGACCCATTCACATCTCGCGTGCAGAGTGAAACCAACTATGGCGGAAGCTGCGGAGGAGTTTATCGCTAAAGGAGCAGCTACCTCTACAACCTGGAACTGGTACACACCGATATATTTTCACTCACTGAGCGCATGGACTGAGCGCTTGAGAGATTTGTTCTTTGTCAAGCGATCAGTAAAGCGCACTATTTCAGTTCATCTCAATAAAGGTGCAGTGTACATTAAACGCAGTCAGGTGCGCTCACACTAGTGTTTAGTGTTTCTCACACACTCAAAGAGAGAACGAGAGAGTCGTACATACCAGATATGCATGCGCAGAATTGACATGCTGTATGTACACAATATTCTTTGTTGTATTTTCCTGTAAAATAACGACGTTCATTTATTATTATTTATTATTACGGAATTATTCAGCCTTTATGAACAAGAAACTAATGCGCAAACGACAATCTCTGGCGCTCACCTATTACTGTCCCTGTTTTGATTTCAGCAAATCCGTTCAAGCGAACGCTGACAACGTGATTAATATTCATAAACCCAACAGCTCATCAATCCTTAGTGCGGTTTATATTATCTTATCAGTATTATGTTTAGTTTAGTTTTTTTTTTTTTTTTTTTACAGAAACACTGAATGACCAACCATGTCTTAAGCTCCACCACCAGTCCTAAGTTCAGTTAAAATGACAAATATGCATTCATACGTTTTCATTCGCACATGATTACCAAGTTTTAGTTCAAATTAATAATGTTCTATCATTAAATCATTGTTTGCAAAAAAAAAATGTGTAATCTGAAGACATGGTTGGAATTACTTCGGCTGTCGGTCCCTATTTTTGCCACTGTTTGCACCATGAGAGTATGAATAAATACAGAGTCTGTGTTTACATTTCAAACTTGTCATTGATTTGAATTATTGTTTCTATTGTGTGATGGTTTTTCAGCAAAGTTGCACTATTTAAACATTACCTGCACTTTTACAGAAGAAAAGTATATCTGCAACTTTTCCATTTCTGAAAAGGCTGGTGTGGATTTAAATGTTTTTTTGTTTTTTTTGTCCATATCGCCCATCCCTAATTGATGGCTCAATCAAACTGAAAATCCTTCATGTAAACAACCCAAATCGATCCAAATGAATTTCAGTTAGACTGAAAGGGGTGCTGTAGACCAGAAATAATCTTATCAATAGGAAAAAGAATATGGACATAGACCAGTGGATCCCAAACTGTGGTGCTGAGTTTTAGCCATTCGCTTAATTCTACCCCACCTTAAATAACACTTAAAACTGCAGAATTTTGCCTGTTAGAAATACATGCTCAGTGTAAAAACAGGATAACGGTAGTGCCGTAAAAGGTCAAATATGTCATCCAATCAAATTGCCTCATCTTTTTTGTTCAGAACTGACTGCATCCACACAAGCAGCATGCATAATGCATTTAATTGATAAAACTTGCCGATCACCTTAAGCAGGGCCATGCGCATACATGCTGCTCAATCGTGAAACATTTAAAAACAGACGCGAGGACAAATCAAGCGTTATTTTTGGGACCATTTTAAAAGGCTAGAGTTACACTTTCATGACTGTTTGTGTGCATTCGCAGCCTTTTGTTTTGTGCAAATGTAAGTTGTAATATTGTTTATTTTGTGTAGGCCTATATATATATATTTATCTCATATAGGATGCATTTCGTTAAGAATTAACGTGGTAGTAAAGTACGCCAGTGATCATCTTCAACTTCATCGCATGCGGCTCAAACAGCAATGCACAATTAATAATGACTATGAGTGGAACTGTAATATTACATAACATTATAAAGAGAACAATATTGTAATAAGACCTTGTGAATTATTTGGGTTTAGTTGCCGTTTCAACCATAGACTGTTTCAGCGCGAAGAGCACATCCATTAGACATTCTGAATAGCACTTAAGTTGGTTCAAGTTCACTTGTGCATTTGCGTCATTTTGTGCAGATATAATTTGTAATACGTTTTTTTGTGTATATATTTGATTAATCTCATATAGGAAGTGTTTTGTTGAGTTAAATAACCCGCTAGCAAACCGCAATGCACGACTAATAACTATGATTGAGGACTGTCAGATTACATAACATCGAGAACACTATTTTAATAAATCGTTGTGACCTTCATTGGGTTTAGTTGAAGTTTTCAGTGCGTTGTTCCAGGAAGAGCACATTCTAAATAGCACACATCTGAGGCAATTCAAAAAAAGGTAATATTAACCCTTTTAAACTGGGTGTGTCGTCGCCGACACATTCAAAGAAAGATGTATTTGTTACTGGAACTCTTCAACCACTGATTGATTGGTTTTGCAAAATCCATATCGTTTCAATATCAGTATAGTCCATAAAATCCATATAGTTTTTCTGGGTTGCATCCATTGGAGCGGCTGAGTGCTGTCATTATCAGCCTCTAGAGGAGAAATAAAAACTATCACGCCGCCTCGTGATGTTTGTTTTGACTCACGAGGCTGCGTGCTGCATGGAGCGGGAGACTTCAGATGCAGATTTAAAACAATGAAAACTATGTATACAGTACACTACCGTTTTCATATTATAAATGAATGAATTTGTTGACTAGATGCTGCATTAGTGGAGAACAGCAGTATGTTTGCCGTCAAGGCTGAGAGGGCACTAACATTAGTAGCCTACCTCAAGCGGTTAAAACAGTGTGACAAATGCATGCATGACACTAATGTTTAGTGTCACAATTTTTTGTTGTATGGTTCAGTACCGTTTTTCAATTTTTGGAATGAAGTTCAACACAATTTTATGTAATGTTTGTTTTTCAGTATCTATTTTAAAAACTTGGTTGATGATAATCAGTTATTGGCCAGTGTGGACCAACTTGGTTATCGTTATGGGTAAAATCCACTATCAGGCGACCTCTAGTTTGCACTATCAAAATAATTCCAATTGCTCATAACAGTAGACAACATACGTTTTTCGGCAATATACGGCTTATTACGTCAGCAAATGACCGCAGCTTTGGAGGAGAGCAGAAAGGAAGGATTTGATGATACGTTTCAGTAAGTTGCACTGTTACTTTCAGCATGACTTCAGATGTTCATGTTTATTCTGTAACTAGCATTAAAGAGGAAGAGATGATCATGTTCATTCATACTCCGTGCTGCTGTTTGAACTGAGGTACCTATACAGCAATCCGTCACGCCACATCAAAGAGCGTCAAAATGGCATTTATTGTTTGAATTTCGTAATAAAATGGACAGAATTTGAGAGATGAGACTGCTTCTTATCGAAAGTAACAACACAACGCTTATTGCAATTACTGGTGGTTAATGGTGCATTTATATCAAGTTGTATAAAGTTATATCAAGTTAAAAGTGGTTAATGGGATACAACTCTGTATTCTTAGTGTACCGAACCGAAAGACGCATTCCAAAAAATCTCGGTACTAATACGTGTACGTTACACCCCTAGTTTATATGTATTAGTCAACTTTTGAAGTGTTAGTCTTTTTTTTTTTTTTCTTCTCCTAAATAAAACTCAGTAAATATTTAACAAACTCACCACACTAATAATGATCAATAACTAATTTGTGCATCTCCAAGCAACACCCATCGCTGTTTCGTTAGTGAACGAATCTGCAGCTTTGACCAAATTGGGAGTTAATGTTTTTCCCTGATCCATTCATAAATGCAGCCACTTGCTTCGTTATAGAATGAAATGAATAGCTGCTTTTCCACCGTTGGGCCAAACTGTTCTCTAATAATAGACAATCCCAGGGTCACTTCAGAAGGTCTATTGTTTTGACTTTTCCAGCATAAATTTTTCCAATGACAAAGTAACGTTTGTGTATGAGCCAGTGTGTAATGAAGTGTGTTTGTCGTTCAGCTGGAGGGCGGGTTGAACTCTGCTAAGAAGCAGTTGTCAGATGAGACTCTGCTGCGTGTGGATCTGGAGAACCGCTGCCAGAGCCTCATGGAGGAGCTGAACTTCAGGAAGAACATGTTTGAGGAGGTCAGTCCCATTCAGCGTTATAAATGTCTAAAGCAAACCATTGCCTGAAAGATTCAAAAGTCTAATCTGCCCTTAGTAGTGAGCATGTGCATTCCTTATTATTGAGAAGATGGAGCACACTGTGATGCAACTCAAATACAACACACAGAAGGGCCAAAATTAAAAGCTTCATTCTGATCTTTGTGATTTGTATAAGTTAATTTTTAATAGGGATGCACCGATACCACTTTTTTTCAGACCAAGTACAAGTACTTACATTTGGGTACTTGTCGATACCAAGTACCGATACGAGTACTTAATAATACCATTACAGTTCTTCTAACAATGTTTTATTTTCATCAGATGTTTTTCACTTTCTGACTGTAACAAAGTAAATGTACAAATTGATGCGTTAAACGTTAGTGTTGCTGCTAGTCGACTTGGAAAATACTAGTCGTTTACTTTTTTCTTTTTGTTTTTTTGCACATTTAATGTTTTGAGATATAGATAGATTTAAACATAGCATTTTTAATATATATATATATATATATATTATTAAAAATGCTATGTTTAAATTACCGTCGTGTTAATGTTATATCTTGTAATTAATATATTATTCTGAAAAGTGTATATATGCAGCAAAACAATCATTTAATTTTACATCAGGTTTTATATGCGTTGGTGCTCTCTGGCGCTTGCGGTGGTTTCAGATAAATCTCCATTCGGGTGAGGGAGGATATTGAAAGCTTCCACAACTTTTGTTTTCTTCCATATGTCAAACTAGTATAACAAATAAGCTTGCTGCCTTGCTTAGGCTTGTTATACTACCGGTTATGAGGGACAATACGGTATGAAATTTTATATCGGATTAAAGGAGAAACATTATGAATGAAACTTACTTTGCACTTGAACAGTTGCTATATCAACATCCTAAAGATGAAAATACGGTTAAATAATGTATCGTTGTCAGCAAGTTAGTTTTGCATTTTTAAACTAGATTTTATTTTAATACCGTTTTCAGTTTTGCTATAAATTTCAGTTTAGTTTTAGTTAGTTTCATAATTTTTTTTTGCTAGTTTTAGTTTAGTTTTTATTTTGTGAACACATTTCTATTTAGTTTTTATATATGAGCGTGTCACAGGACAAAGGTTAATTGCCTCAGCTCACTTCACACGCATGTAGCACCATATACAGACATTTCCCTAAACAGCCACAGGTCAGATTTTTCCGCCATAGCAAAGAGCTTATTAATTACGAAAAGAAATATTTTTTTTGCTCATTTTATTGTAGTTAACTGTTGTTAGTTTTGTTTAGTTGTAGTCTTTCACTTAATTTTTTTTTACTTTATTTCAGTTTACGAAAATGTTTTTTGACCAATAGTTTGTTTTCTTTTACGAAAAATAACCTTGGTTGTCAGTACACGACAAGCTTTTCTTGCGATTTTGCCGTCCGTCATGTGCAGTTACTTTTCATACACGAGAAGCGCGTTCATACCTGGACACAAGTAGTTGCTGTGGTAACGAACAACAATACCTAAACGTGCTGACTTATGTGCACTAAATTTGTTGCGCACATACCTACTAAACAGCCTTTCACTTTCAACACTACTCACTACCGAAAGGTATTTGTGTGACGAGAGGTTAAGCTTAAGCACTATAGTGCGAAGGTGCGCGTGGCAAAAATGAAGTCATCCCACTTGCAGTCGTGTGCGTTGAGAGTAAGGATGCGCCGATCCGATACTCAGTATCGGAATCTTCTCCGATCCGCCATTATTTGCCAGATTGGTTATCGGTCAGACAGGACCGATCCAAATCCGATACTGTGCGTATAATATTCTGTGTTATTGTTAAGCCCCAGTGCCCCACAAAAACATTATAAAGCATCATCAGCGCTTTGTGCACTATATTAGTTTTCTGAAGCCATTCCATAGTTTAATGTGAGGTACAGATGAATATTTAAGTCATTAAATTCAAGTTCACGTCATTGCTTCCCTTCGCTGCGGCTATCAGTCATTCTCCATTCAGCTTTCAAACTGCGTGTGCGTTCAGTTACGACAGTCAACACGATGAAACCCCAAGATGATTAAATGTTCCTGTTATTATGCTTGATCTGTAGATAACGGTCTATGGTTTCGGATAAAATGACTATCTTGCTAAAGACATGTCTCTCATCTTTCCGGGATGCAATCGTGTTATCCATTGTTACCGGAACCATCCATGATTGTTATCCAACTTCATTGCAAATATTTTAGAAGCTCTACAAATTGTATGTACAGTCAGGCATGGCAACGTCACACCTATCTCTATATAAGATGACGAACCAATCAGGTGGTGCATGCAGAAAAACAACAGTTTTAAAAATGCCTTCCGGGTGTCAAAGGCTACCTTTGTTCCAAATGCTGTAACTTTTGATTACTTTATGCTATCACCACAAAATTTGGTCTAGATGCAGACCACGTATATGGGATTTTTTTTTTTTTTTCTGCTTCCCTATTTCCTTCCTGAGTTATTGAATGTCAAATAAGAATTTGTAAAATAAAAAAATTAAAATTATATATATATATATATACGATTAAAAGATCTGGGATCGGTCAAATAATCTCAGATGTATTAAGCAAGGTACGAAGAACGACCCCTGAAGGTATTTTTAAAAAAATTTTTTTAAAACAATTAAATTAAACAATTACATTTTTTAAAAACAATTAAAATGTAAAAAAAAAAAAAAATTATATATATATATAAATTTTTTTTTATTTATTTTTTTTAAATTGTCTTATCAGCAGTTTCTCAGCATTAGAATGTCCAAATGTAATACAATATAAAAAGTGCAAACAAATGATACCTACATTTACATGGAGTTATGAGTCTTTACTTTTGTGTATGACACTCAGACAAAACAACTCTAAAAATACCTTCAGGGGTCGTTCTTCGTACCTTGCTTAATACATCTGAGATTATTTGACCGATCCCAGATCTTTTAATCGTGATAACTGATCTCTGGCTAATTTGGTTCTTTAAACGAATTTGCGGATTGGATTAAAATATCTGTATCAAGTTATCTGAAACCTCCAATAAAATTATAAATTTATTCCATCACAAATAAATCTCTAAATCAAGTGGCTGTCTATAGTATTATACACAACATTATAATATTATTTTCAAATACAGTTTTTTTTTTTTATTATTATTTAATATTATTATTATTATTATTATTATTATTATTATTATTATTATTATTGCCCCTGGTTCAGTAATGAACTCTTGTAATAAAGTAGCAGTGGCTGGGACAGATTAAGTATCACCAAGATGCAATCTAATCCTGTTTACATGAAATAAGCCTGCTCCCGAGCAGGTTTAAGTTTACGGACCTGTTGCTATGACCGCAAGTCCAGGATGAGTTTCGAAGAACCAAACAATCAAAGAGCGTCAACAATCAAATCCAGCGACGTACAAAGAATGGACCTCAGGGCTTAAGGGGTTAAGCGCTTAAGTCACTCGCACAAAAACAACTTTACAATTTATTATGAAACATCTGGGCTTCCATTGTTTGACCTCTTAAATGGTCATTTAAGTTGACAAAGACATTACACCCCACTTTAGTTTTCCTTATACATGAAAGGAAGACTTCCTGTTTTTTTTTTTTTTTTTTTTTTGCACACGTCTTTTTAAAATTCACCATGAATCTTCAGTTGGCATCTTCCCTGTCATTTTAATGTTTAGTAAACATCACTTGGATCATTTTCTAATAATATTGAATATTCCCATCTCTATCATAATGGCTGCTAATTGACTGAAAATTTAATTAAAAAAAAATTTAAATGCAGTTTCACTTTTGAAGTTTTCACAGGAAAGTGTAATCAGTTATTTTCATCTATTGACATATACTTCCCAGTGAAGTGCTTTGAACTCCAGCTGATGTTTGTGATATATATTGTTGACAGGAAATCAAGGACACGCGGCGCAGGCATGAGACTCGTCTGGTGGAGGTGGACTCAGGCCGTCAGATGGAGTACGAGTTTAAACTGGCTCAGGCGTTTGCCGACATGAGACAACAACATGACGACCAGATCAAACTCTATAAGGAGGAGATGGAGCAGACATACGTGGCCAAGGTTGTCGCACACATGCAATAGCATGTCCAAACAAATGTCTTGTGACACATCTGCTGCATGTGTGAACTGTTTTCTCAAGTTTTTGACTTCCTCTGAAAGCTTATTTAGTTCCTCTTTGCATTTCTCTGAGACTTCTGAGTGTGTTTCAGCTGGAGAACGTCCGTCTGTCATCAGAGATGAACAGCTCTTCAGCCAGTATGGCCCGTGAGGAGCTGCGGGAGTCCACACTGAGAGTTGAGAGTCTGGCTGCTCAACTCGCAAACCTACAGAAAGAGGTATGTCTTTCCACCAGCTGACAAGTTTGATCTTTTTTATATATTGAGGCACTTTCCCACACTATTGGAGACGAAAGTCAAGTTCCTCCTAATTGTTGATGCTCGTCATTTATACCTTGTTCACTTGTTCTACTGCTTGTTCATTCTCTAAACTCGATTTAAATTAATCCTGTCTGACAGACTTCAGGAAGTGACATTTTTGATTAGCGAGAGATCCGCACTGTTACTCTAGCTATACTTAACATCCTGTTGCAGAGTTTGCATGCACGCTGTGCTGTAGAAGTGAAACTGAACATGATTTAAATTAGTCTTTTGATGTATTATAGTTAGAGCTGCAACAACTAATTGATAAAAGTGATTTATAATCGATAATGAAAATAAAACAATGAATTTGATTATCATGTCTGTGCTGTGCGTGAAAACCATCTGCTCTTTTTCCTGTTGTGGTGGTTGGCGAACAGCGTTGCATTACCGCAGTCACCCCCTTCTGGAATGGAGTGTAGATAGACGTGCCGGTATACGGTAATACGATCTATCACGATAATGAACATGCACTATATTGTTATCGTGGGCACTTCAAAATACTGTGAATAATTATTACAAATTATTCAGATTTTTAAAATGCATTTTAAGAATACTTTACCCATCAACCGTTTAAAACGAACAACACTGCTGTCAAAGAGGAACGCGCACTGATGTAAACAAACCCAACACGCATGAGCAGCGCATGGCGGGACGAGTGGAGACGCACTGAATGAAAGTGCATATTCACACTCTGACAGCAGATGGCGCTGATGGAACAGCAGAAATGCAGCCGTTTCCCCGGTAATCCTCATAAACAAAGCAGACTCGTTACTAAACAGTTTTTAAATGTTTCAAACAGCCATTTAGATTTGCTCATCACATAACCTAATATTTAATACTTAAAGACTTAAGGCTATTTATTTTCAAACCTAAACATTTATATTTAAAATGTATATATTTAAAATATTTTTTAATCTGGACTACATGCCACTACTAGATATTGTTTGAATATGTTCTGATTCTTTGTTCAGTCACACACTTTACAATAAGGCTCCATTTATTTAAAATTAGTTAATTCATTACAAACTAACAATGAAAAATGCTTCTAAAGCATTTATTAATCTTAGTTAAATGTAAATTTCAACATTTAATAACACATTATTAAAATTAAAAGTTATAACTGCATTTAATGGACCTGAGCTAACATTAACTAACAGTTGCTTTTTTTTATTTTATTTTTTTTAACTAACTTTATTAAAAAATAATAACAAATGTAACTATTTGCTCTTTGTTAATGTGTTTTAATCTGTTAGAAATATTTGTTTACTTTATACATGTTTGTGTATTGCTTATTTAAATGTTCGGTTATTTTTGTTATAAGAAAGTTATTAAACACAACTAGAATGTTATAGTATGACAATTTTTTTTTTTTTTTTGCAACTTATTTCAATATCGTGATAATACCGTATATACCATGATAAAAGCTTCAGCAATTAATCAAAAACATGAAAATTTGATACCCAACTGGGCCAGTAGAAAAAATATCCTTAGCATTGAGCCCTGAATAGTATTTCAAATTATACCAAACTGACAAGACCTTTGACTTCCTGTGTGTATCTATATGACAAACGTCGATAGTTTTATCAAATTAAACAGTGAAATGCTCATGAAGTGACTCTTAAGAGCAGTTCTGCAGATGAAGTTCATGTGTCCATGTATAGGGAGACGGAAGACGCTGAAATCATTGCGAGTGTCATGCGCGCTTCAGTATGTGTAGTGTGTAGTAGACGAAACTGCGGCGCTCATTTACACAGACACGGCAGAACATACTCAGATTTCAATAGCAGTCTTTTTTAACTTTAATATTCACAGACCCTAGTTTGTATCGATATTTGATTAATTGTACAGCCCTTTTGATTTATTCATCCCAATTTTGAAATTCTGTAAAACCTGTATCGCAGACATCATGTGGCTCTTTATGGTGTTTGCAGTAGTAAAGAGAGTTAGGGTGTTTTCACACTTGGGTCCTCTTTAAAAGAACCAAACTCAGACTCCTTTAAGTGGACCAAGAGGTGAACCAAGTGAAAAAGGACCCAGTTCTCTTTACGTTCACACTGTCCCTGTACCTGAAAGAGGACTCTGATCCTTTTTTGGTCCACTTTAGTAGGAAAGTGGTCTCAGACCCCTTTGTGTTCAGACTGTTGCTTTTTGGATCTAGTCCAGTTCAGTGTTTTATGGCAGACCCTACGGCCTTCAACATTTGATCCCATTCTTGTTCCTTAATAATCTTTACAAACAAATATCTTGGTTACTATTTTATTTATTTTTTTAATGACATTGCTACAAATGCTGTTGAATTAAGTTGTTTATCTTTTTACACAAAAATATATCTTTTTTGCAATACTACATATTCTTGCACTAGCTATATCACACATTCACCTTTGTAAATAACATTTATTTTGATTTTGTTTTCCTTGATTCATGTTTATTGCAGAAGGCAATGATAACATCAGCATACAAAAAATAAACTATACAATAAAATAATAAAAGAGAG
This sequence comes from Rhinogobio ventralis, assembly GCA_039654625.1. Taxonomy (NCBI): domain Eukaryota; kingdom Metazoa; phylum Chordata; class Actinopteri; order Cypriniformes; family Gobionidae; genus Rhinogobio; species Rhinogobio ventralis. The sequence continues at coordinate 20,597,978 of CM077215.1, read as the reverse complement.
ATGCAAATTAAATAAACTGCTTTCAATTTTCCAAGTAAAGTATAAGTATGCCTAAAAGCAGCATTTATGTAAGAAATGGAATAATCACATGAAAAAAATAAAACTGCATATTTTTCACTGTATGACGTACTCGACTGATTCTTATATTAGGCTAGTAATGCAGATGTTTACATTCACTTAAGACAACCACATGTTTATGTGAAACTTGTGTGTTTTTGACACTTTAAAATAAATGCAATAAGACTAAAGATTCCGTTTAGTACATGCGCTGTGACAGCTGGCTTCTGTGCATGCGCTTTAGGTGTGTGCTCAAAACCATTTTAAACTGGCAAGGCACGCAGTTGAAATTGCAATAAACAAGTGTAAGTTGTGAACGAATAATTTGTAGCGATTTGCCAGAATAAGCAGCCATGATGAATAGCGATTTGTACGGAGGCATCTGATGACCAAACTACATTGGAATTCGCGAACAGAAAAATGAAGTAAGCCCAGAGCGGTTTGTGTTCAGATTGCGTGTTTTTAGCGAACCGTACCATAAGATGAGATCATCTCGGGAGGTGGTCTGGGTAAGGTTCGGTCTCGGCTCGGTTCACATTAAAGGGGTCTAAGATCGTTTGGAGTGTTCACATATGGGCCAAAAATCACGTGAACCGCGCTCAGACCCCTGAAAAGGACCACGTGTGAAAACACCCTTAGTTTTGTAAGTTATTTATTGTTGTGTTAAAGTTATTACTGTTAGTGTAAGAAGGGTATGTAGTTAATAGAGCTCTATACACTCTACATAGCTGCTGTATCTATTCAATGGCATTGAAGAGCACTGTTTCAGCTATGCACCGGTATGGCGGTATTTGAAAAATGCATATCGGTCACGTAATTGAAACCGGATGGAAAAGAATGTTGGTTACGGGTTTTGATTCCCATTGACTTCCATTGTAGGTTAAAAAAATACAGTGGATGTGAATGAAGCTTTGGTTTCCAGCATTATTTTTTTTTCATTTTAGGTGGACTATCGCTTTAAGCAATTGTAATTAAGTTCCTATTTGATCTGCAGTTAGATTTAATTACCTTTTCTGTTTTGTTTCTCTTTAAACAGGCGCGTGCGTGGCAGGATCACGTCAGTGAATTGGAAGCGGCTCTGAGCCGTGAGAAAGATTTGAGCCGCAGGTTACTGGCAGAGAAGGAGCGAGAGATTGCTGAGATCAGAGCCAAAATGCAGCAGCAGCTGGATGAGTATGAGCAACTACTGGATGTCAAACTGGCACTGGACATGGAGATCAATGCTTACCGGAAACTGCTGGAGGGAGAGGAGGAAAGGTGATGTACGCCATCACTGTTAATGCAAAACTGTTTGGCCTTTGACCAAATGTTTTGAAGGGCAACAGAGATGATTGTTAAAATCCCTAAGAATCATCAAGAATAGCCTGTCAGCATGAGCCACCAGATTGTAGTGACCGTTAACAGCAAGAGACTGTCCTGAGGTGTAACATGCCTCATCTGAAATTAAAACGGGATTAACTTTCTTTTCTTTTCTTTTTTTTTACATAATATATGATGTTTACTTACCCACACACTCATGAACATTTTCTCATGCGTTTTTTTTTTTTTTTTTTTAAAGACTGTTATGAAACCAGTCGGATTTAACTAAAACAGTGCTATTCCACCTAAAGACCATTTCACACTGCACCCGACAGGTGACAACAGACACTTCGTCGGGTTTTGTCGGATCAGTATGTTACCCTATGATTGTCTGTGTTGGTGTGTCGGTGTGGTGTGACTTGTTTTAATGATGCTTCTAGAATCTTAAGGCCAGTGTAACTTCATGAACATACAGTACCATACCTGTAACAGGAAACTTGGATAAGCTCCCTCTGCACTTCAGATACATCAATATGGTCATAGCTGTGCTTTTTTTGTAAATAAAACACTGCTATTGACCAATCACCATCAAGGACCAGAACTGATCTGAAGTGTATATTACTTGGTCTAAACTAAGGTTAATAGTTGGTCTCTGTGGGTGCTGTGCAGTCACATACAGTAGCTTCTGAACAGCTGTTACGATCATCATGTTTGGATTGACTATGCTTGGCATCTAGGCAGAAGTTATTGTTTACCTGGCAATTTGTTTCTATACATGAATGGTTGATTGGCTTTAGCTTAATGGCTGATCGTGAATTAATTCTAACATCCTGTCTCCTCTGTCAGGTTGAAACTGTCTCCCAGCCCCTCGTCTCGTGTGACGATGTCACGGGCATCCTCCAGTCGCAGTGTTCGTACTACACGTGGGAAGAGGAAGCGTGTGGACGTGGAGGAGTCTGAGGCAAGCAGCAGCGTCAGTATCGCTCACTCTGCATCTGCCACTGGAAATATCTGCATTGATGAGCTGGATGTGGACGGGAAGTTCATCCGCTTGCACAACAACTCTGAGCAGGTGCGTTTGTCTAACTGCAATCTCGCACACAAACTCAGTAATGGTATTTATAACACGATCTGTATACTCATTTGGTTGGATTGCATGTTAAAATTGTTTAATATGCATATAATAGTAGGGGTGTGATTTACATGCATATATTTGTCCCGAACTGCCACGGTACAGACTTCACGGTTCGGTGCATAGTCAGACAACGAATACAGTCAGTCACAGGTGATCCACACACCATTCCAGAAGGGGGTGAGTGCGGTAATGCAACGCTGTTTGCTAACCACCACAACAGCAGATGGAGACGATCTATGCACCAACCCAAAACAAGAGTTTTTGCAACAATACATATTTCTATTGAGATCGCGATTATAAAAATGGTATGTATCGTTGATGTAAACTATGTGATTCGTTATATAGAGTTCGTTTTATCCAAGACTTAGGTTTGAAACGACATTTAAGGAGAGTAATTTTTTGGGAGAATTATACCTAAGATTTTCGTTCTACTTCCAAACACAACTGAAGATATTTTTTGAAACCTGAGAGATTTCTGTCCCTCCATTTCAAATCCATTCCTCTAAAACTTTAAAAGATCCAAAAAATGTCAGACATCATAAAAATAATCAAATCGTATGGTCTAATCCAAATCTTCTGCAGAGACCCGATGGCTTTATATGATGAACAGATTTACAATGTACTGTAGTAAACGTGCAAAAACCACATGAGAGCGAGTAAATGAATAATTTACATTTTTGGATGAACTAACCATTTACAGTTTGGGAATAGTAATTTTGACATGCTTTCTTGCGATTAGAAATGGGATTTGATTGCATTGATTATCTGAAGCAAACGCGCTGCTGACATAATTTAAATCGTTTAGATTTAATAGTATGATTATTCAAGCCATTTTAGATGGTTTTATTCTTACATGTTTGTATATAGTGCATTGATAGCGGGAGAGGTGGGACATGGCGAGCACAGAGAGAGTCTGTGTAAGAGATCTAACGAATGCCTGCATTGAGTTTGAATTTACGGAGTTTCAGTGGCATTACTACATTAAACTACTATATATAATGTTGAATATGTATAATAATGCAATAGGGGAATATTTGTGTTCTGATAATAAAATTAAAATATTTAGTAATAATTAATAAAAAAATGTTTGCTTAAAATATTGCGATAGTTTGTATCGTGAGTTCAGCTATAGTCCAGTGATGAATTATACTCAACAGGGTCACCTAAACCTTTTGCCATTGATTTTGGCATAATTTCTGAAGAATGTAAAATTTTAGTTAAAGTCCCTGTAAAGTCAAAATTAAACGTGTTCAGAGTTTGTCACACCACAGACAAATGTTATTAACCACCCAGCCAAATTTGAATCATAAAAAAATCTGCCAAGTAAATAAAATGGCTTATCAAAATCTTGAAAAAATAAGCAGCATTCTCTGCTCTCAAACGCTGGGGGCGTGTCCGTTGTCAGTGCCAAAACCACGCCCACTCGCGGGAAATCTGCCGTAAGCACACAAGACAACACTCACGACGGCACCAGGTGTCGGCGGGGTGGGAGATAGTCGGTTCGGCCCCATTCTGCAGCGGATTATCAGTGAATCCTGGTCGTCTCTGATGAAAGTTTGTAAAACTATCCAGTGTAAAGTCACTGCAGAGGCAGGTGTTGGTGGTGATCCTGTTCACAAAATTAATCCACCTCTTCTTGATGTAAGCTGTTTTGTAAATTGTAGGCTCTAGTAACTAACGGTACTGACAGTAACTTGCGATTGAGCAGGCGAACTGATGTGAATGCGCTCTAGTTATGATAGTGTTGGGGGAGGGGCCATATGCTCAGTGGCTCCATCGAGCCAAAATCCTGAACACAGCAATGGTGAAAAATTGTTTAACGGTCTAACTTCACAATTCCGTACTACACAGTTCAGTCTTTATAAAATGTTAGAAATGTATTGCTGAAACATGTTACAATGTTTAAAAACAAATCTCAAAATTGCCTTTACAGGGACTTTGCCTTGTTCTAAAAATAATTTTTATATCTGCTAAATGCAACTATAAGGCTTGGATCATATAAAGATATTAACATGATTTTCTGTAAAGTTGCTTTGAAATAGCGTTTTGGAATGTGAGTTGACACTGCTCGACATATTCACTAAAAGATTTTTTTTTTTTTTATTATGCCATGTATTGTAGTAATTAAATTGAATGAAACCTTTTAACTTTTTTTTTTCTCAGGATCAACCCATGGCAGGATATCAGCTGACTAGAAATATCGGTGATGTTTCTGCGGTGTATAAATTCACTGCTAAATACACCCTGAAGGCTGGACAGAAAGTGACGGTACATATAAATTCTTAATAGATTTGTTTAGCTGATTATGAATAAAAACCCTGTCACCTGACAGGATGTTAGTGGGGGAAATTTAGCATATGTCTTCATACAATCTGTTGAAACCGCTGTTCAGCCTTCTTTTGTAGCTTTGTTTTTAGTGAATGCTTTTGATTTTGTCAGATCTGGGCATCTAACGCTGGTGTGAGCTCCAGCCCTCCTGCGGACCTGATCTGGAAGAACCAGAGCTCATGGGGGAGTGGGAAGAACATTAAAGTGGTTCTGCTGAGCCCAGACGGAGAGGTGAGGCCAACTCAGAACCATGTGGATCTTACTGTGTGAAACAGCCAGAGCTTTGCTTCTGATGTTTTAAAATAACTATACAAACTATACATGTGATTGTACCTTTTTATTTTTTAACCATCAGATTACATTCTTTTCATCATGCATTAGTCATTGTTCATCAGTGGCCAGTAGAGGGCAGGATTGGTTCTGTTGTGATGTGAAGTACTGTCCTTACAGGAAGTAGCTGTGAGGAGCACAGTATTCAAGACTGCACTGGAGGAAGAAGATGATGAAGAAAAGGAAGCTGAAGTCATTGAGGAGCATTTCTTTCACCAGCAGGTCTGAATATGAAGCACACATCAGCTTCATCCATTGCATGTATCAAACCTCATTGTCATTTGAATGTTTTTGTTTGTGGAACACTGAGCAGAATCTTACAAATAGCACACTGTATATGTTTTCACAGGGAGATCCACGTACTGCCAAGAGAGGTTGTTTAGTCATGTGATTTAACACTTCAGCCAATCGGAGCGGTTTAACCACCATAAAGCTTCCCATGTGGTCTGTTTTCTGAGTGAGATGTTTTTTTTATTTTTTATGCTTGTAAAATCTCTCACTTCAGTTTGTTTCAGTTTTTGTGAATGTTTATAAGCTTAAATGTAATGAACCAAATGCCTTTCTTTTCATGTGTGAGTTGTGATCGAGGATGCTTTCAGATTCTGTGACTAACCCTTTTTTTTTTATCATGTTTATATTTTATAAGATGGCATTTTAGGTCTTTTTTATAGACAGTTTTACAGACAGTAGACACATTTGCATGGTAGTTTAAATAATGTTAAAGTTTGTAATTGTATTTAAAGCAGCTGTTTGAAAGTAATTCACTACACAATCACAGGGCCTAAACATTTCAGCAGCATGATTGCTCAACTAACCTGTTGACTGAACAATTCCAGACTTCATTGTTTTCTAAGCACATTATTTTTTTATGAGAAGTGACTTTCTTTTTCCTCATGTTGGATCGGTGAATATTTTCTGCATATGCAGTGTGGTGTGTTTTTTGGATATGATGTACCAGTCAAGTCTCAAACCACTGCAGTTTTGGGTCTGAAACGCATTGCTCTCACTCGGATGCAGCTTGTCTCCTCCATAGAGGATTGTGTTGATTGAGCCATTGGTCATACCAGCGGACCCTGAAAACACTGCCTGCTAATATGATCAGTTATTACAGTGTGCAAGCTATTAAACCTCAAGATTCAGTACTGTATTTTTGTCAGCTTTTCAGAGATGCTGAAGTTGTATTTTGTACTGCTTTTGTCTGTACTATCTAACAAACACTAGCCTAGCGCATACACTTTTGATTGAACCTTTTTAAGAATTGTCACTTGCATGCTTTTTGTTTTGCTGCAGCCTTTATATTTCAAATGATTGAATAAAGTGTTGATTTGAATGCATTTTCAGGGTGTTCCCTTTCATCATAGTAATTACAATCATCTGTGAAATGAATAAAAGTAAAACCTAAGCAGTCTCGATGACAACGCGATGTTCTATTCTGAGCTGTTTTCAGACTGGGAATTATGCTTCTCTATGGCAACACTCAATGCCTAAATGAATCTGCAGGGGTCAGGTGGTACAAGTAAGAGCTCTCAGAAAAGTCCCAGCTTACAAGCTGTAATTACAAGCTCTACGAGGACGTGAACACTTTTTACAAGTTGAAATCTCGTAATTATGGTAATTACAACATGGTGAACACACCTCAACTTTCAATTCTCTTTTTCTAGCTAATGCTTCCTGGAGCAAAAAAGGAGGCAATGCCTTACCAATAACAGTTGGGCACTTTAACTGGAAAAGACTGCTCCTTTGGTCACCGGGTCTGCACTATGGAGGCCTGCAGAGCCCATGCACTCCCCAACTAACACTACATATTATTTACCAAACCAATATATTTTCCATGTGCTTTACACTTTAACAGCCACATTATGCGTTATAAAGATTAATTGGTAAATCCTCCTGTCTACCCACTCCACCCTGGGCATCATGAAAACTGCTTCACTCCACTGGTTAAAGTCCTAGTTCAAAGGTAAAGGCCTGTTCATGCGAACGTGATCTTTGTTCCAACTAATGCATAAAAAACAACAGAATAATGGGCAGAATAAAGCTGCATATTCATTCTCTGACAGTAGATAGAGCTTTGTGTCCTGAAGTAACCAGAGTAATTCTGATTTCCTAAAAGCACCATGTAACTTGAATATGTTTGGTACATCTAGTGTAAATGACCTTTTACAGAATGGAACAAGAAACAACAATTGAAAAAATATATATATATAATTGTGCATACTGGCAAAATCTAACAAACGATAAAATAAATTAAAATGATTTATATATACACTACCCTGATTTTATCAAAGAATTTGCTGACTCCGAATTAGTACTGGCTGCAGACAAAGTCTTAATTGTGGTGATGCTGGTGGTAACATACATGTAGATAATAAAAAAGATGCATTGGGATTGACATTAACTCCAATAGAGTTTAGAATGTCTGTAAGACAACATATGTCAGGATCCACTCATTGTCGTAATCATACTTTAGATCTAATATTGTCACATGGAATTGATGGTGTTGAAATTCTGAAAGAGATGCTTCCAGAAGTTATAGATCCTCTTAATATTAATTCATCATTGTCATTAGGATACTTATAGGCCTGGTTTCACAGACAAGGCTTAGATTAAACAAGGGTTAGGCCTTGGTTCAATTAGGACATTTCAGCTTTTATAAACGTGCCTTAGAAAAACACATTACCGGTGTGCATCTTGAGACAACAATGGTCTTTTAAAATATATCAGTGCAAGTTGCTTTCAGTTAAAACAGCTCAAACATGCATTTTAGTCTGGGACTAGCTTAAGCCTGGTCTGTGAAATCAGGGGTTAAGATGACTTATTAAAAAAACGCCACTTGATCCTAGAGAATTAGTCAATAACAGGCCAACCTCAAATTTTTCTGTCAAAAATAGTCTAAAACACATTATTCTCAAAACTATGTTCATTTTTAGAAAGAAATTGTATCTGTGAGGATTTCCAGTCAGGATTTAGACCATATCACAGTACTGAGACTGCTCTGATCATCTGATCATGGTTGTACCTCTCTATTAGTGTTACTGGATCTTGGGCTACATTCAAACTGCAGGTAAATGTGGATTTGTTTTTGTCATGACAGTGTGAACAGCACATCTCAAGGAATCAGATATTTTGATTTCCTACTCCATATGTGGTCCTAAATCAGATACAGGTCAGATGTTTTGCAATGTAACCTCAGTCTGAACAGTCATATCGGAATTCATGCGACTTTAACGTCACTCTATGGGAGTCGCTTCAAAGATTTTACATAACAGATGTTATTGAGACAGTTGCGAATAGTCAGTGAAGGACAGTGATGTGTCAGAACTCATAAGTATTACAGTGACAGCTCTATATACAAGCAAAACATGTATAATAAATGTTTAAACACTCTGCTCTCTTTTTTCGCATCCTCATCTTTGTTTTATTATATTGCCTGAGCATAAATTTGCTGGCTTCCATGGCAGATCACACTATAAATAAATGCATAATCATTTACTTTACAGTTTTTCCTCAATTGCTTAAACACATTTATTGAAATTATGCCTTCTTTTTTCAAACTTTAAACACAAATCCATAACTTCTCACCCAATTCCCCAAACATCCTATTTTTGTCAAAATGAAGCTCTCCACTCAAAACCATTCAATCTTACTGAAAAACCAAACTTTGCCCACAGACATGACACACAAGCCCTCAAAAACCACACACACACTACAACATAGTCTTACAAACTGTCACTAGTGAGATAACAACAAAAAAATATATTCTGCCCCAGCATCCCCTCTTTGGTCTGGGACAGGCCAGAGAATCTCATCACATCACAGGCTGCATTGGCCCTAGACAGGCAGCGGGGATAAAATCCTCTTGCATGCCTGATCCAACCCTGGTACGCATCAACAGAAATGTCTAGACATGCTTCTTCCATTCCATCGTCTCTGTGTCCTACAAAAATAGAAGTACTGATTACTGTAACTGTAACACATAATAAAAATGGAAGCATTCAGTCTGTATATGAGGCAATTTGATGCATTTCTTTTTATTACAGTAGTATAGTGCAACAGCTACAGTACCCAAAAGTTACAGTAGAAGTACACCTACCTGTTTTCTTCCCTGAAGGTTCTTATGATCGAGGCGACTCAAGTTTGGCTGTACTCGTTGCCCAACCTCCCTCATCCTCATAGTCTTACCATGGACAAGAGCATTTGTGCTTTAAAAACATACTGCACATACTACACAATCTATTATTTAATACACAAAGCAAACATACAAAAATATATTGTTTTGCATATACACTGATCAGGCATAACATTATGACCCAATATTGTTTTGGTCCCCTTTTGATGCCAAAACAGCTCTGACTGAGGCATTGACTCCACTAGACCTCTGAAGGTGTGCTGTGGTATCTGGCACCAAGATGTTAGCAGGAGATCCTTTAAGTCCTGTAAGTTGCGAGGTGAGGCCTTCATGGATTGGACTTGTTTGTTCAGCACATCAGCACTTGATTGTGCTCCTCAAACCATTCCTAAACCATTTGCATTATCCTGCTGAAAGAGGCCACAGCCACCAGGGAATACCATTTCCATGAAAGGGTGTACATGGTCTGCAACAATGTTTAGGTTGGTGGTGTCAAAGTAACATCCACATGGTTGGCAGGACCCAAGGTTTCCCAGCAGAGCATTGCCCAAAGCATCACACTGCCTCCGCCGGCTTGTCTTCTTCCCATAGTGCATCCTGGTGCCGTGTGTTCCCCAGTAAGTAACGCACACACACCCGGCCATCCACGTGATGTAAAAGAAAACGCGATTCATCAGACCAGGTCACCTTCTTGGCACTTTCAGAGGTGAAGAGGGGTCAGCATGGGCACCCTGATTGGTCTGCGGCTATGCAGCCCCATACACAACAAACTGCGATGCACTGTGTATTCTGACACCTATCAGAACCAGCATTAACTTATTGAGCAATTTGAGCTACAGTAGCTCGTCTGTTTGATCGGACCACACGGGCCAGCCTTCGCTCCCCACGTGCATCAATGAGCCTTGGCCACCCATGAGCCTTGGCCACCCATGACCCTGTCGCCGGTTCACCACTGTTCCTTCCTTGGACCACTTTTGATAGATACTGACCACTGCAGACCAGGAACACTCCACAAGAGCTGCAGTTTTGGAGATGCTCTGACCCAGTCGTCTAGCCATCCTAATTGGCCCTTGTATAACTCACTCAAATCCTTACGCTTGCCCATTTTTCCTGCTTCTAACACATCAAATTTGTGGACAAAATGTACACTTGCTGCCTAATATATCCCACCCACTATCATGTGCCATGATGAAGAGATAATCAGTGTTATTTACTGTTATTTATTCTACACCTGTCATACCTTCATAATGTTATGCCTGATTGGTGTATATACTTTGGTGTACTTTACTGTAAATATCTACTGTTTTTTTCTCTTTCTTCTCCTTTCCCTCTAAATTTTATTGTATTATATTGCACTTATATTGCACTACTGTAGAATGCCTGAGCCTCAACCTAAACATTTCTATGTGCAACTTGTCACTGACATTTGTATACATAAATAAACTTGAGACTGAACTGTAACTGGGAACCATGTTTTTTAACTAAGGAAATGTCAAGTGGGGTAATTTTGACCCCAAACACCATTAGAGGAGTTTTAAGATTGCAAATACTTTTCGGGGCTGTATATACAGTGATAGTTTCTGTATCAGTTTCGATTTAGTGGTTTGCCATGAAGTTCACCTCAGCATGAGGTCACAATGTAAAACTGCCAAACAAAGTGTTTAAAAATGCAACAACTTAAAAAATACAGTTACAATAAAAGGCGGAGCTCTTTAAGATATAAAACAATACAAAAAGCAAATCTTGAATTATATGTTCCATTAAAAAATGGCTATCAAAGGCTGTTCTCACTTTGCGTCAGCTCCGTCAGGATTTTTTATAATTCTGAATAAATCAGGTTGTGTCATGGGCTGCTTTAACTCTGAGGAGCACTTACTATTTCCTGCTCATTGTGGATCTCACAGTAGGACACATAGTCCTGGAAGTTATAGATTTTTTAAATATTTTAAACAAACAATAAGTCTCTGCGGTCACAGCTTTAACATGTCATCGCAGTGTAATAGTTTCTGTAAATAGTTTATTAAGGCAGCTACAGCTGAGGAAAAAAAAATTGCTCCACTGTAGAACACATGGTTAAGGTGGAAAAAATTCAACTCCGTCAGACGTCAGCTCCGTCAGGTTTTGTCTGATGGTTGACAAGTGCTCTAAAAAAGTCTGTATAATGTGATTTAATATGTTTTTTGTTTTTTGCATATGGTGAATTCTTCTTATGCTGTTTCATGATTCTGCATGATACTGTATATTTGGCCCCAGCTGAACCTTTGTCAACACCGTCAGTATTTGTCAACTCCATCCGAATTTAACACCATCAGGCGAAGGTTTTTGTTAGTTTTGAAAGAAATATCTTTTTTCAGAAATGTATTTTATGACAGCTCGTTTACTGAGCACCAATATTACATAACTGAAGACTTTACACTATTTTTGTATTAAATGCAGCACTAAGATCCAGTAACACTAATAGACCATATTTGGATGATAAGAGTAAATCATTTGTAACTCTAATGAGAGCAGTCTCAGTACTGTGATACGGTCTAAATCCTGGTTGGAAATTCTTGCAGATACCATTTCTTTCTAAAAAGAACACTAAATTTTCAAATAAATTTCCAAATAAATTTAATTACTAAACTAAATTATATCAACTACATTACTTGAATATATATGATAATTGAAATGAGCTGATGACATCACCGTTTTCTCCAGAGCGGCTGTACAGCCGAATCAAATTCTGTTCATTATTTTCCTGTTAACACTGTGAAGCTGCTTTGAAACAATCTGCATTGTAAAAAGCGCTATATAAATACAGGTGACTTGACTTGACTTGACTTAAAAAAGAAACATAGTTGTGGTAGGTAGGTAGATCTCCAGGAGCATGATTGGATACCCCTGCCCTAATAGTATTGAGAGCTGGTCACCCGATTTTCCACGAATTTAACAATAGGCTTAACGTTACTCCATTTTATTCTACTGGACATGGAATCTCTTATTTATTTGCCCAAATCTTCATTTACGTCTCTCTCAAAAGTATTACAGACGTTTCTGATCTTTTGTTTGCTTTTCGTATATTCGCATCATTTACTGTGGTAAAGTAGAAAACGGTGCTCTAGGACAGATACATTTTACTTCAAATTCTATTTAACACAGTTTGAGCTTGTTATTAGACTTAAGGTGCGTCAAGTTTATGTGTAGCCTATAGCGCATTTCTTACACGCAGGAGATTTTTAGTTTCGCTTCTCTCGCAGCGCATAATCAAACAAAGCCTAAAGTTCTTGACCCTGCGGAAGATAAATTCACTCTCCACACCTTTTACTACAAGTATCAGTTTCGGAACATCAGGAGAAAACATGAAGATATTAGAAAAACGATGCTTTCCTGCTCGTGTCCCACATCCCTTTCAGCGCAAAGCGGCACCTCTGTGGGGAAATATAAAACATACTATTTAACTTTCTTATATAATTTTTATTACCATTATTTACTGATATTTATTTAAATGTTTTACAGGCTGTATTATGTTGTTTCACTAACGGAAGTACTAAAATAAACACGCATGCTTAAATGGATGTTTGAGCCGTTTATATTTTTTTATTTTCAAAATGTAGGCTATTTAATTTATATATATCTGGGTTCTGCCTAGCCAAAGACAGGGTAAGATGACGGAATTGTACAAGGCCTGGGTTATCGTCATAAAGAAAAACAGCTGTATTCTTACTGCGAACTGCACCTGTACCTGTATTGTAACCAAAATTTACTATCTTTAATTTTCATTATTTTCATTATTTTATTGTGTCAGCAATTTAATCAAACATTTAATCAAATTTAACTGCTTATTTGCTGAAATCATTCAACTGTTGTTATATGTATAGCCTAAAGCACGATTGTTTCATACATTTTCCCTCCTCTTTTGCAACCAACATGCGCAGTTGAAACTGTGTGACGTCAGTGTGACGTAGGCTGATAATTGGTCTACAGCACAACATAAATACATAAACACAACAGCACAACGCGATTTCAGGTTACAAGGCATAAATTATTTTTTCCGATTTCAAAATGCGCGCTTTGACATTTGTAATACATACACTCAAGTCTCGTCCGCCCGCTGAGCAGATGTTCACTACTGTAATAATGAATATGAATGTAACTTTTTAATAAGCAGGGGAAATTCCTGACTTTAAACGAATAACCATTTCCCTGTTCAGGACGTTTGTGCTGTAAGAATGTACAGGGAGACTTCAGATATAAAAACGGTGTCTTCTTAGGCAATGTTTTCTCAGTTTTCCTATTTCCTATTGATTCAATAGAACGCTTGAGCTTACTAGGGAATACCAATATGGCGGCGTGGCGGCTTCACTTTTTATGACGTCATGAGCAATCCAGTTCTCTATATAGATCAGTGGTTCCACTCCACTTTTAGACATGCAATTGCAAACTTCCCTAAGCACTTCCCCCCTTTTACTGTCTATGGGGGAATCCGGAATCCCTGCCACCATTTTGAAGTGCGTTCCACTTCGTGAAGTGGACGAGGGAAGTTTATATGGACAGACCCTTGCTCCCTCGATTTTGACAAGAGGAAGCGAGTCTATGTACTTCATATGTACACTTCAGGCAGCTTCATATACCACAATGCAACACCGCCTATCGCGTTTAATTTACTCCACCACAAACAACAATATAAAATGCTACATTAAACAATTTCGTAAAGGAAAAAAATAAATAATACATTTAAAATAATCCATAGTGGATTCCAAGTGATCAAGGGCTTAGTTCCAGTTCAGTCCATTGCAAAGGTTCCGCCAGTAGTGGGCACTCATGAACAAGACGGAGGTAAGTTAGCAAGTGAAGGGCATAATAAAAACGAAGTGGAACGCAGCACAGGTCCAATTTTTGGGGGCCTTCCCTCTGTCTCATTCACTCGGATGTACGTCATTGCTTACGGCCCAGTACTGGTGCAACCCTTGAAATGTGTTTAAATGGAACGCACTAAGCCTATGATCACTGGAATGGGCTATGGAGCCGATTTATTATTTAGTTTGTTCCCCTTATGAATTTGTTTACGCACCATTCTAGACCTTTATGTGGGTCAATGACATGATGTACATATTTTTGTCCAAGTGCATTATTTCCTTTTAAAATAATTTGATAAATTCATTATATATATATATATACACACATACACACACACATATATTATCATCTTGTTTAGTACTTTAAAATAATACATATTTTCTGTTTTGTTATCTTGAGCCCTTAAAATGTCAGGTGGTGCAACTGTCCGAACAAATAAACATGGCATCATTTTAGGTTTGTACGGAGCCCCGCACATGATATGCAGGAAAAAAATTGTAGGCTAAATCGTGTGGACGGTTTAGCAAGTCGAGGGAACTAAATAGTAAATCGTGCACATGATTTATAAATCGAGGAAACAAATTATTAAATTAAAGATTTACTTTTTTCCCCCCTTGCACGTCATGTGCAGGGCTCCTTAGGTTTGAACCTTTTCATATAAACAAATTTTTATAAATATCAGTAGTTTTAAAACTGTTGAGATAATTGAAAAAAAACATTTGTCCAGCTTGAATGTAAGGGTGGCACAACGGCAAACATGGCTCTTTTATTATGAATTGACAAGGTAATAACAGTAAACATGACAATGCATCATCCAGAGGACCCCAACTGATCCTTGTGGCAGAGTGAAAGGTTTGTAGCTCTCTCAAATACTGGTCAAAACTGCACATTTCAAGTATGGGTATGTTGGTACACTTTCCATGTCAGGTGGTACAACTACAGTATATATACAACTATTTGGTTGTACTGCCTGACATTAAAACAGTCAAAAAATGAATTTGAACACAAATGTTATTTAAGAACTGAAACTCAAATGACTCAAATATGCATTACATCAGTTTTGAAAAGATTTTTTTTTTTTTTTTTTTTTACTTTTTTTTATTTTATTTGTCAATGACCCATGTATGCTTGGGCTGTTAATTTTTTTTTAATATCAACCTTTTTTTATATATTAATATATTTATATAAAATATAAAAAAATACACAAACAAAAAATTATATCAATATAATAAACTATAATTGTGTTAAAAGTTTAAGGTAGCTACAAATATTAAATATAGTTATGAAATGTCAAACTAACATCACAATCATGGTGCATTGTGGTCTATGGATCTGCCTGAAGAGTACATGTTGAGTAGACTCACTCCCTCGGTCAAAATCAAGGGATCGTGGGTCTGTCCAAATAAATTTCCCTCATCCAATTGACGAAGTTGAATGCACTTCAAAATGGCGTTGGGGATTCCCCTGAGGAGAAGAGCTTGGGTAAGTTTGTGAGTGTATGTCTAAAAGTGGAATTAAACGCAGCCTCTGATGATGTGTTTACTGGCACAAGGGCGGGGCAACCTGTCACTCACATGAGATCCACCAATAGCAAACCACAACCATCCAATCAATTCTCCACAGACAAAATCAAGCTTGATGACGTGGCAGCTGAGATATGCAGCCTTACTAAGACGCAGCCTTCCAATTGTGTGGCACCCAAAGGCCCAGAAGGTAGGCCATTTTACAATCAGAGAGGTATGACTAAAGTCGAAAAACTTTATTTGAAATGAAGAAAAAACATTGCATAACATCTCCAGATATTATTGTCCAGTTGCAGTGGCTTTATCCAGGTGCCTTTCAAGGAGTGTTGAGTTCACACGGTGCATCATCAAAAACTGTCCATTTAAATGAAAGACGGGGATGTCATACCTGTATCTATCAAACCAGACTCTATTCTCCGGGAGGGTGATATCAACCTCCTGCAGCTCAAACTGAAACAGTGAATGGCACAAACACATTAAACAGATGTGATCAAATTAATATGAGAACACTGTGAACAAAGTGATTGTCTTACCCTGTGTTTATATGGCTCAAGCGCTGCTTTTGCTTCATCACACAACGGGCACGGGTCCTGAAAACAGCCAGAGTGATCTGAACAGGACTCGGTGTAGCTCTTTTTTCCATGCACATGTTAATGAATCAATGTTCCTTATAGCACACACTGAGAGGCAGAACTGTGGTCTTGATACCGCTACTATTTCTGCAGTGTGCAGTTTTTATATGCATATAATATGGAAGACCTACATTAACAAAATGTACAGTAGTGCACTACCAGAGCTCACAGCATGACACACATAATGCCATATGCTCTAACCAAATCTCCAGGTTGATGGAAGCAATATGGCCATATTAATGGTCATTCAAAAGTAGCCATGCATTCTATTATAAAAAGAAACTATAAATTCTATAATGACAAATAGCTACATGATTCATCCAAAAGTCTAATTTTGTGTTCTACTGAAGACCGCAGGCCATTGTTAAAATGGAAAATGATTTGAAATTGAGCAATGAAATAGTAGGCTAATATACACAAATAGCATACTCATAGGGGGCCTGATCAAACTCATTGTTAGTAACTCTTCCATTGCTAAAACTAGATGAGTGAAGTTTGATGACAAACTTTAATGTTGGCTTGACAAAGCCTTATCTGAAAGTTTGTAATAACTTTAAAAAGCTTGGAGTTTGAAGGTTTTACTTAACTTAAAAAGTCAATATAAAATGTTGTTAACATGTTTTAGCACATTGCAATCTAACTTGCAATGTAACGTGTTGCTAGCAAGTTAACACGTTAGCCTGTTTTTACCAAGTTGCTAGTTGATTTAGCACTTTGCTAATATGCTGCTAACATGTTTAACACATTACTAGCATGCTGCTAGCATGTTCTAAACTAGTTGCTAGGCTAGATAGATTTTAATTTTTGACAGTTGGAGTTTGAACAGTTAGTCAGAACAGTCCGAAAGTCAAACCCAACTTTGGTGGTCATAACTAACATGTTTTTTTTAATAAAATTTTGGTCTTGGAAGAAGAAGCCGCAGCGGTTTAAATATGTTGGCTATGTCAAGCCAACATAAATTCAATATGGTGTCTAACCTGACTAAGGTCTATTGTCTAGTTAACATGGATAAAAATGAGGCTGTGAGGGATAGACTTGCAGTTTTTACAATAGCTATGTTTCCATCCAAAGTTGTGAATTTAACTTATTCGCAAAAAAAGGCACCGTTTCCATCCAGTGAGTTGAAGAGGACAAAATCATCACTTCCTGATAAACTGATAAAGAAAAGTAGGAGACAACACTATATATAATAATTTTCCTATATAATAAATGACATCAGAGCGTGCAGACTAAACGCAATAAGCATGTCATGTTATCTTGCTTACTGTGGCAGATGTCTGCTGTTTGGGAACACAGTCATGTAAGACAGTTATGGAAGGTAATTATACCGAACCACTTTGACAGCAGACTTTGCTCAGGCATTTCAGAACAAGAACTACTAAAACAGCATTTTAGATGCTCAAGATCACTGGTTGGTCCAGTTATTTTTTTGGTGCACATTGAGGAATTTATTCGGTAAATGTGTTTCCAGTTTATGTGCATGTTTTTTTTTATCGGATAAAAATGTATCCGACTCAAACGTGTGCATATGTTTGTTATGCTAATTTTTAGAATTCATGCGCATCTTTCCATAACCATCCAGCAGTTTTTTATGCAATATCCCAAAATGCACATAAAAATATATGTATGGGAACAATGACACACACTGTATAAAGGTCCTGGATCGCGTCATTTTCAACTCAACTTAAAGTTTGTCAACAAAATGTTTTTTTTTTCTTTTTTCGGAAAGACAATTGAACAATTGGTATGTTGTTAAACAGCAGTACAATCCGATGAAAGCACAGTAATTCTGTCCCTCACAGCAGTACCTTCGCAAGGGCTGTGCCAAGTGTGCGACCGCACAGGGCCTTGTGCAAAGTAAAGTGACAGCTGACTTGATGTAAAAGCAATTAGTTAAAGTTTGTTTTTGTCCTTCAACATACTATAATATTTAAAAGACATAGCTAAAAATGTGTATCGTGATGCTGTATTATTCTGCTTGTTAAAAATGTATTATGCAGTAACTTAAAATATTTATCTTTGTGTGAGACTGTGTGTGTGACAGTGATTCATGCGCATAGCCTACATGTCATTCAGCAGGCACCGCATGTCAAGTTCATAGAGAGCTTTATTCAGTCAATTCAAATTCTGATTTTGGCTGCCTCTGAGATGGGTTAAGCCATAGATATTAGGCTATGCACAAAATGTTTTTTATTTAACACTATAAAGTTAGATAATAGCCTAACTATTACGCACCTTTTGGAGCATCAATGCCACAGAACGAGTAGGGCCTACTCTATCTGTAGACGTTTTAAAAGTTTTTAAATCTGAAACTGCAAAAAAACACGAAATTTTCAGACATCCATTTAGCGCATGTTCACAGAGGAAAACTACTGAAAAACAGTGCTGGTTATTCTGTCAATACTGTCTGTTTGTTTTTCTGACTGAGAAATCACTTCAGATGATTCAGTGAGAGAGCAGTCCAAATTAATTTAAGTGGATTTAGGCGTTTTACAAACGCGTTTGACCAAGTCATAATTTAGAACATAATTTAAGCGTCAAAATGTGTTCAGTTACAGTTTAACTTTTTGAACTTCTTTAATGCTGTTAAACTGAATATAAATTTTTTCTTCTTCTTAAATATCCACATAAACAAACAATTGTTCATCACTATAGCAACAGTAGACCCCGTTACCCCTGGGCCTCGCACCCCCCTTGCGACGGGCCTGCCTCACAGCCTCGATTTTATTCCTGTCAAAAATGAAATATGGCGCTACCCTGTCCCTGACTCAAGTTTAAAAACTTTTGTTTGTGTATCTTCAAAGGCAACATTCTGGTAGGAGGGTCCCGAGGACCAGAGTTGAGAAACGGTGTCCAATCCTGCTCCTCGAGGGGGTGTAGCTTCAACACACTTGCCTGGAAGTTTCTAGTAAATCTGGAGACCTTAAAGGGATAGTTCACCCAAAAATGAAAATTTGATGTGACAAAGTCACCTATATCTTGGATGCCCAATTAAATTTTCATTTTTGGGTAAATTATCCCTTTAATTGGCTGGTTCTGCTTTGTTTAATTAGGATTTAAGGTAAACTCTGCATAAAGATTTAGCATTTTAGCAGCAGGAATCTTTTCTGCCATTTCTTCTACTGAAGAAATCTGAAGATACTTTAAAAAGTGAGTCTGGGGAATGTTGTATCTCTCCCTTAAGCTTTCAAAAGACAGCAGTGTGTTCTCTGCATAAAAGTCTGTTTTCTTTCGTAAACCTTTCTGCATCTAAACCATTCAAATCTAGAGTAATCCTGAAGACTCAGGTGTTTGAGATCAGGGTTGGAGCTAAACTCCTCCTTAAGTTATTATTAACAAAGTTATTTTTATGCGCCAGTTGAGAGGACAAACACATTCTCTCATTAGTGAACACTCATGTCCATCCCTAAATGTGAGAGTGTGACAGATTTCTGATTAGGACCGCACCTGTATCTTCGTGAAGAGTGTGAGGACGGGAAGCTGTGTTCTGGTGCAGAGCTGTCTGATGAGACTGCCAACACTGAAGAGCTTCTGCGAGAGCAACATGACTGTAAATTACATCCACAAATAGTATTATTATTAACCTGATCACTGTGAACATCCATGTATCATCATCACAGTTAAAGGTGAGAACTAAAGGCTCAATCATGAAGTGGAGACCAGGGCTAATCAGCACAGAGGTTACTGTAACAACTAGCTTATATTTGTAAACTAGGTAGTTTTGTTGTGTTTTCAGCAATAGAGTATTTTTCATAATTAGTTTGGAGCAAATTGCCATGTGCATTATGTGTTTTCATGTAATTTTATGCAGGTCATTATAGGGTTAATTGCAATTTCTGAAAGGCCAAAACGAGGCATTAGATTTCTGGGTACAACTCAATATAATGCTTAATTTATTAACATTAGTTAACAAGGAGCAATACTTTTACATAATTTATCAATATGTTTACTGTAATCTCAACATTTACTAATGCATTTTTAAGATCAAAGGTTGTCTCACAAGAGACCATTGTGTGTTAAAGACATGTTTCATTGATTTTAATGTTTCTATAATCAGTTCTTATTAAAGGGTTACAAACTGGTTTTAAAAAATAAGCCCAGCATGATTTTCCTTAAGTGATATAGTATGCTTACTACCTTGACATCGTGTTGGTATTGTCACTATGTTGCCTTATCTTTGACTATACTGTAGGCAGCTCACTAATATTAAAACCACAGCCAATGATTAATGCTGCCTTCACATGCTCTCGGAATGATCGTAAATACGAGTTTCCTAGGTAAAAATTGTACATGAACGCCCGCCCATTTAAAAATTTGAATGTGATGAGCCCGTAATCACGACTTTAGAAGTGGGAATTATCAAATTTCCGATAGCACGTGCAGGCGGCATACGTATCGGGTTATGTAAATAAACACACTTATTTTTTCTTTATGGGATTTTAAGAGTTTCCGCTAGATTATTGTTGTTGTTATTCTTATTATCATCTGAAACAGCTCAACAGTTTATTATTATTCTGGAGAATGGACTAATGATCTATATAAACACCCAAATTATAAAGACAAAGAGAACAACATTTTCAATGAGATGTAAAATATATATATATATATATATATATAATAATAATTATACACACACAAACCTAAATAAATAAATTATAATTCTCAAATTTTATTCATCCTAAATACTCTATAAATAGTTTCCAACCCTTGCCACCTGCAGATGTTTTAAGAATATTGCTGATATTTTCCTCTCCATTTTCTCTTAGTGCATTCTTTAAAACTTCTCTCTCTGAATCATATTTCTGGCAATGTAATAAAACATGATCCACTGTTTCTTACTCTCCACAATATTCACACTTCCCATCATTATGTTTTCCAATCACGTAGAGAGAACTGTTTAACCCAGTATGTCCATTCCTTATTCTTGTAATAACCTTCTCCTCTTTCCTATTTCATCCTCCAGACCCTGTACTCCCAACTAATGGATTATTTTTGAACAGATATCTTCCTTTACTTTCTTTGTTCCATTGATTCTGCCACATCTTTTTTATTGTTCTTTAATCACCACTTTAGCTTCTGATTTACTAATATTTACATTTATGTTCTTATTCCCACTCTTCAAAGCCCATTTTGCTGCTTTATCTGCCTTTTCATTCCCATCAACTCCAACATGTGCAGGGACCCACACAAAACTAACAGACAAGTGCATTTGTTGAATTCTGAATAATGAGTGTAGTATTTCATACAATAAATCTTCTCTACTCCTGGAGTTGCAAAATTTTAAACTCATTAATACTGCACATGAATCTGATGCAATTACCACTCTCTCTCTGGCCTGACCTCCTCTACCCATTGCATTGTATACATTTGTGTACATTTGTGAATACCCATAGTAATTTCTACTGATGTATGAATTAAAGATCTTACAGTTTCCCTCATTTACATCTCTCATCAATTCAAGAAGGCTAAGATCAATCTCTGGCTTTGGCAATAGCCAAGGTGGTATAGCTGGCAGAACTATAGTTGGAGAGTAACTCCTATCCAGTATACCCATTTCACTTGCCTTCTTTCTAACTACCCAACCAAAACTCTTTGTTTGCCTTTTTTCCATGTTCCCAGTGTGGCTCAATAGCACTTATTGCAGGATGGTTATTATGCCCTTGTAAATTAACCCAATATGTCGTCATAATTTGCTGTCTCCTTAACTCCAATGGCATTTCCCCCATTTCTACCTATAATGCTGCCACCAATGTTGTTTTAAAAGCCCCACTACATATCCTTAATGCTTGTGCTTGAATTACATCCAATTTTTTCAACAAGGTTTTAGATGCTGACCCATACACCACACACCCATAATCCAGAACAGATCTTATTAAACCTATATATATAGTTTTCAAAGCAGACCTATCGGCTCCCCACTCTGTTCCCACTAAACATCTCATCACATTCAAGACCTTTTTACACTTATTTACAATGCTATCAATATGTACATTCCATGTGAGCCTAGCATCAAACCACACACCTAAAAATTTGAATGAGTCTATCCTTTCCAGCTTCTTGCCATATAAATATATAAATATATAAATACAGTTGAACCTCTGCTCCAATTTTCTTCCTTGTAAAGAAAAGTGTTTTAGTTTTTTCCACAGAAAATTTTAATCCCATTCCCAGGACCATTGCTCCACTCTTTTAATTGTTTCCTGCATCTGTTTCACAACATATTCAACATTCCTACCTCTTTTCCACAATGCCCCATCATCTGCAAACAGATCTCCCTATACCTTGCCCAATATTATTATACACATCATCAATCATTATTGAAAACAATAAAGGACTTATAACACTTCCTTGTGGCGTTCCATTATCCACCGAAAAGCTTGCGGTTTTTCCCACTCTATTGAGCGTCCATATAAAAATGCCTTCACCCATCTAAACATTTTCCCTGATATTCCTAATCTTTTCATTTTAATCAATAATCCCTCTTTTCATAGTAAATCATATGCTTTTTCCACATCAAAATACACTGCTACCACTACCTCTTTATTCACTTGTGCCTTCCTCACCTCTGATTCTAGACATACTATCGGATCCATTGTTCCCCTACCTTTTCTAAATCCACTTTGATATTTTGACCTATTATTCCTTGCTTCCAAATAATATGTTAATCTGTCTGTAATCATACATTTCATTATTTTACACATGTGAGATGTCAATGCTATTGGTCTATAGTTAGATGGATTGGTGGGATCTTTCCCTGGTTTCCTAATGGGTACTATAACTGCTTGTTTCCAACATCCTGGTAATTTCCCTTCCTGCCAAACCTTGTTATATAAATGTAAAATTACCTCTAACACTACATCTGACATATGTTCCAACATGATATACCAGATTTGATCTTTTCCCGGAGCAGTTAATCCTGTTTCAATTCCTCTAATGTGAAAGGAGAATTAATAGCATCGTCCCTCTCTTCTGCTCTTTCCAGCAATTCTTTATTTTCTTCACTTGTTTTTTGTCTTCCCCTTTTTCCCTCTTCTGACATATTTCTCGAACTGTGAACCTCTACCAATGCATTAGCTAACATATCTGCTTTCTCTATGTCTTTACTAGCCACCACCCCCGCATTTTCCAATACTGGATACCCCCATTCCAGTCTTATTCCACTCATTTTCTTTATCATTCCCCAGACTTTCTCAATTGGTGTGCTTCTCCCTATTGAGTCACAAAATGTTCTCCAATACTTCCTTTTATTTTCTTTCTAACCTCTGCTTGCATTCTTTTATATTCTATAAAATGTTGGAAATTATGAGTTTTTTAATACCTTAAAAGCCTTATTGTGTTTCCTTATTACTTCACTACACTCATCGTTCCACCATGGAACTAACTTCCTCCTTTTCATAGCTTCTTTTCTTTAAATTGTCTGATTAGCAGCTCCAATTATCTCCTCTCTCACATTTTCATTAAATATTTCTATATCCTGCTCTCTATTTATATTTTTAAACCTTGTTTCACTTATCTCTCTAAATGTATCCCACTCTGCTTTTCCAAATACCCACCTTTCTGATATATCTTCTAATACCACCCTGCTTTCATTAACTACTTTACATAAAATGGGGTAATGATCACTTCCAACAGTTGATTGATTCATAACCTCCCACACACAAATACCTGCCAAGGACTGTGACACTAATGTCAAGTCTAAACATGACTCACTACCTGTACTACAGTTAACCCTCGTAAAATTCCCATCATTTAAATACACAAGTCCCAAGCCATCCATCAAATCCTCCACTATCAAACCATTCCTATCCGTCCTTTCCCCTCCCCAAAGAGTACTATGAGTATTAAAATCCCCACACCAAATGATTCTTCTACTATCCAATCCCTTTATTGCCTCCAATTTTTCCAATACCAACCGCTGACATGGATTATAGAAATTCACAATAACCAACCTACCATCCCCTAACCACACTTCAACAACTACATATTCCAACTCTTTTCCTTTTTCTATTTCTCTATATGAAACACCTTGCCTAACAAAAGTAGCACATCCTCCCCCATTACCCCCTTCTCTATCCCTTCTTATGGACACATATCCCTGTATCACAAAATTTAAATTAGGTTTAAGCCATGTCTCTTCAACACATATTATATCAGGTTTACATTCTAAACCCTCAAGAAATCCTTTAAATTCTTGACCATTCGACAATAGACTCCTTGCATTCCACTGAAGAACTAACATGAATAAAATTAATCTTGTGACCATGATTCCTTGCTTAACTGTTCCTGTTTTTTAAGCTCTTCTTGAACCCCTCTCCCAGTCATTCCTTGAATATTTAAATATCTTGCTGCACTTTTTACAATTATTTCAATCTTCTCAGATCTCCCTTTTGCTTGGAACGTACAGTTAATTACTTCAGCCATGAAATACACAAAATCCTCCTTTTTTACTAGTAACATATCTCCATCTTCCATCTGACTTTTTGTTACAAGCTGTTCAGTTGAATGTTCCTTTTCTATTTATTTTACTTTCTTCTCCACTCTACTCTCCCTCTGAACCAACTTTACTGCTTCTGCATAGGATATGTCCGTGTTAGCTCTCAGCTGTTGTACTTCTACTGCCTTTTTCCTCACTTCACACCCACCATAGGCCACACTATGTGCACCTCCACAATTAGCACATTTAATCTCTGCCCCATCCTCACATTTCCCATACTCATGTTCACCTCCACACCTTCCACACTTTTGTTTTCCTTTACAACCAGCTGCAATATGTCCATATTTTTGGCATTTGAAACATCTCAAAGGAGGAGAAACATATGCTCTTAGATTATAACTTATGTATCCCACTCTCACTTTTTCTGACAACGCCCTTTCTTGGAAAACCAGCAACACTGACAAGCTATCAACCCTTTCTCCTCCCTTTCTTGCTTGTATACGTTTAATGTTAGTAACTTTCCCACCTCTTATGTTTGACTTCAAATCCCAAAACTTTCCTTATATCATTTCCTTCCTTGAACCTCAAAATTATTTTAAACCCCTCCTCTTCAGCTTTCCTTCTCCGTACCACACTACCTTCCTCTCTCCCATCTAAACTACTACCTCCTATACTATTATTCCTAACTCGTTTATTTCTCCGTACTTCCGTCCATTCATTTAAATCCATATCCTCATGCCCACCCTCACTATCACTACTACCTGCCATCCTTAGTCCAGTCACAGATCAGTTTATGCCCCACCACCGGATCCTACTCGAGCAGACAGCCACTTGTCACCAGCGTTTATTATTATCTGACACAGCAATTCAAAAGCGCTTACCAATGACGATCACGCGACGGAAGAGCGAACGGTTCCAGAGGAGCTGCTGCTTCTTCTTTTTCGATTTATGGCGGGTGGCAAACCAGCTAAGGGGGCCTATCATCCACCTACTGGGTTGGAGTGTTGGACGAAAAAAAAAAACTAAATCCTATTAAACAATCCGGTTTTCCTTAAATGCCATAGAGCAAAATTACAAAACAAGAGAGGCAACAAGAAACAGGAAGTTTAACGATAAGATAAATAAATAAATATGGAGTAAACAGGAGTTTAAAAAAGAAGACAGCTGCACTAAAATCTATATTTTAAAATGTCAATTAATTGACATATCTTTCTGCATCGATTTAAATAGGCTACATTGCTTATATGTATAACCAAAGACTTTATAAAGGGACTTTGGCATAACTATCCAGGCTGTCATGAAATATTATTTTGAAAATATATAAAGATTCAAAATCAGGGTTTGCGGACATGATCTGAAAACTCACATCCAACCACAACAACCATGTTTTAATGTGAAAAAATGTATTATCAGACTGTCCTCCTGAAGAAACAAACGAAACTCCTCAAAACAATAGCAGTTTATTAACAATAGACAGCAAATATCTATAGTCAGTCTTTGGGCAAATAATAGAAGTCACGTCGGACCTGTTTGGCTGCTTGACACAAATTTTGCGTCGTCCACTATCTTGTTTCACCCGTATCAAATATTTTCCAAATAGAAGCGCTAGGAACAGCATATGCAGCTGGCTGGAGGGGTTTTCTTTCTTCTGTATTATTTGTATTATAATTTTCAGAAACTATTTTCTCTTATTTAAATTTAATTGACACATTTTCCTAACCAGCCAACAACAATAAAACAGCCGTTGATAACCTTCTTGACATTTTTAACCTAGCTTATTTTTATTATATGAACCCCGTTTTCTTAAAAAGAAAGACCTTATTTTTTCAGCGCGGAAGTATTTCTATGTAGAGCTAGAAGAATCACGAAGCGCAGTAAATGCAGTAAAACTATCTGTGCTACAAACTAGTGTGATAAATAATATAACACATACAAATTTGCAAGCATAACAGGTCCTAGAATTTCGTTAAAATAAGGTGGAAAGATAATACAAATTAAACATTTCCGTGGGTGTAGTTTTTGCAGATGTTTGTTTGAGGTTTCCTTGAGTTGTTCCTCAAGGATTGTCTTCATGAGCTCCAGATGGCGCCACTTCATCTCATCAAACACACGCTTTCTGTCTACAGATTTAACAGTCCTACTCGACAGTAGTGCTGTTAATATCAGAAAATTTTGATCTTTGATCATTAGTAGCTGAAATTATTTTCAAGTCACTGGTCTAACCATAACCCTAAGTGATACAACATTCGTGTTTTCGTTTTCCATCCCTCTTCACCAACAGATTAGCCTACACATTTCATATTACAGGCACCAAAAGTAGGCTAGCTACTACAGGTTTATTTACGTGCGTTTGATTAGGAACATCTCAAAATTCGTACTGTTGGTGTTTGGGAAACACTGCTCAAGATGCTTTAGTGACTTTCATTCAACACAGAGCAGCTGTTCCTATTGGCTGTTCCCTTGTGACGTCATGATGGAATTGCTTTCCTGTCGCGTCTCGTGTGGAGTTGAAGGAGTCAGTGTTCATCAATCTATTCTTTGCTTCTGTGAAAATATTTGAACGAAAGAGACGCTCATTTAAGCGGATCCCATGTGTTTTGACCGGACGAAAACTTTTGTTTAAAAGTGGTGAGTTTTATTTTTGCGAATCACTTTACACAAAATAAAAAACTGCATTACGAATTAACAACATAGATTAAATATTACTATTCTGTATTCTGTTTCACCGACTGAAACGGCAATTAATGTAATTAAATATATTAAATAGGTCGGATTTAATCCTAGATGAATAGGAATAATAGGGACATTTTTACATATTTACAAGTGTCATTAATAATCTTTTAAGTATTGATCACAGGCTACGTCTTAACGATTTATAATAAGATAATAACATTCACTTGTGTGTTTTAAAATGTCTCGTTTGGCTGATGTGTTTATCTCAGACTTACATACACTGTATCAGTGTCAGTGATGCTGCTGAAAGTCTTGTGTAGCCTGAGAGAGTGTGAGAGAAAGAATAACTGAGAGACTCTGTATGTGGAGGGATTGCTGTTTGCACTGTGGAGATTGAGTTAATTGCTGCTTCCTACTATGTTGACATGGTCTTTTAAAGGTAGAGTAGGAGTTTATACGTTTTTCATAAACACTTTTTATTATACTGGTTGAAAAACACATCCTGATAGCAATCAATAATAGAAGTGGTCTCGATATTTAAAAATGTACATATATACATATATCTTCTGTAGAAGTCTCAGGACCAAAAATTCAGTCCGAATGCAATGATACATTGTCCTACCTGCCTGTCAACATATACTTGTAACATGTGACCACTGTACCATCTGACTGCTGCAGATTCATTTAGGCTTTGATAGTGCTGCCATAGAAATGTATGAGTATATGAACAGCTACAAATATAATGTCACGTCTTGTCATATTGAGACTGCTGTAATTACATTTTTCACGTCATGTCATAACCGTAATTACGAGATGGCAAACCGTGATGTTCTACCAGGAGCTGTTCACATCCTCAGACTCAGATTTATGCGTTTCAACGCATCAACACATAAATTAATCTGCAGCAGTCAGGTTGTACAAGTCAGATCTCTGTAAGTTGTTTATGTTCATTATTATCATAATGGTATGTGCTGCTTTGAGACATGAGGTAATTTAATGCCGTCTCTCGTGGCGATTTGCAGACTCTGCTCTGGCTGTGCGTGCTTATGTGTTTTGGAGGAGGTGTGGCTTTGGAGATGCTATGAAGGAAGGGTGGGATCTTATGCTTTCAAAGCTAGCTTGCTAGTGTTAGCCTCTCCAAAATTGCCTTCCCTACCTTTAAGTAGCAATGTGTAATGTATTTTACTCTTGTATAATGTATGTTACTGTGCTGTGATTCTGACTGTATGATCATATTACGTGTCTGTTAGTTAAGGCAAGCGGTACGATGCTCCATCTGCTTGCAATAAAAACAGCATTATTCCTATCATAATTATAGGGTTTTTCATAGACCCAATGTTTCTGAGACAAAAATAAGTAGCTGAGAAAGTTTCACATCCTTCGGCTGCACGTGGAACGCCTTACCCTCACACATGCTGTGAAACAGTGGACAATTCTCAGTTGATGATTTTCCCTCTGAGAGTCTAGTGGAGATGCACAGTAATGCTTGAACACATCACACTGATGCACTTCATTTTTAGTCAAACTCTAGACTCCGCCCTAAAAGAGCCAGATCGGTTTTATTTGCTGTTGTGTTTGTTCAGTGCCATTGAATCAGTCTTGTTGTAACTAAGAAAAATATTGAATATACATGTGCTTGCCTTGTTTTCTGCTGAAAGGGACAAGCGTTGGGAGTTGAACTGTGACTGAGACATGTGTTGATTGACAGGGACACATGTGTGTGTGTATTGGCCAGTTTGAGAAAAAGGCTGTGGCATCAGTGACCTACAAAGACGAGCCCTCTATCCCAAAACCCCAATGCTAGATGACCTTAATCTGTTTTATGATGCATTTGAGCTTTTGTGTAATTTTTACACATCACTAATCTTGTAAAGATTAGTAAAATAGGTAAAATAGATATGTCTTAAAAAGTATTTAAAAAGAAGACAAACTTTAAGGAAACCCATGCGGAAATGTATGCACATATATGAAATATCAATATATGCAATATATGCTCATATTAGAAATTGGAACAAATCCATATATTGACATATACATTTATCCCATATATTATACACTCACCTAAAGGATTATTAGGAACACCTGTTCAATTTCTCATTAATGCAATTATCTAATCAACCAATCACATGGCAGTTGCTTCAATGCATTTAGGGGTGTGGTCCTGGTCAAGACAATCTCCTGAACTCCAAACTGAATGTCAGAATGGGAAAGAAAGGTGATTTAAGCAATTTTGAGCGTGGCATGGTTGTTGGTGCCAGACGGGCCGGTCTGAGTATTTCACAATCTGCTCAGGTACTGGGATTTTCACGCACAACCATTTCTAGAGTTTACAAAGAATGGTGTGAAAAGAGAAAAACATCCAGTATGCGGCAGTCCTGTGGGCCAAAATGCCTTGTTGATGCTAGAGGTCAGAGGAGAATAGGGGCGACTGATTCAAGCTGATAGAAGAGCAACTTTGACTGAAATAACCACTCGTTACAACCGAGGTATGCAGCAAAGCATTTGTGAAGCCACAACACGCACAACCTTGAGGCGGATGGGCTACAACAGCAGAAGACCCCACCGGGTACCACTCATCTCCACTACAAATTGCCTGGTCTGATGAGTCTCGATTTCTGTTGAGACATTCAGATGGTAGAGTCAGAATTTGGCGTAAACAGAATGAGAACATGGATCCATCATGCCTTGTTACCACTGTGCGGGCTGGTAGTGGTGGTGTAATGGTGTGGGGGATGTTTTCTTGGCACACTTTAGGCCCCTTAGTGCCAATTGGGCATCGTTTAAATGCCAAGGCCTACCTGAGCATTGTTTCTGACCATGTCCATCCCTTTATGACCACCATGTACCCATCCTCTGATGGCTACTTCCAGCAGGATAATGCACCATGTCACAAAGCTCGAATCATTTCAAATTGGTTTTTTGAACATGACAATGAGTTCACTGTACTAAAATGGCCCCCACAGTCACCAGATCTCAACCCAATAGAGCATCTTTGGGATGTGGTGGAACGGGAGCTTCGTGCCCTGGATGTGCATCCCACAAATCTCCATCAACTGCAAGATGCTATCCTATCAATATGGGCCAACATTTCTAAAGAATGCTTTCAGCACCTTGTTGAATCAATGCCACGTAGAATTAAGGCAGTTCTGAAGGCGAAAGGGGGTCAAACACAGTATTAGTATGGTGTTCCTAATAATCCTTTAGGTGAGTGTATATGTTTATGTATGTAAAATACATATTCTAGCCTGCTCTTGCGCTCCTTCCTCCCTCGACTCCAGCGTTGAGCATCGGCCATTCCGCCTCCCCGGTCGCCCTCGGACCGTCAGCTCTACCTGAGTCAGACATCGCCAAACCTTCGCTGCGTACTCCTCCCCTTCGACTTCAGCTAGCTCCGCCCTCCCTCAGGCTCCAGGGTTAGGGTCTCATCTGTTATTGCGCGAGGTTGCGCCATCCCAGAGGGAGCGTACTGTCACGATTATGCTTAGTTTCACCCTCATGGACTATGAGAACTTTGTTCTCAGTTTCCCGCCACTTGTTCTAGTTTGTTACTGTGGTCACTCATCAGTTCCCTCGTTTACGCTTAAAAAAGATTAAAGAAATAGTCCAATGGTGTGTTACAACAAGCACACTCAGGCCCTTAAGAGAGCAGTCTGAAAAATGGAGCGCAGCTGGAAGAAAATAAAACTAGAGGTTTTTCAGATTTCATGGAAAGAGAAACTCTCTTTCATGGAAAGAGAGACTCTCAAGAAAACAAACACAACCCTAGGTATTTATTTGATACAGTGGCTAAATTAACAAGAAATAAAGCATTAAATCATCTGAATTAACACGTATGTTAGACCCTATACCGACTAAGCTACTGAAAGAGATGATTTCAGAGGTCATAGATCCTCTTCTTAAAATCATTAATTTATCTTTGTTGTTAGGATATGTACCGAAAACATTTAAGCTGGCTATTATTAAACCTCTTGAGTCAATTACAGGCCAATCTAATCTACCCTTTCTTTCAAAATACTAGAAAAGGCATTATCCACACAACTATGTTCCTTTTTAAAAAGAAATTATATCTGCGAGGATTTCCAATCAGGACTTAAACCCTATCATAGTACTGAGACTGCTCTCATTAGAGTTACAAATGATTTGCTCTTATCATCCAATCGTATAATCCTAATCTCTCTATTAGTGTTACTGGATCTAAGTGCTGCATTTAATACCATTGATTTAAATCATACTTTTATCAGTTTGACCGTTATCAGTTTGTAGCAGTAAATGAAGAGATGTCATACCGATCACAAGTTCAGTATGGAGTACCGCAAATACTAGGACCGTTGCTTCTAACACATCAACTTTGAGGACAAAATGTTCACTTTCTGCCTAATATATCCCACCCACCAAACAGGTGTCGTGATGAAGAGGTAATCAGTATTATTCACTTCACCTGTCAGTGGTCATAATCTTATGCCTGATCGGTGTATATGCTATAATGTATATAATGAGTTATAAACTCCATTAAAGGCAGATTTTATTGAGCCAGGGAAATAAACTTTGTTGAGAGATTTTATTTGAAGTCAACTTGCGCTAAAAGAGTAACCCCTGACGCGATGTACAGGAGCAAGCTTTGACGCAAGCTTTGACGCTTCTTGCGGATAGGGTTGGGCAACAAACTCCACCATTTCTCTTTAAAAATTCTCGTTTTAGACTCTAATTCATAACCAGTGTTTTGTTTTGCTCTATCCTCTGCGCTTCTGCATTCGTCAATACGCATGCGTCAAGGGTTACTCTTTCAAGTAGACTTGTGTACCGCTGACCGCTGGAAGCTAGTTATTTTAGTCTATAAAGTTTTAATACTTTCTTTTAGGTCGGTTCACACTTGCTAAGTGTGGTAAGCAAATGAGCACGAAAAAGAAGAAGAAGAATATGACAAATTTATTTAACATAAGACTTCACAAAACCAAACATAGCGTAGTATTAACGAGAACAGACAAGAACTAAAACACAGGCAGAATATATACTGAGAGAACACAAAGATGATTGAGAACTGATGAGTGAACATTGTAACAAACTAGAACACAATGAGTAACCTAGGAGAAAAACAAGTAGTGGGAAACTAAGAACAAAGAGGACATGTGACTGAAGATAGTCCATGAGGGTGAAACTAAGCATAATCGTGACAGTATGTCAGTTTCATCCTCTTCCCCCTCACATATGTAAAGTGTAATGTTATATTTCTCCCTCAAGTGTTTGGGGGCTCTTTAAGTGGCACTAGACATGTATTAATCGGGTAGACACAACACTCACTTCCTGCCCCGTACGCCCCCACTTCACCTGCTTCACCCACACGTCTGCAGGGCTTAATGGGCAAAGCTGATCACATGATGGGTGGAACATTTGCCTAAAGGATCAAGCTCACCTCACAGCAGCAACACCTGTGCACATTAAAATACTTCACTTAAATACTGGATTAATTCTTGAATGCTCAGCTCTAGATGAATGAAACAGACGCAGTGTGATTTCTGCGGTCACTGCGCTGCTTTTAACACCTGTTCCCATCGACTGTGCTAGAGACAGTTTAGAGACAACACACTTTGCATGGAGTCCTTCATGATCCCCTGAGTAGTGCTGCTCTCTCAGTACTCTCAATGACCTCACTGACCATGCACTCGAACTAGACTGCTGCAGGGTTTTTGCTATCTGATGGGATTGTGGGGTCACGTTATCAGCAGGCAGGTTATGCTCATCACAGTTTTAGTTAACAGTTTTGAATTCAATCAGTGAGCCCTTTAACCATGTATTACTGTCTTTTTGTATTTACCATGTAATAAATCCACACATGCATGCCAAACCAACTGCATAAGCGTGGTAAACTTTAAGTTTTGTGAATTGGTTGTGTACTCTGCTTCAAAAATGCACGTTTTTGATAACTTTCTAGATTGTTTATATGACTTTGATTTAGAAATATAACTTACTTGTTTCGACACATGGGCGGCATTTGTAATGCCAAATTTGCTGTTTCAAAATTCTAGAAACTCGCCCAAAAACGCAAACATATTTGACTCTGTGACTGATGGACCTTCAACCACATTACTGGAGAAAACTCCCTTAATATTTTAATACCATAGAAATAAATTTGCAATCCATGATCCTAAATTTGGGGACAAAAGTACCACTCAACCACTCAGACTATGTATGAGACAAATAATTATGCAAGTTACTACTAAATGCTGCCAATGAATAGCTATAAAATACAATGCCTTCACGGAAGTCTGGACAAAAATATATAAATCCTGCAAGACTTTAGCCGTGTGTAATGTCATTGCTGTTTTCATGTTTATTAAAGGGGGTCTAATGCTGTTTCATTCATTCTGACTTATTTATACTGTTAAAGAGTTAAACATGGCCAAAAGAAAAAAAAGAAAAAAGAGTTGGACATATGATTAGTATTTCTGTGCCAAATACACTCCTTCAGGATTCAAACAAGTTTCAAAGTTTTTTTTCTTTCGAGTATGGCCCTGTATGATGTCATAAAGGGCGGAATTCCTTGTATGGGCACTTCTCCGGGATGAGCGCGTGCACACATCAACCAGAGTGGAAGCCGTCGGCAGCGCTGTCATTTTATTTTTAGACCACAAAATCAACGTCACTAAAGAAGTTGTGAGTGAAAGATAATCTTGTTCAGCTTCCCAAATAACCCAGCATTAAGGAAACAGTGGATGCAGTTTGTTTTCCCGGAGTAGCAACAGAGTTGTGCAAGTGTGTTTGTTTGTTCCCGTGCAGGCGGTGAGTGAAACTGCATCAAATGTCTGTGTTTTGTTGGCAATCGGCACGTAAGTGCATATAATGTAAACAACACAAACGTATAGTGAATCAAAAGTTATCTAGGGATAATGCCATGATGTATTGTGTGTGTCCTTTCTCCTGACTCTTTAGCTCCGCCCACTGCATGCCTCCAAGAGTTTGGCTGTTTTCAGAAAGAATCGGTACAGCGTATCTGTCTTTTATAAATATGATCAAACTAAAGACTCTTCGGGGATATGAAGGATGCAATACTACTCTATAGGTACTCAAGATTAACATGAGACTGGCAGAAACTGTGTGTGTTATGTACCCTTTAATGTTTTATACAGAATGCAGTGATAATCAGGTAATTACTTTACAAATTACTATTTATACTATGTAGCTGCTATGTACTCCAACATCTAGTGTATCAGATTTGGATACCCACCCCACCCCACCCCCACTACTTAAGGAAAGCTGTGATAGTTGAGTACACAAAGTTTGAAGTGCACTTTTTATTTTTGGAGTTTTGGAGTTTTTAGAGTGAAGTTAAAACACTATTACTCATACTATTTTTATACTACCAAAGAAAAAATCCTCCAAATATGACTTCAAATGTAAAAGGTATATGGTGGTTCAGTGATAGGATGCTTTTGACACAAGCAGTCCTGATTAAAAAACTAGTTTGTTTATACAATCAATTGTTTTGTGCTAAGTGGATCAGAGAGTGACTTCACAGATTCTATGGCCTTTTGGCTTGACTGGACAAAGTTTGGGTTACACTGTGTTCAAGGCTGTAGGAATCCCCCCCCCAGGCGCCTGCAGTGTACGGCCGTCTGTCTCGGACCACAGCAACACTCTTGTTTATGCACTGCCACAGTTGTTGAGAGCTTTGTGAGTGCAGCTGTGTTGCATTAGCTCAGTGAAACTGATGTTTGCCAGCGCTGGTACTCCCATTAACCTCCTGAAAACACACCCTCAATGAGCCCTGCTCTCAAAGAGCACTACTGATAGGTCAGCGTACACCCCCATTATAGATACAACACACAAAATCCTGCCGTGCTTCCAGATTCTTAATATACAGTAGTTCACTAAATCAGCACAAACAATGCTACACTGATAATATGAACTTTCTATGACTATTGCACTGCTTGTTTCAAAGTGGTATATGAACAATCTTTGCTCCCCGTGCATCACCCTTATGGTCATAGATTGACGTGTGGCTTGTAGCTGGAATGAAATTGTGCCTGTAATTGCTGTGAAACTCTAGGGTTGGACCCTGAGCTTTGAATCCGACACATCAACGTGGGGTCTAAACTTAAAAACAGAATAAGACATTCTCTTTCAGACCACTGTTCTGGCTGCCCTTTATTATAGTGAAGTACAGTGCAGCATTAGTGGTCTGAAGGATTTTTCACACATTCTCTATAGAGTTATTTCCCCTGCTGTTCAATCCCAGTGACAGAGTCTCAACAGACTGGTGTCTTTTTTTTGTGCTGTTCTTCCAGGACTTCAGTTCATCTGGACTCCTCATTGATAGTCATCTGTCTTAAGCAAACTTCATTACTGGCTATCATTATGCACCTGTCATACACTCTAAAGTTAGAATATTTTTATGTTTGAATGTTTTTTGAAAGAAGTCTCTTCTGCTCACCAAGGCTGCATTTAAAATACAGTAAAACAGTAATAATGTGAAATATGATTACAATTTAAAACAACAAAAAAATGTATTGTGATCTAAGCTGAATTTTCAGCATCATTACTCTATCATAGCCTTCAGATATCTTTACAATACAACCGTTTTTGCTGCTTAATATTTGTAGTTTATAGTGTGGAAACCCTGATAGATTTTTGAACAGAAGTTTAATGAAAAGTTGATGAATGAACAGCATAAAAAAAAAAGAAATATAACATTATATATCATTGTAACATTATAAATGTATGGTACTTTTGATCAGTTTAATGCATCCTTGCTGAATAGGAGTATTTTCTTTTTTTTCTAAAAAAAACCCCAACTTATTTACCCCAAACCTGTAACCTGTAACTGTAACATTTTCATAGATTTTTAGTTTGTATTCCTCAGTTACCTGTTTCCTGTGTTCCCTTTGTTCTAGTTTCCCATCTGTTGTCATGGAGATTAATTTAATGAGCACAGCTGACATCGTTTAATTCATTATCTCTATGTATTTAAGTCCCTCAGTTTGTTTCAGTCTTTGTCCAGTATTGTTTGTTATATGCTGTCTTGTGCTGTTTGGAAGCTACCTGACTTTTGTTTAATAAAAATCTACTTTATTTTGTTAATATAATGGTCTTAATCTTCATTGGCCCTGAAGCGTGACAAAATCTTATAATGGTAATATATCACAGTTTGCATAAAAATATGAATCAGTGCAACTGTTTTCAACACTGATAATAATCAGAAATGTTTCTTGAGAAGCAATTAATTATTCAAAACGTTTGACTGGTGATTTACTGATGCTTTAGCTGTCGGTCTGGCATGAAGTGGTTCTGATTAACCTCATGTCTTCAGATGTGCTAGAACTGTCACAGATTCTCCCCAATACAGTGTATGGACCCCTCAATGGCAGCACCAAATCCTTGAGTCACCAGGGTCGTGAATTTCTAACGAACATGCTGCTGGGGCATTTTTAAAAGGTCTCTTATTTATTTCCCACTTTTAAGTGTCTTTTTTGTGCACACTACATCAACAATATCAACAACATCTCAGTTCTCAGACCAGTCTTGGAGGACACAAGGACTCTCTGTCAGGCCTGCCACAAGACATGATGAGTGTCTCTGCGCACATGACTGGCCACCGCTTTGTGTCTCTGCATGGTGCTAACAGAGCGCTCCCTCTCCCGGATCTCTCTGAAATTGTGGCATTTAGGGACTATACATCCAGGCATGAACTGGGTTGTGCATGAAATTGTCTAGTGCTAGAGTACTTGTACTTAAACTCGCTTGTTAACCAACAAATTCCTTCTCAAGATTTACTATCTTGTTGAATCCATTAACCTAATCTCGTATAAACATCTATGGTGTATTTAGGCAGTTTTTCATGATTTCTAAAGCATGTGAGCATCTGTACTGTGATGACAAGATCAAACATTCCATCAGTCACAGTTTAATGTAGTCAGCATGACACTGGTGTCTGTAAAGCATTCAGCAGGATATTGTGAAGAGCTCAGCACAAGACATTTAACTAGGAGAGAGTTGAAATCACTAACAGTCAACGAAGCATGTTGGGTTTTATTCAAAAGTTTTCTGAAAATTCCACTAAGAGAATGTAAAACATTGCATGTTTCCATCAGCTACTGTATGCACATTATCTTTATTGTGTGTCACAGAGCAGTTGGATGACCTTCATGTTTTGGGGAAAGTGATTATACATAGTGTTATTAAATATAGAGTGAGTGCTCACATAATGAACACCACCAGCCTCCTCATAGCTGAGAACACCCACCTTACTTTAACCATCAGCTGTTTTGCTGAGTTTCTTAATTGTAAAAAAGATTTGTTACCTCCTCGTTAGTCCATAGCCAATGTTGTCTACTCCGCCGTTCCCAAATGGTCAAAATAGGACATTGAATATGTCCTTAACATCCTTAAAGCGCATTATGAGAAAATCCTGCACTAAACATAGATTCAAATTATCCCACTTTATTTTCCCAGTTATTTCCCAGAAGGTTGCAGATCTGCTGTATAAACTAATATTGACTATTTATAGCATTTTGACAAATACAAAAAAAAATGGTGTTACTTCTCTTGAAACGTTTCAGTGATACAGGTCATTAATATTATGATTATTACAATTGAAAATTAAGTTCTTGTGATGTGTATATGTGATGATGAGTGAATGCAACTATATCCGGTGTGTTTTCTGTTTGTATTAAGGTGTTTGCAGTAATGATGTTATCCTGTAGTCCTCTTCTATTGGCTGTCTCATTCTGTTTGATTGCTGTTACATCATCACTCAACCTGGACGACCCTAATGTCTGCAGTCACTGGGAGAGGTGACACACACACACACACACACCTTCTGTTTCTTTTGTAATACCCCACAGAAGCTCTGTCTCTGTTGTCAGATTCTGCTGTTTTTCGATATAAGTGCAAACTGAGCACAATGAGACTAAGCTTGTTTGGTCAGAAAAGTTACTCACCTGTTTATTATGGTCATTTGTTGTTTAGAATGAATAAATGTTTGATCTATATTTAGTATCTTTGATAGTGATCTTCTCTTGTAAAATGTGCTATAGGGTTAAACACACAGTCTCTGCTTGTTATATTACTAAATAAAATTAAAAAATTCTCAGTGAAGCAGGGTTCCCACTCGTCCTGGAAAACCTTGAAAACCTGGAAAATTGATGACAAATTTTCCAGTCCTGGAAAACACATGGAAAATTAGAGAAAATGTAAAATGTCCTGAAAAATCTTGTTGTTGTCCTGGAAAATATTTTTTTTTAAAGTTATTTCTTTAGCCGAGTATAAAGAGTTTATCGCTGGCCCAAACAATTAGCTCTAGTTGCAGAAAGCACAATGTTCAGGAATGCTGAGCTTTGACACATGAGTAGTATTTTGAATGATGATGTTTAGTCTTGTGTTGCCACTTGCAGCAGTTAGCTAATGCTATTAACTGCTCAAATAAATGCAGTCAATCTTAACTAGTAAGCTGCTACCTAATCACACAATTTTGATATAAACTCTGACTTTTTCTTCACAATTGACTTTTTTGCGCAGATTGCGAGTTTATATCTTGCAATTCTGACTTCTTTTCTCAGAATTGTGATATAAACTGCAATTGCAAGTTATAAAGTCCAATTCTGAGGATTTTTTTTTTTTCAGAACTGCGACAATTTTCGAGTTTATATCAAAAATATGTAAACTCGCAATTGCGAGAAAGTCAGAATAGCGAGATAAAAAGTCAAAATTACCTTTTCTTTCTGCTCTGTGGCGTAAACAAGCTTTCATAGTCATAATGTATGATTAAGAGCTCATATTAAAAAAACTGTTTTATTGTAAAGTCATGGCAATATTTGGCATGATCCTTGTCTTTTATTCCCGTCGTAGTAAAATTGAAAATGTCCTGGAAAAGTACTGGAAAATGGTTGCTGAAAAAGAGTGGGAACCCTGGTGAAGCCTATCATTTACAGTCACTGTTCTCATGCGTTTTGCTTTTTGTAAAAAAATTAAATGGATCTTTTTTTCCCATAGCAGAGTTCAAACTATTGAGTCTGACATGACTAATATAGAGGAAGTGACCCTAATAAGTCAACACGGTTTTCAGGCAGAATGTATCTAAGAAATGATTTGTGTTACAGCAGATGCACATTTGTTACCTTCCTTTTACTTTTACATTTAATCATTTAGCAGACACTTTTATCCAAAGCAACTTACAAATGAAGAGAGCAACAGAAGCTATAAAACTAACAATAGGGCAACAATAAGCGAATGCTGTGACTAGTACAGTTAGTCTAGCACTTTTCATTTGGAGCCAATCAAATGTTTAGTTCTTGAGTTAATTATGATTAAGTGTTGCTAAGTTTGCAGTTGAATACAGTAATACAATAATTAAATTATTGCATAGTAATGCAATCATTTAATTAAAGGAAAGTAAAAGTAAAATAAATTAATCTCAAGTTCGATACCCACTTTTGCCTTTTAACATGCTTAAGAAAACATGTAAAACCTGATTTTTGTGGATTTAATAGGATCACTTCCTACTCATAAATACTGATAAAGACTGACAGCTCTATCTTCATCAGCATTTTGTAACAAGCACAAATAACTGCTTATTTTAGAGGATCTTTTTTTGTAATTTTTAATAGGCAAGTTCATTCAGCTCAGAGGAGTCGATACAAATACAGACAAATACAAACACACACACGCACACACACTCAGTGTTAACAGGCAGGAGATGTCCGTGGCCAAATTAAGGAATGGCTCGGAAATCCATTAAAGCAGATTGAAAAGAACAAAGATGGAGTTTTCTTTCCCAGCTAGATTTACTTTCACTCAGTAATGTGTGGGAACAGCTGTGCGCTGGGGAAGAGTTTCCTAAACCAGAGAATGTGTGACCGTATGGCCAAACATGTCTAAAATTTGTGTGCAAGATTTCTCAGCACATTCACATCGTGGGTGTTTTACTGTACTTATACTGCTGCAGAGAATAAAATACATTATAAGTATGTCCATTCATTATACTGTAGCACTCACAGTAGATTCAAATAAGAACACTTTAGTTCAATAGATAGTAAAGCTCTTTTTACTCTACACAGCCGACAGGCACAAATGTTCCAAAAGAAACAAAAGAGCTTTTGTCACTATTAACTGTTTTACTGGAGGAGCAGGAATTTGTGGTACTGTTATGAATATCTTAAAGACGCCACACAAATACCAGACAGGTGCCGCCTAGAGAACTAGATAAGAGTTGCTTTAAAGTAAACCTTTTGCTTTATCGATTTTTTTTTTCTATATGTATTTAGTAGCAATAGTAGCCCACACATGTTGAACATGTGACACTCTGTCTGTAGTTTGTCAGCAACTTTACATATACAGATAACCAGCCATTTTCATTAGCCATTAGTGCTGGAGTAATGGGACCACACACACATATATCTTAGACTTTGTGTGTGTGTGTGTGTGTGTGTGTGTGTGTGTGTGTGTGTGTGTGTGTGTGTGTATGTTCTTCAGTTACTCAGTGACCGTGCAGGAGTCGTATGCTCACCCATTTGATCAGATTTACTACACCAGCTGCACGGACATCCTCAACTGGTTCAAATGCACTCAGCACAGGTGTGTGTGCTTTACAACACTCAGATTTCATAGTTTATAAATGTTTTGTAGAACCCTTTTCAAATTTTGTATCAAATTCATTAATATATAAATATTGAATGACTTATAGATAAATGCACTCTTTAAATTTTCCTCTGTTTTAGGGTGAGCTACAGGACGGCCTACCGCAGGGGGGAGAAGACGATGCATCGCCGCAAGTCTCAGTGCTGCCCAGGCTTCTACGAAAGCAGAGATATATGTGTTCGTGAGTATTACCAAAGACTTAAAGCACTTGTATTACTATGAATGGGAGAAAATGCAACGCGCAATATGGTGGAATAAGTCCTGCCTTCTAACGAAAAAAGCCAATTGCTGATTGGTAAAGTCATTGTGTCACCGCTGCTGCCATTAGAAGCTCCAGTGTTCTGAGACGTGTGTTTAGGACTGTGCATGCACATTAGCTTGGTCCAGCCTTAAAAATGCAGTTTTTTGTCATGATTCGAGCATCTAGAAACAAAATTTATGAGACAGTTGTTGTCAGATTACATTGGTGATTTCAAATATGACATTTAATCGTAAGCTTGGGAGAATTTGATGTTTCCCCATTCAAAGAGACAGGAGCTGCACTTGCATGACAGACAGAAAGCACTGTTAATACTGTAGAATCGAAAGAAAGAAAAAACAATAACTAATCGCAAACTGATATTAGATAGATTGATTGATAGATAGATAGATAGATAGATAGACAGACAGACAGACAGATAGATAGATAGACAGACAGACAGACAGACAGACAATAGATAGATAGATAGATAGATAGATAGATAGATAGATAGATAGATAGATAGAAACGGTGAATCAGCTCAAAGACACTTTTATTGGGCTGAAAGAGTCTTTTGTGTTTACAGTGACTGTAATCACATGCTGTTTCTCCTCATCACTGAATTATTGTTAATCTCAGGGAAACTTTCTGCTGTGATTCATGATCATTTCTCCCTCATTAGAACTTCTTCTGGCACACAGATATCAAGTCTGTTTGCTGAATTATGTTAACATACCCTCAAAAGTACTCGGCACTGGAACTGATCATTTGATATCAAATTCTGAGGAGCAGGATTTGGGGCTAGTGGACGAGGCCTCCTAGCATCACAGTCTTTGTCGTTTTATGTGGTTTCTTCTCATGTTTGTTTGCTGCTCGGCTCATAGAAAGACTGAAATCTGACCTGACTCTTGTTTTCGCTGTAGCCCACTGTGCTGAGAAATGTGTGCATGGCCGCTGCGTGGCCCCCAACACCTGTCAGTGTGAGCCGGGCTGGGGAGGGGCCGACTGCTCCAGCGGTGAGTTCTGCAGCTGTGCCTGTCTGTCTGTCTCTCACTCTCTCTCTCTCTCTCTCTCTCTCCTAGTCTCTTGTCCATTACTCTAAACTGGATTTTAATGTGTCTTCAAGCTCAAATCTATGACAGAGACGACATCCAGAATGTTATCTAAGCTTTTGCTGCTCTGAAAATCACTCTCAAGACATTATCTTTATACACTTTTTCCACTTTGAACAAACAAACACTTCTCAGCCTATTAATGATTATTAGTGTTTGGACATTCGTTTTTAATTAGTTTTTTATTTATTTAATGGATGATGAAGTTTTTCAGATGTAGTGTCTCAGTAAGATTATCTATCTCTGATTTGGTAGACGCTTGTATTTGAAACATTCATTCATCACAGATTTTTAGTCTCTTGAACTCTATTAGCACAAAATTAGTATTTTTTTTCTTAGGTTTTGCATGTTTTTATGTTCCCTGAGGTCCACTTAATAATGTTGGAAAGATGATTAGGTTACACTTTATTTTAAGGTGTCCGTGTTGCAGTGTAATTATACACTT
Source organism: Rhinogobio ventralis (assembly GCA_039654625.1). NCBI lineage: Eukaryota > Metazoa > Chordata > Actinopteri > Cypriniformes > Gobionidae > Rhinogobio > Rhinogobio ventralis. Next base: position 20,555,175 of record CM077215.1, on the reverse strand, counting down.
AAGTACAGAGTAATGCTAATAATAATTAACTACATGTACTTACAATAGGGTTAGGATTAGGTTTTGGTTTAGGGTTAGTTGCATGTAATTATGCACAATTTATAGTTATTACCATAGTAACTAGCCTACATGTAATGTGTAATAAGGACACTGTTAAATAAAGTGTTACTGATTATTTTTTACATCAAAAGTAGACATAATTTAGAAATAAATGGCCATTTTCTACTCTTTTTCCCTCCCTCTTATTTAAACACTTAGTCTCCTTTAAGACTTCAGTGTCTGCTATGTTATGACTGTCTAATCATGGAAATTGTGGATCACGTTATCATATTCACATCTATAAAGGTTCCTTTTCACAACCTGTTTTTGCAGCACTAAGCATTCTAGCCAGTGTTGAACACATGAATTCAATGCTCAAGACAAATGCTATCATTATAACCAACAAAGCGTAGACACAATGTAAATAATAGATTTATTTTGCAGTGTCGAGAGTGTTTCAATGATTTTTAAGTTTTTGTTGGCCATTTAGTCAATGGATTTATTTACCAATGCATAAACAGCCAACTTGCTGTTGCATATCAAAACAATAATTTATCACAAATCAGGCTTACTTGCATGTTGTGGCATTATGTTCAGGTCCATCTTTCAGTCAAAAGTGTGTTTGCAAAGCTTGTATCTAATTGTGTTTGATTTACAAAAGAATCCACAGTGAAATGACACATAAGCATGCCCTACTGACACGATCAGGCACACTGAAGGGAAGTTCTTCCACAACCAAGAACTGCACATCATTTAGCAGGCAAAATCTATGTGCATTACAAGTGATCCTGTTTTAGCATCTCTCCCTTCTCTCTTATCACCTCCTTGACAGGCCTGAAAGAGGCGATGATGAAGAAGCAGGGTTGATCTATGCTGATCTATATTACATAATAAAGAGGATGTAGAAAACTATAAGTCATTGCATTAAAAGAAATGGGAATCTAAAATGTAAACATTATTACGTACGTACTAAAACTTTAAATATTTACAAATCCTTTATATCATAAATATATTTAGTTGCACTTTCACCATTTATTTAATCAAACCTAAATATAACCACTTTTCAACAGTGTAAAAATGTAACAGGCAGAAAAAAGTACAGTGACAATTTTTATCCGCGTCTCCCCTCCCGGGCGTGTAAGTTCTCGTCCGGGCTAACCGGCAAGGCCTACACAGCCTGCGGAGAAGCCGCGCCATCTCTGCATGCCATGGCGCTTCTGCAGGTCTACCAGGCCAAAGCGCTCATGGAACTGCACGAGGGTAGTTCCGACCCAGGGGTTATGCAGGAACTGCGTACCGCGACGGATCTCCGGGCGACGAAAGTCACCGCACGCTCCCTGGGTAAGGCGATGTCCACACTTGTGGTCCAGGACTGTGACTGAACCTGGCGGATATGCGTGAGACTGACAAAGTGCAGTTCCTCAACGCCCCTATCTGCCAGGCCGGCCTCTTCGGCGACGCCATCGAGAACTTGGCCCAGCACTTCTCGGTGGCCCAGAAGCAGACTGAGGTGATTAAGAATATCCTGCCCCGGCGACCGAGGGTGTCCCCCTGCGTCTGCCTCTGCCCCTGCTAAGCCCAAGCAGCAGCCTCCACCAGCGAAGCAGGACGCCGGGTGCAGGGTTGCCGCCGAACCCGTCCAGGGTCCCAAGTCCGCCGGCAAGCGTAAGGGCAAGCGGCCCTGAGACGGGCAGCCCAGGGAGAAGAGGAGCTGCTCCAGGGGAGGTGGTGTCCACTTCCCTCCTCACCCAGACAACATCCTGCCAGCGGTACCCACATTCTCAATAAAAGAGCAGTTTTCTCCCTCCCTGGGCCCCAAGAGGGTCAGGTTGGCAGTGTGCGACACCCCCGGGCCTTGCCACTCCTTTCCTCCCCTCTCCCCTTCGCCAGGGGGCAGCAGTGTGGGCACCAAGGACGCCCCCGGGCCTTCTCACCCACACTCTGCCCCACCTTGGAGTACCCAGACAACACTCCGGGTCGCCTCCGGGCCTCCCGAGTTGGGTCTGTGTAATCCACCTCGCTGCCCCACCCCGGGCATGTCTGTGGTGCCGTTGGTCCTGCTTGTTCGGTCTCTGGGGGTCTGGCTAGGTCTCCCTAGGCCGTCTCGCTGGCTCATCCGTACTATCAGACTCGGCTACGCGATTCAGTTCGCTCGCTGGCCTCCCAAGTACAGGGGCATCCTCTTCACCACCGTGCGGTGCAGCGATTCCCATGTCTTGCGGTCCGAGATCGATGTCCTGCTGGCGAAGGATGCGATCGAGCCAGTTCCTCCAGCCGATATGAGGTCAGGGTTCTACAGCCCCTACTTCATTGTGCCCAAGAAAGGTGGTGGGTTAAGACCAATCTTGGACCTGCGCGTTCTGAATCGGGCCCTGCACAAGCTCCCGTTCAGAATGTTAACGCAGAACGCATTTTCAAATGCATCCGTCCCCGAGATTGGTTCGCAGCGATCGACCTGAAGGACGCATACTTTCATGTCTCCATTCTCCCTCGACACAGACCGTTCCTATGCTTTGCGTTCGAGGGGAGGGCATATCAGTACAAAGTCCTGCCCTTCGGGCTGTCCCTGTCGCCTCGCGTCTTCAAAAAAGTCGCGGAGGCAGCCATTGTTCCGCTCAGAGAACGCGGCGTTCAAATTCTCAACTATCTCGACGACTGGCTCATACTGGCACAGTCCGGGGATCAGTTGTGCGAACACAGGGACCTGGTGCTCCGTCACCTCAGCCTGTTGGGCCTTCGGGTCAACCGAGAGAAGAGCAAACTCTGTCCCACGCAGAGGATCTCTTATCTCGTTATGGAGCTGGATTCGGTCAACCGGACTATGCGCCTCACAGAGGAGCGAGTCCAGTCAGTGTTGAACTGCTTAAATACGTTCAAAGGCAGGACGGCGGCCCCACTGAATTTTTTTCAGAGGCTCCTTTGTTGCGGGCTGCAGGTCTGTGGACGGGGCCCCAACTGCGTTGGCATATCAATTGCCTAGAGTTATTGGCGGTACGTCTTGCCCTGGGCCGCTTCAAACAGCCGCTACAGGGCAAACATGTACAGGTCCGTACGGACAGCACTGTGGCCGTTGCGTACATCAACCATCAGGGTGGTCTACGCTCCTGTTGCATGCTCCGACTCGCCCGCCATCTCCTCCTGTGGAGTCAGAAGCGTCTGAGGTTGCTTCGGGCCATTCAAATCAAGTCAAGTCAGCTTTATTTATATAGCGCTTTTTACAATGCAGATTGTTTCAAAGCAGCTTCACAGTGTTAAACAGGAAAATAATGCAACCGAATTTGATTCGGCTGTACAACCGCTGTGGAGAAAACGGTGATGTCATCTAGCTCATTTCAATTATCATATATATTCAACTAATGTAGTTGATATAGTTAATTTAGTTTAGTAATTAAATTTATTTGGATATTTATTTGAAAATTTAGTGTCCCCAACTGAGCAAGCCAAGCCAAAGGCGACAGTGGCAAGGAACCAAAACTCCATCAGGTGGCATAATGGAGAAAAATAAACCTTGGGAGAAACCAGGCTCAGTCGGGGTGCCAGTTCTCCTCTGGCCAATTAACAAACAGTGTATGATTATTATTTTGGCAGCCTTATAGGTCAGAAGTAATATTAGATCGGAATATTCGAAAGATCGGAGGCATCACGCCGGAGACAAGTTTATTGAGGATGGCGTGTCAATTAAACAATTATTAAATAGGAATATTCGAAATATCGGAGTCATCACGCCGGAGATGGATCCATTGAGGGTGCCATGTCGATGAGCAATTTCAGAGGGCAGAGTAATTGACACGGTCTCTGCAGACACTTCAGGGATGCGTTGGTAATGTCTGGGCGCTGGTCTACCATCTGATCCGGATACGGCCCGGATCCGGCTGACTGCAGTAAACCTCGGGATAAACAGAGAGACTAACATTAGCGTAGATGCCATTCTTCTTATGATGTAACGAGTACATCAGGTGTTATGGGAAGTGTTCCCGGTTCCGGCTGACCTAGTTAATGCAGCCTAACAATCATTTAAGTTTTCGGTACATATCCTAATGTCAAGGATGAATTAATGATATTAAGAAGAGGATCTATCAAAAGCATTTGATACTGTTGATCATACCTTACTAATACAACGAGTCGTCAGTATTGGATTATCTAAACATGCTATTGGTTGGTTTAATAACTATCTCTCAAACTCAATGTGTACAGGCAGAAGGTTTTATCTCCAGTTCACTCAATATAACCAAAGGTGTGCCGCAGGGGTCAGTATTAGGTCCATCCTATTTACTCTATATATAAATAATATTCAAATCAAAATGTTCATAATGCAAATTTTCACTATTAGGCTGATGATACAGTTTATCCAGATCCAGATCCAGATCATCCAAACCCATCCTGGCTCTCTCTCAATTACAGATAGCTTTTAATATTGTTCACCGTAATTTACTTGAACTGAAACTAGTTTTAAATGTTGATAAAACAAAATGTATGTATAAATATATATGTATATAATGTCCAATTATTTCTCTTATATCATGCAATTCTGAGAAAAAGAAGTCAGAATTGTAGGATGCAAACTCGCAATTGCGAGAGAAAAAAAGTCAGAATTGTCAGATAAAAAGTCGCAATTACCTTATTATTTTTTATATTTAGTGGCGGAAAGAAGTTTCCATTAAAAAACACAATGCTTTAAGAGCAGGGGGTGAAAACTTGATGGTGTGTACATTTTTCTTATTTTGTTTAAAGATCATATTTTTTCATTTAGTACTGCCCTTCAGAAGCTAATAACTACATGTTTCACAGAAGCATCTCTTTTAGTAATTTAGTCGGTATAGGGTCGAGCATACATGTTGTTGATTTTGATGATGTAACGAGTTTAGCCAATTCTTCTTCTCCTATAGCAGTGAATAAATGTAATTTTTCCTCAGTGACACTACAATGCACTGTCTGATGTGATACAGTAGTAGACGGCTGCATGGTTATAATTTTTTTCCTAATATTATCAATCTTACAATTAAAGAAGTTCATAAAGTCATTACTGCTGTGCTGTTGGCAGACATCAGAAGTTGAAGCTTTATTTTTGGTTAATTTAGCCACTGTATCGAATTAATACCTAGGGTTGTGTTTGTTTTCTTCGAAGAGAGTCGAGAAATAAGCAGATCTAGCAGTTTTTACGGCCTTTCTGTATGAAATCATGCTCTCTTTCCACAAAATGCGAAAAACTTCCAGTTTTGTTTTCTTCCAGCTGCGCTCCATTTTTCTTTAATCTTCTTTAAGCGCAGGGGAGCAACTGTGTCTAAAGTGCTGGAAAAGAGAGAGTCAATAGTTTCTGTTGCAACATCGAGTTCCTCTAGGCTATCTGGGATGCTGAGGAGATGAAACTGATGAGGAAGATTATTTACAAAGAAATCTTTAGTCGCAGTAGTGATAGTCCTGCCATATTTGAAGCGAGGGGATGGCTTTGCAGCCTTTGCTAAATTAAGTACACATGATACTAGGTAATGATCTGAGATGTCATCGCTCTGCTGCAGAATTTCCCGCCTCCGGGCCGGATACGTGCGTCTATTCCTCTCCAGTTGTGTTCCCTGGAAACGACTAACCCTGTGAGCTCCTCCGCTACCCCCTTTGGAGTCAGCCGTTGCGGTCGTCTGGCACTAGGCCTGCACCCGTATGCTTGTGGAACGTGTGTGTAGGCTGGGTCCCATATGTAGTGGTTCCCTAACGGCAACCCCATATGTGTATTCTCCACGGTACCAGCTACCCTACTCGGCTAGCCCCATGTCTTTCCCTTGACAGAGTTCGCTCTGTCATCTCTGGCGGTGTTCTTCCCCCGTATGTAACCCTCGTTCCCTGAAGGAGGGAACGGAGACGTACGTCCCGTCGCCAGGTGCTGTGCTTCAGCTGGAGGCCGAGTCACTTATCTCGGCTCCTCAGTTGTAAAGCGATATGCGGTACTTCCACTTCCATATTTATACCCGCGATGCGGGGCGGATCGTGGAATGCGTCAACCGCATGCCAATATTCATTGGCTCGTTTATAAACACTCAAAGTAGATTGGTCTCTGAAAATAGATCCCAATTCGTCGGTCAGTTCCGACGTACGTCTCCGTTCCCTCCTTCAGGGAACGAGGGTTACATACGTAACCGAGACGTTTTACTATATATGCAAATGTAATTAAATGTATTTGTGTTGGAACCACACTTTACGTAAAATACTTGTTGGCATATGTGATGAATTAGAGTATAAATAAAGTTCTGTAATGAAACTCAAGATGGTACAGGCTAATAGGTCCTAAACTGAACTGCTTGCAATCATATCATTCTTTATAGGGCACAGTTGATTGGTTCCTGCTGTATTAGTAGGGTTGGGTACCGAACTCTGTACTTTTAAGGGCACCGAACGAATTACGTCGGTACTACCGATTCACATGAAATCAATCGGTACCACATTTCGGTACCTGAGAACCCATCTGGTGATATAGACTAGTGTATGTGAATAGCAAACAGCAAAAAGACTATTTAAATACGAATCCTGCGTGTCTGTGTGAATGAATGGCGTTGACCCGCAGTTTATTTACCTCACACACACACACAATTGCATGTGACGGTCGCGTTTTCCATCTCATACGAGGACATGAACGCATGTCCGTCATCTCCAGAGCGCTCTGAGAGTCACTTCATGAGCATTTTACTGTTTCATTTAAGAAAAACTACCGTCATGTCATAAACACACACAAACTCAAAGGTATTTACGGCAACCCGTCAAAATAAAAGTCCGGTTTAACGTGACAAATATATTACTGTTGTACAGTAGAATTTAGATCAAAACTTTATTTTTTAAGTAATATATCACAATTTTTCTTTCATGTTTTAATTTTAACGGTATAAAGCTAATTTGTGCAGCTTTGTTTGACAAAAAGCTGGTAGCCTACTATTTACAGGTAAATTTTTGTGAACCAGCATCACAGACAATGGCAGACCAAGGCAGCTCTGGCATAATGTCAATAACACTTCTATAAATGACTTACAGTTTCTTTACAGTTATTGATGTATCCCTAAAGTACCAAAATTCAGGTTCATTAAAATGTGAACGGTACCCAACCCTATGTATTAGTAGCCAATGAGCTTGCGTGCTCAACCTTCAAATACTTGGTTAGCATTTGCCTTAGCAGTGCAGCGTGCTTTCAGAAAGACTTCCACCTTCCCCAGCTCCACCTGTATAGATCTGTAGGTGGCAGGGTTGGGAAGGTTACTTTTAAAATGTATTTCACTACAGATTACAAAATACATGCTTTAAAAAGTAATTTGTAATATATTTCGTTAGATTACACAAGTTTTGTAACTTAATATAAATACTTTAGAATATCAGTTTTCACAATATGTATTGAAACAAAAAAATGCAGACAATCTTAGGAAAAAGAAAAAATATATTGATGCTTTAAGATGCAACACGATGCACTAAGGTCTGGGGTCTGTAAACTTTTTGAATTGGATGAACAGGGTAAATTGTACTCATTTTGTCTTCTGTGAAACATGTAATTATTAGCTTCTGAAGGGCAGTACTAAATGAAAAAATATGATCTTTAAACAAAATAAGAAAAATGTACACATCATCAAGTTTTCACCCCCTGCTCTTAAAGCATTGTGTTTTTTAATGGAAACTTCTTTCCGCTACTAAATATACAAAATAATAAGGTAATTGCGACTTTTTATCTGACAATTCTGACTTTTTTTCTCTCGCAATTGCGAGTTTGCATCCTACAATTCTGACTTCTTTTTCTCAGAATTGCATGATATAAGAGAAATGAGAAAAAACTTATTTTTCCCCCTTCATAATTGGACATTATATACATATATATTTATACATGAATTTTGTTTTATCAACATTTAAAACTAGTTTCAGTTTAAGTAAATTACGGTGAACAATATTAAAAGCTATCTGTAATTGAGAGAGAGCCAGAATGGGTTTGGATGATGAACTGTATCATCAGCCTAATAGTAAAAATTTGCATTATGAACATTTTGATTTGAATATTATTTATATATAGAGTAAATAGGATGGACCTAGTACTGACCCCTGCGGCACACCTTTGGTTATATTGAGTGAACTGGAGATAAAACCTTCTGCCTGTACACATTGAGTTCTATTTGAGAGATAGTTATTAAATTAAGGTATGATCAACAGTATCAAATGCTTTTGATAGATCAATGAATAAGGCTGCACAGTGTTTCTTGTTTTCAACAGATTCAATAAAATCATTTAGTACTTTTAAGGCTGCCGTAGTTGTACTATGTTGTTTTCTAAAACCAGATTGAAAATCAGACAGAATATCATCAATTGATTATTGACAAATGTTTCGAGGACTTTGGCCAGGACGGACAGCTTGGAAATGGGCCTGTAATTATTTGGGTGTGTGGGATCTCTGCCAGGGGAAGAACAAAAGCTGATTTCCATATAAGTGGAAATTCATTTAAGACAAGAGAAAGGTTAAAAATATGAGTCAGAGGCGGGGCAATAAAATCAGCTGCTAGCTTTAAAAAGTAAGGTTCCAATTTATCTGCCGATTTTGAAACATCTAAAGATTTAAGGGCTTTGCACAGCTCAGAGATTTCAATTGGTGAAAAAAAGGATTGACTAGACACGATACTCTCTGACTGAACAATAGAAGGGTTTACATGAGCACCATTACTTGAATCAAACAAAAAGCCAGAAGCTATGTCATTGAAACAATTAAGCATTTTTACTTTATCAATGATTGTATGAGAGCCCTTCTTAATACATAATGGAAGTTCTATACCTTTATTATTTCCAGGTAATAAATTGAGAGTTTTCCAAAATTTTGATGAATTGTTTAGGTTATGTGATGTTTGGATAGGGAAGTGCTCAGCTTTAGCTTTTCTGACTGCAACCGTACATGCGCATTCGCCTAAAATCAAGCCAATCTGAATTTAAATCTGTTTTCCTAGCTTTTGCCCATGCCAGGTTGCGCTCATGAAGCATATTTGATAAAAGAGGAGAAAACCATGCATTATTCACCCTGTACCTTCACCCTTCACCCTGTACCTTTTGAGGGGAGTATGTTTATTTACTAAAGCAGAAAAACTAGCATAAAAGAATTCCCAGGTTATTTCAAGGTCAGGGATTAAATTAATTTGTTCCCACTCCAAATTATTCAAGTTGTGTAGGAACCCATGTTCTGAGAAATGTTTCATGTCACACTTGGTTATTATGTGTGATTTGATTTTAGGTATTTTTGTGTTTCTAACCGTTGCGATGACACAGTGGTCACTTATGTCATTCGCAAATATGGACGTGGTTAAATACTTGTGCGGGACGTTTGTTAAAATTTAATCTATTAGGGATGATTTTTAAATATCTATGCTGGAGTCCTAAATTTCATCAGTAGTAAGTCATGGGAAAATTAATGCATCTCAATCAGCTTCCAGGTGGTGAATCAATATATCATGTTCATGAATTGGGGCACTGGTAAAGACAGTAAGGACCCTGGCTCACTACACATTGGAAGACAACATCCTTGTTGTACAACACCCTACTGGTATTTATGAACAACAGCAGAACTGATTTTTTTATACTTTGATTGCTACATATACCTGAAATATTTCAGCCGTAAATTAATCATAAATGTTAGCTAGATTATGTTCAGTACCTGTATAGTCATGTGTCTGGTATGTTTAAACTGAAATATAATTAAATAACAGTTTGCTTTATAAAACATATATTGTGTGTCATTATGTGTAGTGAGTTATGTTTGACGCTTCAGAACTTCAGTTAAGGGAACATAGTGAGAATCGATGCTTCCTGGTTTTCACGGTGCGTTGTGGGACTTTTTAGGGAACAAACATTTCAGTGCACTGGAAGGATTTTGCAATTGAGACAGCCCTTAAAATGGCCGACTCCCTGATCAGTGCCCTGACTACTGAACTAATTAGGGAGCTGATTGACACGCACCCAACTTTTCTGGAGAATGACCGACTCTCATTGTTGTGTCTGGGTTTCTGCGTTCCTCAGGACCTGAATTAGTAAACCACTGCTAGTCTTTATTACAGTGACACATGAACAAGGTTTTGGCAGCATGGTTGCAGTCAGCTGTGATATGACTTTAATTCCCTCTGAAGACTCATTGTATCTGGCCTTTCCGGGCCACAAGACGTCAACAAAACACCCTGCACTGAATTGAGGCTGAAGGAAAAAAGGCCTTTCTTCAAGAGCAAAGAGCAACACAAAGAGAAGGCAATGATTGGCCAGAAACACAGGAAATTACCTCAGGGCTGAGCTCATGTGATGTCAGATGTAGGCCAGGGCAGCACAATAACCCAACATACTAAAATAGATGTTATTTGCCTCAAATTCTTCATTCAAATAAAAAAAGCGACTTTATAATAACTTTCATTAAAGGGTTAGTTCACCCAAAAATTAAAATTCTGTCATTAATTACTCACCCTTATGTCGTTCCCAACCCGTAAGACCTTCGTTCATCTTCGGAACACAAATTAAGAAATGTTTGATGAAATCCGAGATCTCTCTGACCTCTCCATAGACAGCAATTTAATGAACACTTTCAAGGTCCAGAAAGGTGGTAAAACATAGTTAAAATAGTCCATATGACTCCAGTGATTCAACCTTAATTTTATGAAGCGATGAGAATACTTTTTGTGCAAAAAAAAAACTTTATTTAACAATTTCTTCACATCTGTGTTAGTCTCCTACGCTGTTGACGTGGTAAATAGATTCCATTCAATGTTCCCAACAAGCTTTGTGCTTTGTTACTTTTGATATAAAACCATTAATGTGGCGTGACAGATCGCTGTATACGCCTCAGTTCAAGTAAAGCACACGTGGACTGATCATCTCCTCCTCTGCTACTGGTTACAGCACCAGATAAACATAAATGAACATCAGCAGGTATGTTGATAGATACACAACAACTTACTGAAATCCGTATCATGTCTTATGTAATCGCTCAATCAATGTAGAAAGGAGCATTTTGCTAAATTAAATATAAATTGCACATATACATATTCATCATATTTTTACTTAACCTGTTATTTAAATGTAATATATAAAGCCACAGTTTAAATGTTAATATTTAAAAAAACTAATTGGAGTAGAAACATAATTATATAATTAAAAATGTATCATTATAAGGTTGTTATTATAAAAACTACCTTATGTTCAATGTTTTGTTTTTTTTTACTTTGAGAAAAATTAACGTACCTGAAATATATCCTAAAGAATCGATATTGAATTGAATTGAATTTAAGTCAAAATTTTATCGAATCATGAAATTTGTGTCGATCCCCAACCCTACTCTCAGTTTCAGATAGCATTGATTTTTACTCTGTTGTTGTGTTTGTCTTTCCCAATGAGTGATGTGTGTAATTGTGTTGCATTTGTGCTGTCATTCGAATCTTATTAGTTGACAGTGTTGTTCTGGATCAATGTCATGGCGGTCAGTAGTCGTGGACCAGCCAAGAAAAAAAAGTTATTATTATAAAAACTGTCTTAACTTAAATGTTAGTATATCAAAGTTTTTCATTTTTAACTAAATATTATAATTTTTTAAATATTATAGTAATGTACCGAATGACAGGGTTCCTGTATAGTTATAGCATTAGTTAGAGAGGTTGTTTTCCATCATGTACTGTATCTAAACAAATCGATACTGAATGGAATCGAGATCCGAGTTGAATTGAATTGCAAGCTTGTGAACTGAAATCGCATCGAATTGTGAAATTTGTATCTATATAGCCCCACTGCTGCAAAAAATCTGTACCTCTGCAGTTGTTCTTTAGCAGAAATATTGAGCACACTGATCGTACACATCAACTGAAACGATGTATTGTGAAAAGAGCTATATAAATACATTTGACCCAGTTTCTTTGTTAGAAGGGAATTCATGTGTCCAGAGCAGCTGCTGTAGTGGTTTGAGTTTCAGTTTCTAATGAAGCCGACAGTGTTGACAGAGGTGTTGTGCTGTGGACAGTTTCACAGCTCATTCTGTGCTGCATTATATCTGTGCAATGGTGTGAGTGTCTTTTGTGATCTGTTGTAAAGTGAGTGTGACTGTCTGTGTGAGAGAGTACTGAACACACACACACACACACACACACACATACACACACACACACACATTCTTGAACTCAGGAAGTGTCCTCATAGACCATGTTTACGTTGTAATACCCATGTCATTACACATTTGTGCCCTCATAAACCACATATACCTGTACACATACACACACACATGTCTGGTTTACTATCTTTGTGGGGCTCTCCTTAGACGTAATGGTTTTTATACTGTACAGACTGTATATTCTATCCCCTTACACTAACCCTACCCCTAAACCTACCCATAACAGAAAGCTTTCTGCATTTTTACATTTTCAAAAACACACGCTCTCTCTCTCTCTCACACACACACACACACACAGGTTTCATTCTACCAGATCTAGATTGGAATGTTCTCATTGTCTCATCATCTCTATCAAAATCAGAGTTAGTTCAGCAGTGTTTGTCTCCTAAACGCATGGTTTAAACGCTTTGAGAGTGAAGCTTTGACCCAAAAGGGTTTGTGATATTGTGACATTATCAGTTTTTCCATTTGAGCAAATGAAAGGAATGTTTCTTCGACATTTGACTGCTGTGCAGTGTGAGTTTGTAATGGACGAGAGGATGTTGAATAGAGTCAATGTGGACAACCTTCATGTTGAAGTGGGTCACGTTTCACTAAAGCACTATAGTAAATTTTGCCTGAAGAAATATTATGGAGGTTACAATGAGGTCATGTGGAAGACATCATGAAGCACATATATAACACTGATATTTTCATGTGAAAAAGCTCTGTAAATTAAAATGAATGCAGTCTTTAAAATCATAGTATAGTGAGTTCATAGCTTTCTGCACTCAGAGCAGTGTTGTACAAGTACGAAGTACACAATTCCTGAACTTTGTTGATCCCTGATAATATAGCATCATACTCCTGACACAGTGTGTGTACCAACAAGCTCAAATGAGCCTAATGTAACTTTTCATGAAGAAAAAGATCTTAGAAAAAGTGACGTCAGTCTGCCACCACTCTTTTATGAGACCAAAATGTCTACTGGTATCATACATAGTATTAGCTTAAACATTTTATAAAGTAGATGACTCCAGATTCTGACAGACCTTATGAAAAATAAGTATACTTTTAGTAAGTTAATTTTATTAAGTATACTTAAGTAAAGTATATTTTAAGTATACTTTATGTAGTAAGTATACTAATACCAATGCACTAGAAGTATACTTGTAAGTGTAGCTTACTGCTTCAATACTACTTGGGGCAATTTTTTAGTTGGCCTACATATTTTAGTTTATGAAAGTAGCTACATTTTGAAGTATACTCTCAGTAACCTACTAGTTTAGTAGTTTTATACTGCAAGTATACTTGTAAGTTTTCTTTAAGTGACCATAACGTCATACTTATAGACAGTTTACTATTTATATATTATTTTCTCACTTTAGGTATACTACTATGTTCCTATTTAGGTATTAATGTTTTATACTTACACCTTTAACTCTTTCCATAAAAACATTTTATTCTAGCTTCATGTATTATTTTTGATCAACAATTGAATGTGGGTAAGTTTAATTCTTTCCCTGCCATTGACAAGTTAACTCGTCATTTATGAGACCTGCCTTGTTATCACTGTTATGCGGTAAGGGGCACTAGTACGCATCTCTTGAACGAGTACAGTATTCTCCAGATCAAAACCAAATCTCATATACACTCACCTAAAGGATTATTAGGAACACCTGTTCAATTTCTCATTAATGCAATTATCTAATCAACCAATCACATGGTTGCTTCAATGCATTTAGGGGTGTGGTCCTGGTCAAGACAATCTCCTGAACTCCAAACTGAATGTCAGAATGGGAAAGAAAGGTGATTTAAGCAATTTTGAGCGTGGCATGGTTGTTGGTGCCAGACCGGCCCGTCTGGCACCAATTTCACTTATTAAAATGAACACAATTACCGAACACTGATTGTCCTCCTTGCTTTACGCATTTATATCTATATATATGCTTTTGACAGTGTTGTGCTGTGAGCTCTGAAGCAGCATTTCGTTCACACAGAACCAAAGACTAAAAGCTGAACTTTCCTCAGACATCAAAACTGTTCTGCTGATTTTTCCTTCAGCAAAAACATATATAAAATACACTATATTGCCAAAAGTTTTGGGACGCCTGCCTTCACATGCACATGAAATTTAATGGCATCCCATTTTTAATCCGTAGGGTTTAATATGGAGTTGGCCCACCCTTTGCAGCTTCAACTCTTCTGGGAAGGCTTTCCACAAGGTTTAGGAGTGTGTTAATGAGAATTTTTGACCATTCTTCACTGATGTTGCACGAAAAGGCCTGGCTCGCAGTCTCTGCTCTAATCCATTGCAAAGGTGTTGTATCGGGTTGAGGTCAGGACTCTGTGCAGGCTAGTCAAATTTACACCACTGCATTTGATGCTTTGGATTGCACTTAGTGATGTAAGGCTTGGATGCAGCTGCTCGGCCATGGAAACCCATTCCATGAAGCTCTCTACGCACTGTTCTTGAGCTAATCTGAAGGACACAAGAAGTTTGGAGGTCTGTAGCTATAGTTAGCGACTTTTGCAAACTATGCGCCTTAGCATGCGCTCTGTGATTTTATGTGCCCTACCACTTCATGGATGAGTTGCTGTTGTTCCCAATTGCTTCCACTTTGTTATAATACCACTAACAGTTGACTGTGTAATATTTAGTAGTGAGGAAATTTCACGAATGGACTTATTGCACATGTGGCAACCTATTAAGGTACCACGCTTGAATTCACTGAGCTCCTGAGAGCGACCCGTTCTTTCACAAATGTTTGTAGAAGCAGTCTGCATGCCCAGGGGCTTGATTTCATACACCTGTGGCCATGGAAGTGATTGGAACACCTGAATTAAATGATTTGCAGGGGTGTCCCAATACTTTTAGCAATATTGTGTATATGCACATATCGCATATTATTAATAAAAACTCTCATGGCTGATGGCTTAATTTTTCATACTCTATGTTTTTACTGTGTCAGAAGTAAATAGCAGCTTTGTGTCTTTGTGCAGCATGTGATCGCGAGCACTGGGGTCCGCACTGCAGAAGTCGCTGTCAGTGTAAGAACGAGGCTCTGTGTAACCCCATCACCGGAGCGTGCATCTGTGCACCCGGCTACCGCGGCTGGCGCTGTGAGGACCTCTGTGAGCACTCCACCTACGGTAACAACTGCCAACAGAAATGCCTGTGCCAGAACAACGCCACATGCCATCACATCACAGGAGAGTGTGTGTGCAGCCCAGGATACACGGGAGCGTTGTAAGTTTACCTGCATGTTGCACGTGACAGGCGTCATTGCATCTGTTACACAGGCGCCTGTGTTTGTATTCCTGTAGCTCAAACAATTGATTGTCATGGGTTTGATTACAATAACGCAAGAACTGAAAAATTTTGGATAAGAGCATCTGCCAGATGCATGAATGTAAATGTGTTTGGTGTCTGTGTGCAGCTGTGAGGACTTGTGCCCTCCAGGGAAACATGGGCGGCAGTGCGAGGAGCGCTGCCCCTGTCAGAACGGTGGCGTGTGTCATCATGTGACTGGAGAATGTTCCTGCCCGGCTGGCTGGATGGTATGCTGGGTGTTACTGCACTGCATGTGGCCCACAATACTGAATATGAACTGAAATCTATGAGTAAAGATAAATATTTGTGATTCATCATGTTTGGAGTTTGACAGAATTATTATAATATTCGTTTTATTAAGTTATTTTCTCTGTTTTAGGGTAGTTTGAAAGTACCTGAATTTGTTTTAAAACTTCCTGTCTACTCTAATAGTTACACATTGTTTGTCTTGGCACACTGTGTTGATGTTGTTTCAGGGAGCAGTGTGTGGACAGCCGTGTCCGACAGGACGCTTTGGTAAGAACTGCTCGCAGGAGTGTCAGTGTCATAATGGAGGAAGCTGTGCTCCATCCACTGGACAGTGTGCGTGTAGTGCAGGATACACAGGAGAGAGGTCAGTACATGCACTGCAACATCAAGCTTTACCGCCGGAAATGTTAGCAACACGATGCTGAGCACAAGCAGATGTTGAGCAAAATGTGAATGTACAAGCACCTGAATAGTACCCAACAGACCTTAAATTATTGAATTTTACGTGGATGAAAACGAGGCTGCAATGAATAAACTTACAGCCTATACAATGACACTATTGCATCACATGCAATTTTAAAAACTCACAAGTTTCAAAAGTTTTGCTGAATAATTGGCATGTTGTTAAACAACAGTACAATCCACTAAACACAGTATAATACTGTCCCTCACAGCCTCAATTTCATTCCTGTCAAAAATTAAATTTGATTACGGTCTAAATTACTTTTGCTCTATATTCAAGCATTCTGAAGTCATGTGATAGCTTAGTGTGAAGAAAAGAGCCAAACTGAAACATGTATTCAGATAATGCTAAAAGGGCTATCACTGAATAACACCTCCTGGATTATCTTTGGCACTGCTCTAGACTCACCATATCAGGTTATGAGGAAACTAAAGAGGTGAAACTGCAGGAGCTGATGCCAGAGTCATGAGGGCATGTGTCAATCATATAGACTTCAGCCTTCAGCCCTGCTCCTGGGGACTCACTGTCCTGCAGAGTTTAGCTCCAACCCTAATCAAACACACCTGAAGCAGCTAAACAATGCAGGTGTGCTGAAGCAGGATGGAAGTAAACTTTCCAGGACAGTGGGTCCCCAGGAACAAGGTTGAAGACCTCTGATATATACCAGGGATTGTCAAAGCACTGTGAATTTTGGATGTTTTCTTTATTGCTGGTGTGGCTTCAGGAACGGTTTGAAAACCCTTGGTATAGAGTTTTTAAATTGTGGGGTGCGAGAGCACGTTAGAGGAGGCGCAGAGTAGGGCAATATATCCTGGTGACACGTGTCAATCAATAGAGATTATGCTATTTTGTTTATATCATGGTATGTAAATCAATGTATCCATGCAGTGCAGGATCGCTTGAAGTTATTGACAAGTTAGAGCGATATTGTGCACACACTTATGTGTCAAAACGCCCGTCTTGGCGCGTATTCACGTAAACACAGTTGATTAAGAGAAAATTGCAAGTGTGTCAGTTTGTTGGATTCGTGCAGTATGTCTTATAGTGACAGCAGCCTTATAAACCTACTTTTGTCAATAATAATAAACAACAAAAAAACGGAATAACATTTGTAGCATATTCATACTGTGAAGACTATGCAGTTTTTATTTTATATTTGATGAATTTATTCAATTTCTCAAGTATTTATTTCTTGAATAGATCTCGCTGAAAAACTTAAACAATCTATTTTATTTGTGTCAAATTTTTGTTCCATTATGTTTATTAGTCCTTTTGCTTGTAATTTGCTGCTTCTTACTTTTTTACAGATTGTTTTCTTGTTTACTCCAATAGTTTTAACATTTTAATAGTTTTAATAGTCTAATACATTTTACTTGTATGTTTTCTGTGGTATGAAAATTCAGGGGTTCATCTTACTGATCAAGTGTTGTGATTATGCATGAAGATTATCAGAGGTGAAAGCTCTGTGAGGGCTGTAAGATTACATTAGAACGGCATTTTTCACTGGACTATTTGTCACAGTAGACAAACATCACACATGATGCATGCTGGGTGAGTTTGGGGCACAGACATTTTAGAAACTCAGGAGGAGTGTTGATTTTCCTTCAGTGTCAGAACAGCAGTTAATCATATGCATGAGGATATAAAATAAGTCAGTGAATCCATTTCTCTGGCGTTTCGTCCAGCGGCAGCAGCAGAATGTGCAGCTGTAATTACAGTATGAGTGATCGTGCAGCATGTATTTAAACTGCAGAAATAGAAACGCAAGTGCATTTTTATGACTTAATAAGAGCTTTGGCTTTACCAGACGTCACTGTTACCTCCGGTTTACCCTGATTTCACCACACCCTACCGGCTGCAGAATAATCGCTTAACAGCCGCAGGGAGGAGCCCACCAGTGTGTGTGTTTAAGAGAGAGTGTGTGTGAGTGTGTGTGTGTGTGTGTGTGTAACTAAGTGGTTAAGAGTCAAAGAGAGTGCGAGTCTCTGTATGAAGAAGGTTATTTGTGGGATGCTGAACAGGCCTGCTCTGCTAATGGTTGAGATAAGCGTGTCCTCATGACACGTTGAGTTCCCTCTATCATTAGATTCTGCTCTATAGGGACTGAGCTTCTTTACAAGCGAAGACCATATGATAAAGACACAAACAACACAAAACAGCTGTTACATTCTTTGCATAGTTTTAATATTGCTTATGCAAAGAATAACTTGAGTGAAACTCGAATGTAGCTGCAAGTTGCATTTCTACAAGAATAGATCAATAGAAATGTTCCATAGCTTTTTTTCAAAAAAGTATTTTCAAACCTTTCCACATTACACAATCATTCAGTTCTCTCTGCGTCTAGGAGCACAAGAGACTGAACATGGTTCATTGGCATCATGATAGCTTGCCTATTGAACGTTTTGTAACTTTTTGTAAGGTACTTTTTGAACATGTTTAAGCAGTGTCCATGTGGTATTGATGTTTTTTCAAGGCACACAAAAACTGTTTTTGAGAACTGAAATGATAAACATTTAATTCCCAAACAGGATAAAAAATAATATGGTGCTTTTGGGTAAGTAATGACAAATATGAAGGCTGTAAGCACATGTTTAGGATTAGTTTAGGATTAATTAACCATTAATAAACACATTTGCTGACCAATAAATGCTGTATACATAAAGTGACCATATACACTGTGCCAATCTGTGTCAGTGTTTAGGACCACCACGTCGAGCTGCTGTGATTGAAGTGTGTGTGTGTTGGCAGGTGTCAGGATCAGTGCCCGGTTGGCACGTATGGCGTCGGCTGCAGTCAGATGTGTTTCTGTGTGAACGGTGCCCAGTGCTATCACGTGAGTGGAGCCTGTCTGTGCGAACAGGGATACACGGGTGAAAGCTGCGAGCAGCGCATCTGTCCAGGTGGTCTGTACGGCCTCAAGTGTGACAGGAAGTGCCCTTGTCACACCAATAATACACGCAGGTAAGACAAACACTGCAACTGTATTTCACCTTCTCAGTAATTATATGGCACAGTCTAATTTGGTGTACACTGACAGAGTAAGCTGGTGGACCAGGGTAGTCATGCTGTTCTCAAGCAAAACTGAGCTGGTAGTGGCTGGATATGAGTGAAAATGATGATTAGACAGGAGATCTGAGATCTGTGGCCTGAAGCTAGTTGAACAAACTGAGTTCAAGAGTAGGTTTAGAGTAGACAAAACCAAACAAATCCAATAAAATTGGGTTCAGCAGGTTAACAAAACTCACTATGTCAGTTCAGGGAGTGAGAAATTCATGCACAATTCACTTCTCTGCCGAAGATTATGAGACTGTTATAATATCATGAATTTAAATGCATTTACAATGCAGGAATAAACTGCTGCCACAAAAGTTTAAGAAGGCAGCTGAAAGAAAATATCTGACTACATTATTGCTGTCAGGGTTTTGGGAGATGAAAGGAGCGAAGACTCAACTGCAGGAGGAATGGGCTTTTTATTTAATAATAAAATAAAACAAAAAACAAAAAGAAACAACCCAGAGGGGGGAAAACAAGACTTGACTTGGACTAGACTTGAGGCGCAGGGAAACACGACAGGTAACAGATGACGACGAACCAGCACAGAACTGCAAACACAAGGAGAATAAATAGGAAGCAAACAAGGCAGGTAATGAGGGAGGACAGGTGGGGCAAATAAACCAATAATCAGATAACAAGATGGGTGGGGTTAGACAATAGACATGAGAGCACATGGCACAGAGAAATACATGACAAGCCATGTGCTCACACCAGATCTGACAAAAACACGAACATATGGCCAGTAAAAACAAAAATCACAAGCCATGTGCTCACAAACGAGACATGAACACAGAACTATGAGAAAAACTCATAAGCTGTGTGTTTACACAAAACATGACAACACAAGAGCGCCTGGCCAATGAAAACAAACCAAGCGCTCCATAACACACGAGACAAGGGCGCACGGAGTGTAAGAGGACACAACCCGTGCGCACATAATAAAGACAGAACAGGGAGCGCGAATGTCCGAACCCCGACACAAAACCGAAACTGAACTAGACATGAATGCTGGGATCCGAACACCACGCTCCTAACATTAAACAAGACATGCAGACAAGAGAGAGCATGGCTCGAGGCCAGAGAACTGAAAACAAGACAGGAGGCACACAAAGACAAGACAAATACAGGAGTGTCAGGGCTCTGTCTCAAAAACAAGAATAAACTACACCGAAGTGACAGAACCCTGACAAATGCAAGTGAATTAACTGAATGTATTTAATTATTTAGGTTCACAAAGAGCTGAAAAGAAAACACAAGTTTAGCAATTTAAAAGCTTCATATATTCTAAAGCTTGTATTTATATGCATTATTTGTATAAATTTTTTTCAATTAAAAGTTGAATTGTCAAAATATAATTGCTTATATGTAATGCATTAAGAGTATAACATATTCACTATATTGCCAAAAGTATTGGGACACCCCTCCAAATCATTGAATTCAGGTGTTCCAATCACTCCACCTAGGCATGCAGACTGCTTCTACAAACATTCATAAAAGAATGGGTCGCTCTCAGGAGCTCAGTGAATTCAAGCGTGGTACTGTGATAGGTTTCCACCTGTGATAGGTTTCCACAAGTCCATTCGTGAAATTTCCTCACTCCTAAATATTCCACGTTCAACTGTTAGTGGTATTATAACAAAGTGAAAGCAATTGGGAACAACAGCAACTCAGCCACGAAGTGGTAGGCCACGTCACCTTTACATGCCTTACATCACCAAGCGCAATGCAAAGTGTCGGATGCAGTGGTGTAAAGCACGCCACCACTGGACCCTAGAGCAGTGGAGACGTCTCTGGAGTGACGAATCACACTTCTCTGTCTGGCAATCCGATGGACGAGTCTGGGTTTGGCGGTTGCCAGGAGAACGGTACTTGCATGACTGCATTGTGCCAGGTGTAAAGTTAGGTGGAGGGGAGATTATGGTGTGGGGTTGTTTTTCAGGGGATGGGCGTGGCCCCTTAGTTCCAGTGAAAAGAACTCTTAATGCTTCAGCATACCAGGAACTTTTGGACAATTTCATGCTCCCAGCTTTGTGGGAACAGTTTGGGGATGGCCCCTTCCTTTTCCAACATGACTGCGCATCAGTTCATAAAGCAAGGTCCATAAAGACATGGATGAGCGAGTTTGGTGTGGAGGAACTTGACTGGCCTGCACAGAGTCCTGACCTCAACCCGATAGAACACCTTTGGGATGAATTAGAGTGGAGACGGAAAGCCAGGCCTTCTCGTCCAAAATCAGTGCCTGACCTCACAAATGCGCTTCTAGAAGAGTGGTCAAAAATTCCCATAAACACACTCCTAAACCTTGTGGAAAGCCTTCCCAGAAGAGTTAAAGCTGTTATAGCTGCAAAGGGTGGACCAATTCCATATTAAACACTACGGATTAAGACTGGCATGTCATTAAACTTCATGTGCATGTAAAGGCAGGCGTCCCAAAACTTTTGGCAATATAGTGTATAATTCATATAAAATAAAAATAATAAATAATTAGCAGCAAAAGCTGTTTTTTTCTCTAAAATTCTTTCATTGAGAACTACTTTAATTTAGAATGAGATATACAGGGGGGGTGGCTTTATTGCATCAGATATGTCACATTGCTCACAGCTGATTGGTCCAGTTTTGGTTAAGAAAAACAATAAAAAGCAGATTAGCTTTATGGACACTGCTAAAACCAATCCACCATCTTGAACCTGAAAAAAACGAACTAAGCTCAGACTTACCAGGGCTGGCACTGGGTAGCCAATAAAATAGGCCACTGTGGTTGGTGTGTGTGTGTGTTATTTTTTTGAAGTGGTTGTGTGTTTAAAGAGAGACACACACACAGATGCTCATTGTTTAGATCAGACAGACGTGCACAGCTGATAAACCGCATGTGTCACATGTGAGGGCAGCTGCTGCATGCTAACTGAAGAAACGGCTCTTTACAGCTGCTCTGTCCACAGGTAATGGACAATACAGTAATACATCTGACACTCCATAGTCATTAACACCAGTTAAGTGATTTTACTGACGGTGATTGGCTCACAAGAATGACAAATCAACATACTTTCAAATATAAAGAAATCAGTGACTGTAAATGGACCACTATGATCTAATATTATTATAAACAATGTATTCAAACCACAGTTTAATCATGCAGTAACTTCACTTCCATTACATTTCAAGTGGCTTAATAGCTAAATGAAAGTAATTCGATGACGTAATCAGTTCAAAAACATCTTTTATTGTTCTTCAGCATCAATACAATATCTGCATTACATATTGTTTTGTGCATTGATATGAACATTTTAAATTCTATAGAGGCAAATTCAGTCGTGATTGCAAGTCAAAATAATCATTAAATTTAATTGTGATGGATTTTAACTTTACAGACAGACTACAGTATATTCACAGCAGCATAATTTTTAACGGAAATGAAAGCAAGGCTGTGAGGGATAGACATACAGTGCATCTGGAAAGTATTCACAGCATTTCACTTTTCACATTTTCTTATGTTACAACCTTATTCCAAAATGTATTAAATTCCAAATTTTTTCCCCTCAATTCTACAAACAATACCCCATTATGACAATGTGAAAGAAGTTTGTTCGAAATATTTGCAAATTTATAAAAAATAAAAAACGAAAGATTTTCCAATGTTTCTCTATGGCACTGAAACCTAAAGATGTCCGAGTTCCGGTCCCCGTGCAACTGATACTCAACTGACATTGGCTCATCTGCGTTCGAGGGGAGGGGCTTACTGATAGGTCAATTACAGCCTCAAGTCTTTTTGAGTATGCTACAAGCTTGGCACACCTATTTTTGGGCAGTTTCATTCTTCTTTGCAGGGCCTCTCAAGCTCCATCAGGTTGGATGGGGAGCATCGGTGCACAGCCATTTTCAGATCTCTATAGAGATGTTCAATCGGGTTCTAGGGGTTGAACGACTTCAGATTTTTTAAAGTCGATATTTATGTGATGAAAGTTGATGTCGACTAGTCACTGATGACATCATTAATGAACAAATAACCCTGAACCTTGAGCTGAGACGCGAACACGGGTTTTCTTGTGCACAGGACAGCTATGGCATATGACACAGTGCTGCCCATAAGGTTATTGCTCCTACATAACAGCTTTTGTATCAGTTCTTTTGTCTTTGAGTCGTTATATTGCTCACAGATTTCTGCTCGTTCTGAATCAGATACAGATAAAGTAGCACATTAAAGATTACATTATATGAATGCATTAGTGAGAGCGATTGCGTGTGAATTAATTATACCTGCCATTGTCTCTCTACTAATAGTGAAGCTGTGAGTTTTAGTTACTAAGAAATATATGCTGTAACTTCAGTTTCTAAGCTATTTTATTGATGAATCACAGAACAGTGTTGACAATACATTTCTGCGCTACTGAATGGTTTTGTGTGAGGTGCACGCAATCTCCGCGTGATGTGCGAGCTATGGGTGTGCATTATAATGCAGCGCGCATTAGTTTAGAACGGTGATTAACTTACGTGTACAATAAGCGTGCATTCTCTCGATCAATTTTGAGCATCCAGATCCAGATATAATCAAACATGTCTTGTGGAGAGCTCTCTGAGTATGTATTTATTTGTAATTTTTAACTGTTGGAAAAAGAGCCTGCGTGTCAGGAAATGGCTTATCCTGTTGCGCCCTCTATAGGCCAGCGACTAGTTGACGTCAAGCTTAAAGCGTCATGGCAGAGCATTAAAGTAGACTAGTCGATTAGTCGACTAGTCGGTGCAACCCCTATCGGGTTCAAGTCTGGGCTCTGGCTGGGCCACTCAAGGACATTCACAGAGTTGTCCCGTAGCCACTCCTTTGTTATCTTGGCTGTGTGCTTAGGGTCGTTGTCCTGTTGGAAGAGGAACCTTTGCCCCAGTCTGAGATCCAGAGCGCTCTGGAGCAGGTTTTCATCAAGGGTGTCTCTGCACATTGCTGCATTCATCTTTCCCTCGATCCTGACTAGTCTCCCAGTTCCTGCCACTGAAAAACATCCCCACAGCATGATGCTGCCACCACCATGCTTCCGTCTGGCCACTCTACCATACATGCCTGATTGGAGGAGTGCTGCAAAGATGGTTGTTCTTCTGGAAGGTTCTCCTTTCTCCACAGAGAAACATTGGAACTCTGTCAGAGTGACCATCAGGTTCTTGGTCACCTCCCTGACTAAGACCCTTCTTCCCCGATCGCTCAGTTTGGCTGAACAGCCAGCTCTAGGAACTTCTTCCATTTAAGGATGATGGAGGCCACTGTGCTCATTGGTACCTTTAATGCAGCAGAATTTTTTCTGTACTCTTCCCCAGATCTGTGCCTCGATACAATCCTGTCTCAGAGGTCTACAGACAATTCCTTGGACTTCATGGCTTGGTTTGTTATCTGACATGCACTGTTAACTGTGGGACCTTATATAGACAGGTGTGTGCCTTTCCAAATCATGTCCAATCAACTAAATTTACCACAGGTGGACTCCAATCAAGTTGTAGAAACATCTCAAGGATGATCAGTGGAACCAGGATGCACCTGAGCTCAATTTTGAGTGTCATGGCAAAGGCTGTGAATACTTATGTACATGTAATTGTTTCGTTTTTTATTTTTAATACATTTTCAAAGATTTCAAAGACTTTTTTCACGGTGTCATTATGGGGTATTGTTTGTAGAAATGAGGAAAAATAATGAATTTAATCCATTTTGGAATAAGGCTGTAACAACAAAATGTGGAAAAAGTGAATTGCTGTGAATACTTTCCAGATGCACTGTAGTGTATGTTAATGGATTTGTAGTATACTTAGTATGAAATAAATGTATTTTAAATACATTTTGGTATAGTTTTTTTCACCAGGGTATACTGTAAATAAATAATTTTAAAATAAAAAAAGGTAAAAAAAGAAACACTTACAAAACTACAATTTGGGGCCGTGTAGAAGTTAATGTGCTTTAGACACCAATAGATGGTTACTGAATGTGATGTCTCTCTCTCAGCTGTCACCCCATGTCGGGTGAGTGCTCATGCCAGTCGGGCTGGTCGGGGTTGTACTGTAACGAGATGTGCGCTCCTGGTTTCTATGGGGAGGCGTGTCAGGAGGTCTGTCACTGTCAGAATGGAGCTGACTGCCACAGCGTGAGCGGGGAATGTGTCTGCGCGCCAGGATATAAGGTACAAAGTGTGTCTTCTGTGTGTTTGTGTGTGTTGGAGTCAAATACTGATGTGTGATCCTGATTTCAGGGCTCAGATTGCTCCACAGCCTGCCCCACGGGCACATACGGCATCAACTGCACCTCTCTGTGCTCCTGTAAGAACGGAGCCGTTTGCTCACCCATCGATGGATCCTGTTCCTGTCAAGCAGGTAATTCTCTAGAGCAGAGCTCTTCTACTCTGGCCTAGAAGGTTCACTGTCCTGCACCAACCCTGATCAAACTCACCTGCAACTTTCTAGTACTCTTGAAGACCTCAGTTAGCTTGTTCAGTTGTGTTTGATGTGAAGTTGCTTATCTACCGTGACAAGGTGTGTTGCCACAGATTATTTCATAAGGCCTCACACAGAGTCACAATCTCAGGAATTCAGGTGTATTTTATTCAGCACTGCTATCGTATTGCTATTTTATTGCTATCTTCACACAGCAAAATGCTTTGATTTTCAGGGCTGAGAGAGTATATTATATGTAACATTGCTAACATTGTTCTACATTACAGAGAAATACTTAATCATAATGGGCCTTTACAATATACACTCACCTAAAGGATTATTAGGAACACCATACTAATACTGTGTTTGACCCCCTTTCGCCTTCAGAACTGCCTTAATTCTACGTGGCATTGATTCAACAAGGTGCTGAAAGCATTCTTTAGAAATGTTGGCCCATATTGATAGGATAGCATCTTGCAGTTGATGGAGATTTGTGGGATGCACATCCAGGGCACGAAGCTCCCGTTCCACCACATCCCAAAGATGCTCTATTGGGTTGAGATGTGGTGACTGTGGGGGCCATTTTAGTACAGTGAACTCATTGTCATGTTCAAGAAACCAATTTGAAATGATTCGAACTTTGTGACATGGTGCATTATCCTGCTGGAAGTAGCCATCAGAGGATGGGTACATGGTGGTCATAAAGGGATGGACATGGTCAGAAACAATGCTCAGGTAGGCCGTGGCATTTAAACGATGCCCAATTGGCACTAAGGGGCCTAAAGTGTGCCAAGAAAACATCCCCCACACCATTACACCACCACCACCAGCCTGCACAGTGGTAACAAGGCATGATGGATCCATGTTCTCATTCTGTTTAGGCCAAATTCTGACTCTACCATCTGAATGTCTCAACAGAAATCGAGACTCATCAGACCAGGCAACATTTTTCCAGTCTTCAACTGTCCAATTTTGGTGAGCTCGTGCAAATTGTAGCCTCTTTTTCCTATTTGTAGTGGAGATGAGTGGTACCCGGTGGGGTCTTCTGCTGTTGTAGCCCATCCGCCTCAAGGTTGTGCGTGTTGTGGCTTCACAAATGCTTTGCTGCATACCTCGGTTGTAACGAGTGGTTATTTCAGTCAAAGTTGCTCTTCTATCAGCTTGAATCAGTCGGCCCATTCTCCTCTGACCTCTAGCATCAACAAGGCATTTTCGCCCACAGGACTGCCGCATACTGGATGTTTTTCCCTTTTCACACCATTCTTTGTAAACTCTAGAAATGGTTGTGTGTGAAAATCCCAGTAACTGAGCAGATTATGAAATACTCAGACCGGCCCGTCTGGCACCAACAACCATGCCACGCTCAAAATTGCTTAAATCACCTTTCTTTCCCATTCTGACATTCAGTTTGGAGTTCAGGAGATTGTCTTGACCAGGACCACACCCCTAAATGCATTGAAGCAACTGCCATGTGATTGGTTGATTAGATAATTGCATTAATGAGAAATTGAACCGGTGTTCCTAATAATCCTTTAGGTGAGTGTACATTAAGCACTCAAGTGCACACATGAAGCTTGCCAGAGAACACTGGCAAAAGTAACGATTATAAATGTGTGGAAAAAACCCCACATAGACTGTCTGAACATTTTAATAATTTATTAATAGACTAGTGTTTTCTAGTCTAGAGAGTCAGTGTCGACAGCAATGATGAGGTTGATGACACTGAGTCGTCATCTCTGCATTACAGTGGATGCGTGGAGAGAAATATAATTCAGTAAATGTGGTACTAATTTAGCTTCCACTCTACATTAACACTTGGATATGCGCCTAATAATAGCGCACGTTTAGAGAGCGGCCATGTAAAGTTAGGCTACTACTTACAAACTACTTACAAATCGTTTCAAACGATAAGCCATGTTTGAGGTCGATGAATGACAGGCAAATGTTTGGATTTCCTGCCCAACATTACTGTAATTACCACATGGATTAGCAGTGCTGTGATCTGTCCTCCACGGACTGCGTGACTTTTTTTCTGTGACCAACCGACTACAGACTTCTCATAGACTAGCGTTTGTTCGACTATTAGGGGGGAGCCATAGTGACAATGATAGTAGCAATGTTTACTCTCTACTCAACTACATTTTTGAGTAAATATATGTACTCTCTACTCCATTACATTTCTATGAGTAATGTAAGCATTACAGTTCTTGTCAATGCAGGGGTTGAAGGAATGATGGAAATAAAAGAGCTGGATCTATCTGCAAGCAGTTTTCTTTAAAGTAAACTCAGGTGCACACTTCTTAGGCTCTTAGAAAACAAACACGTTAAACAGAACCACTAAAAAAAAATAACGAGATCTGATAAAGAACAACTGAAAATGAGGACTATGCATACATTAAGTGTGTTTCTCAAATGGAAGACTGCATCTGTAACGATGACTCAGGCTGAGTAGTATCCATGTGCGGTTTATTCAAATAAAACAAACTCAGTGTACAAACAGGCGTGAGTCGAGATACCAGAGTGAATAGCAATATTAGAGACAAGACATCAAATGTGGTGATAACAGGCAAACAGAGATCAAAGGCAGGCAGCAAAGAATCGTAAACGGTAGGGATGGCTGACGCAAAACTGACTTTTCGAAGCTTTGTCGAGATCTCGAAGCGCAGATGTTTTGAAACACTGCTCCGAACTGTGATTCAAAACACCCATGTCACGTGACTACGGCTAAACAAAGCTTCGAAGTGTTTCATCAGGTGGCGCCTGTCGAAACTGCGTTTGATTGAAAGGGGCGGGAACAAACCACACAGTCACACATCTGTATGAACCTAGTTCACCACAGTTTAAAAGTGAAGTTAATCCATCTTCACATCGTGGGTTTTTGTGAGAGGAGAGAGATTTTGTGATAGTGATTTTGTGATATAAGTGAGATTTATAGCGCGCTTTGGTTAGTTATATTTAGGCTAGATTTAAATTAGATATATTGACTGATAGGATAGATATAGTGACACATTCATATAGGCTAAGTTAGATAGTGACATAAGTTAGAGATATAGAATTATATAGATTCATAGGTGATCTATAGATATATTAATAGAATAGATACAAATGGAGGCTTCACGTAAGAGATGCCGTACATCTGTGGTGTGGGAGCATTTCCATTTGGAAACACCAAATAAAGTGAGATGTGTGTATTGTGATAGGCAGCTAGCCTTCTGCAACAATACATCATCCATGATGCGCCATTTGAGGAGCACTCATCCTGCCATTTTGGAGAGTGCGGAGGATGGTAACATTCCCCCTGTACCTAGGCCTGCTACTGACACTGCTCAGGTCGGCTAGGTCCTTTAACAGCAGAGCAATTGATATTTTTGAATAAAAATGTTATGTAACAAATGTGACACTATCATGAAACAGAGACGGATTCAGTTGCGAGTGAAAGAGTTTATTTCTCAAAACACAGTTCGTGATAACAGGTGCCGTCAGAACGAAGGCAGGCAAAGTTTCAGGTGGCGCAGGGACGCAATGGGCAGCCAAATCCGGGAGATGATCCACAAAGGAGAGAAATCCTCAGAACAGACAGGAACAACCAGAACAGCGAAACACCACGGGAATAACGGAGGAAGACAGGACTGGACCACAGGAAACACAACCAACACAATGTGGTTAGCAAGACAATAAGTAGACCGGTAAATGAAGAGCAACAGGTGGTGATGATAATCAGATGAGCCGGTAATCAGTAGCCACTACACACACTCACACACTCACACACTCTCACACACAGAGAATGAGCCAGTGAATTCATGAACCATGACAGTACCCCTTCCCCTAAGAGCGCCTCCTGGCGCTCCCAGCAGAACTTACCTGTTGATTGTAATCATCAATAAGGGAGTGATCCAGAATGTTCTTTACAGTGATGTTATTCAACCCTCGGTAATCAATACAAGGTCGCAGAGAACCATCCTTCTTACCCACAAAAAAGAACCCCGCTACCCCTCTGGAGAAGAAGAGGGGCGAATGAACCTGGTTGCTAGAGAATTAGAAATGTAATTTCTCCATGGCCTCCCTCTCAGGAGCAGAAAGTGAATATAACTTGCCCTTAGGCAGAGACATACCTGGCAATAAGTCTATAGCACAGTCGTAGGGACGATGAGGAGGTAGAGAAGCTGCTCGGGACTTACTGAACACTTCCTTCAGGTCGAGGTACTCCAGGGGCACGTTTGACAAATTCACAGACTCACAGAAACACAGAACTAGACACAGACGAACAGGCAGACACAAGACAAGAGGCGTAACACTGATCACTCCAACCCGAGATGGAGTTGTGTCCCCAGTCAACCCTGGGACTATGTCTCACCAACCAGGGATGACCGTGGACAATAGGAACCAACGGAGAGTCAGTAATAAAAAAGTCCATCTCCTCCGTGTGGTTCCCTGATGTGATGAGGGTAACGGTGAGTGTCTTGAAAGAAATGTCCGGAAGTCTTTGTCCAGCGAGTGCATTGACTGAAATCTTGTGTGCGAGCGGAGTGAGGGGAATCTGAAGGTGAAGTGCGAGTGCTCTGTCCAGAAAATTACCTTTTGCCCCTGAGTCCAATAAGGCCTGACACTGGTGAGACGAGGCTGCCCATTGCAGTCTTACCGGGAGGAGAGTCGCAGATGAGGATTTCTTCATAGAGATAAATCTCCGTTCTACTGGCGGGCGCAGGCTTTTACCGGGCACCGGTTCAAGAAATGACCCTCACCACCACAGTATATGCAAAGCCGAGCTCTACTGACCTGCATGGGCTCGTGATCGAAAGACGGGCTGACCGCATCGAAGACTCTGGCCGTCGAAACCACTGGAGCCGGAGACTGAGCTGTCCGTTGAATCCTCCGCTCCTGTCGTGCGTCCACCCGTAACGCCAGCTCGACCAATCCGTCGAGGCTGGTGGGCAGGTCCAGACCGTAGATCTCCTGTTGGATGCGATCAGCCAGCCCATGCAGGAACCTGTCCCACTGCGCCTCCTCGTTCCACTTCGATTCGGCCGCGAGGGTGCGAAAGTCGATAGAGTAGTCGGAGACTGACCGGTCTCCTTGGTGCAGATCGGCGAGCTTCCGCGCCGCCTTACGTCCAACCACCGACCGAACACCCGCTTAATTTCCTCAGACAGGGCCTGGAACGAAGAGCAGCACTGATGTTGGTTCTCCCACACCGCCGTTCCCCATTGAGCCGCGTGCCCGGAGAGTAAAGTGATCACCAACGCTACCTTCGATCGTTCAATAGCAAATGTCAGTGGCTGGAGAGAGAAAAACACTGAGCACTTGGTTAAGAATGCTCTACAATAATTGGGCTCACCCGAATAATTTTCTGGTGGAGGTAAACGCAGCTCATGTTGGTGACTGGAATGACTGATTGTGGGTCGGTGGGTCTGGTGCAGTGGGAACAGGAAATTGTTGAATCCTCTTGGTGAGCTCGGACACCTGCGCCACCAAAGCCTGTACTGCCTGACCCGTGACCGCCATCTGCTCCTCCTGATGATCGAGGCATGCATTGCTGTGTGACAGAAAATCCTGTAGGTTGGATGCACTCACTGAATCCATGTTTGGCCAGATCGTTCTGTCATGAAACAGAGACGGATTCAGTTGCGAGTGAAAGATAGAGTTTATTTCTCAAAACACAGTTCGTTATAACAGGTGCGGTCAGAACGAAGGCAGGCGAAGTTTCAGGTGGCGCAGGGACGCAACGGGCAGCCAGATCCAGGAGATGATCCACAAAGGAGAGAAATCCTCAGAACAGACAGGAACAACCGGAACAGCGAAACACCAGGGAAATAACAGAGGAAGACAGGACTGGACCACAGGAAACACAACCAACGATCTAACAAACACAATGTGGTTAGCAAGACAATAAGTAGATCGGTAAATGAAGAGCAACAGGTGGTGATGATAATCAGATGAGCCGGTAATCAGTAGCCACGCCTCCCACTCTCACTCCACACAAACTCACACACAGAGAGAGAATGAGCCAGTGAATTCATGAACCGTGACAGACACATTGTGGCTTTATTTATTTTATCTTCATTTTTCATGACCCCAAAAAAAATATAGTTATTCACAATGAGGAGGCTACAGGTTAGAAAACCAAGATCATGTAGCTGTCAGACAGATGTTAAAAACTATTTTACATGGATCATTGTCAAGGTTATTTCAGATCAACACATGCAAGTGACCACTAGGTGTCGCCGTAGAGACGGGTGTCGGATTGTTTCGAAGCTTCGAAACAATATGGCACATTTGCTTCAACTGTTTGAGTGCTTCACGAAGCCTCAGTCTGCCCATCCCTAGTAAACGGTAGTCCAAGACAGAGTCAAAACACAAAAGGGAAAATAACGCTCAGAAATGCAGCCGGAGCAAACAAGACTTCTCACTGAATGACTAAACACACAGGGTTTAAATAGTCTGGTAATAAGGATCAGGTGTGCAGTAATCAGTCCCAGCATGTGGGTTCTTGGGAAATGGAGTCTGAAACCAACACTAGTACTCAGGTGAGTGCACCGGCGTTTGTGACAGCATCCTACGAAGGCTGCATATCTCGGCTGTTATGTCATCAAATGTCGCTGAAGGCCGTCTCAATTTGAAGGATCCTTGGAAGGAAGCCTTTGTTTCACATCCTTCATTCGGCTTGTTTTGAAGGATGCATCTGATGTATCCTTCGCGGCCTTAAGTCACCCACAATCTTTGCACACATTCCAATTCACGAAAATAAACTGACAGAAAATGAGTTGGTACTAAGCTTGTCTGAGTTTATTATGAAATGTAAGACAAAAATAACGTTTTCGGACATCAAAGCATAGATGATACCTTTTGTTTGCCGTGAATTAATCACTAACATTAAACTGACAATAATGTAAGCCAATGCAGACGTCTGTCATTCACTGTATTGCATTAATAGAAAGCCAGTTAATATAAAGATTTGTAATACAAAGTATTTTTCCAAAATTAATTTTGTGTGTGTGTTGTAGCCATGCACACTTACTAGACCATCTCATTCTAGCGTTTAATTGCTGAAGAGGTCTTAAGCCTACAAGCCTCTGAAGGACTGGACTAGGAAGGACACAGTCTCGGTAGGATGCAGCAGTTTGAGAAGCACCCAGAGAAACACTAGGGACTAAACGAGGTAATTAACTAGACACAGGTGTGGCACATGAGGGCAAATCAAAAACCATGGTAACAGAAGAACAAAGACAGGAAACTGACAGTACTACAGTACTGTCCCCAGGTAAGCGGCGCACACGCACCCGGCTATCCATGTGATGTAAAAGAATACATGATTCATCAGACCAGGCCACCTTCTTCCATTGCTCCGTGGTCCAGTTCTGATGCTCACGTGCCCACTGTTGACGCTTTTGGCGGTGAACAGGGGTCCACCTCAGCAATCCGCCAAAAGACATAGTGTACACCATTGAGGCAATAAGCAATAGAGCCTTGGGTGCTGAGCCTTCTCCCCTTATAAATGCAATAAATATTTTGATTTATCGATTTTAATTTGCGATGACATAACATAAAGGTTCATTTATGTACTATCAAATTGCATTGAATGATGGATAATAAAACATTGTGGTCAAGTTGACAAGAATGTCCTATTTTCGGTGCTGATAGTCTTGTGGGCAGCTTGGGTGAGTCGAGTCTGAGTTCCGGCTCGTGGACCTTTCCCGATCCACTTTTTCTCTTCCACTTCGCTTCCTGTCTATTCAGTGTCCTTTCATAATAAAAAGGCAAAAGTGCCCAAAACAAACATTTAATAATTAAAAATAAAATAATGTCCTATTTCCTGTGGAAGTTGTTTTCACGAGTTCACACTTACAAATGATCGAATAGAGTAAAATAATCATATTTGGCGTGCTGTCCGAAGGGGATCGAGGGCTCCGAGCTCAGAATTTAGCCCAAACTCAGAGTACTTCTGTATCCCCGGCTGGGAATAGGAACCAGCCTAGAGTGAGGAGTCAGGTTGACGGAGGGATTGTAACTATAGGTGAGTCGGCTGTATCTTCTCCTCTGGAGCTGATTAGATTTAAACGTGCTCCTCCCAAACTTTGTTTATAAAAAATAATTTGTCACTTGAATTCTGCAATCTCTCAAGAAGCAGACATGTAAGTTAGCTGAACATATACTTGTTTAATTAGTGACACTAAATTTTAAAACCTTGTTTTAAATATGGCAACATTTTTATTTTAAAACCTTTATTTGAATATAGCAACATGATACCTCGTTCTACAATATTTCTATGATTAAATCACTGACAGAGACCCCTCCCCCATTAGCCAATCACTGTGGGCATATTTAGTAAGTGTGTTGACATCTTCCATAGCAACGAGGTTAACCCCACCCTTTCTCTTAGAACTTTTACTGCTATTTAGGAGAACTCTTAGTGGTAAGATACAAAGTTTTGTGAATATGGCCATTGATACTTTAAAACTTTTACTCAAATGGTATTGGAACTGGTGACCTGTAATTGGTCATTTTCAAAGAAAGGTGTCTCTGCTTTTACTCAAGTATGGTTTTCAGGTACTCTTTAGACCTCTCTCACCGCGATGGCCCACGTGAACGCATTTTATAATGTATTCTTCTAAGAAAGACTCTAAATGTGTTCATTTCCTGTTTGAAAATGTCAAAGGTATAAAGGTAGCACAAAAAGGTAGCACACTTTACTCATTACTTTCAGGTAATCTGATTACATGGTAACTCTTTACTCCCAACACTGTCAAGTTTCGGCTCCTACTGTGAATATTGTGCGTTTCGTTCATGTGTCTTAGCTCTTGCAGTGTTTTTAGTGCTTTTATCATTGTCAACATCCTCGCTGTTGTTTCAGGGTGGCATGGGGTGGACTGCTCGATTAACTGCCCCAGTGGCACGTGGGGACTGGGCTGTAACCTAACGTGTGTGTGCAGTAATGGAGGTGCGTGCGACACTCTGGATGGGAGGTGCACATGTACTCCAGGCTGGAGAAGAGACAGATGTGATCAGCACTGTCAGGTCAGTTCATCATTAACATCATAAACATTGCGAACAAAGCTCCATTCACAGAATAATATAAAACCTGTACTGTCTTAAAATAATATTGAGCTCATTTACACATGTTTAAAGCCTGTTGTCAGGCCTTTTAATGCTGCATTAATTATAATAACACTGAAATGGTATTACACTATATTGCCAAAAGTATTGGGACACCCCTCTAAATAATTTAATTCAGGTGTTCCAATCACTTCCATGGCCAAAGGTGTATCAAATCAAGCACCTAGGCATGCAGACTGCTTCTACAAACATTTGTGAAAGAATGGGTCGCTCTCAGGAGCTCAGTGAATTCAAGCGTGGTACCGTGATAGGTTGCCACCTGTGCAATAAGTCCATTCCTGAAATGTCCTCACTACTAAATATTCCACGGTCAACTGTTAGTGGTATTATAACAAAGTGGAAGCAATTGCAACTCAGCCACAAAGTGGTAGGCCACATAAAATCACAGAGCGGGGTTAGCACATGCTGAGGCACACAGTGCACAGAAGTCACCAACTTTCAAGAGTCAATAGCTACAGACCTCCAAACTCAAGCTCAAGAACAGTGTGTAGAGAGCTTCATGAAATGGGTTTCCATGGCCGAGCAGCTGTATCTAAGCCTTACATCACCAAGTGCAATGCAAAGCGTCGGATGCACTGGTGTAAAGCACGCCGCCACTGGACTCTAGAGCAGTGGAGACGTGCTCTCTGGAGTGACGAATCTCACTTCTCTGTCTGGCAATCTGATGGACGAGTCTGGGTTTGGCGGTTGCCAGGTACTAGTACTTGTCTGACTGCATTGTGCGAAGTGTAAAGTTTGGTGTGGGGTTGTTTTTCAGGGGTTGGGCTTGGCCCCTTAGTTCCAGTGAAAGGAACTCTTAATGCTTCAGCATACCAAGATATTTTGGACAATTTCATGCTCCCAACTTTGTGGGAACAGTTTGGGGATGGCCCCTTCCTGTTCCAACATGACTGCGCACCAGTGCACAAAGCCATAAAGACATGGATGAGCGAGTTTTGTGTGGAGGAACTTGACTGGCCTGCACAGAGTCCTGAACTCAACCCGATAGAGCACCTTTAGGATGAATGAGAGTGGAGACTGCGAGACAGGCCTTCTCGTCCAACATCAGTGCCTGACCTCGCATCTAGAAGAATAGTTAAAAATTCCCATAAACACACTCCTAAACCTTGTGGAAAGCCTTCCCAGAAGAGTTGAAGCTGTTATAGCGGCAAAGGGTGGGCCAACTCCATATTAAACCCTACGGATTAAGAACGAGATGTCATTAAAGTTCATGTGCATGTAAAGGCAGGCGTCCTAAAACTTTTGGCAGTATAGTACCTCTCAATTAATTTGAATATTTTTGGCCTTCACCCACAAGGCATCATTCCTTCAGTCTGATGAATAGCACAAATCAATGATGGTAATGTTTAGCACAGACATGCCAAAGATTTCACAATAATTATTTTAAAGTGCACTCTCATTTACAATTCATTAAAATGTTTATTGACAAATTCATGTGCAAAATCACTATTTTTGTTGAATGAAGTGTCCCTTTATGGAATGATGGTGTGTGCAGGACGGGACGTATGGATTGGACTGTCGTGAGCGCTGTGACTGCAGTCATGCGGATGGGTGTCACCCCTCAACTGGACACTGCCGCTGTCTGGCTGGCTGGACAGGTGCTGAATTGTGCTAACATTTCAGCCTAAGAGTTTCAGGATAACTTGTATTTTTAATACAGCTTTAAAAATTCATTCCCACATCTTGACCAAAGTCCCAGGGGCTGGATTCACAAAAATCTTCTTAAGAAAGAAGTTAAGAAAGTTCTTTTAGTGCAATTCTTGATAAATTCTTAAGAAGTACATCTTATTTTTTTTCTTAAGAAGAAAATGACAGGTTTTGGTTTATTTGATTGAAAGGCTAATGTACAAGCAGAGTTGAATGCACATGAAGAATATACTCTGTCCCACACATTCCTCTGGGTTGTGCTCGACACTGTCAGCATACTGATACTATCAGCAGCGTTTCCTCAGGCCTGCTGTACTAGAATGATCTCCAGCATTCTCTCATTGCCTAGCAACACACACTCACACTCAAAGGAGCTTTTGTCCATGTTTTGGCATGACATTCTCCCACAGAGCTACTGCACCCTCTGTGCACCACACTGACTGAGCTACAGACACACATGAAGAGATGTTTAATAATTTGTCTTTGACAACAGAGTTTGTTAATCACAGCCTGATGGTCAGTAGGTTAAGGCCTGTTCACACCAAGAAAGATAACTGTAACAATAACTATATTAGCATCCACACAATATTGTGTGCACATTTTAAGCACAGGCTTCAGTTTTGTCGTCTGCTGCTTTAAAAGGATGGATTCTGTTTGGCTGTCAATGTTTTATCGTTCATTAGGAAAAATTCTTCTGAAAGTCATTCCAACAATATTGTTATAGTTGTTATGTGGACATGCCTATTTTCATCAATTAGAATGATTATTAAAACTTTATAGTTATCATCCTTGGTGTGAACAGGCCTTTAGACTGAAGTCATGTGACACTTCACAAACACTGAACCTGCACCTTTGGTAAATGTTTATTATAAAAAACATAGGTAACTAGGTTCCTTAATCCTAAAAATACAATGTAACATTAGGGTTCCATGAAAAGAGTTTTGACTGTTATAAAAAAACAAATTTGTGTGAATCCGGACAGTCGTGAAACTGCAGCGCCTGACCCAGGCAGCTGGTCTTGTCTCGCTCTCGCCGTACTTCCATGACACACGTGATCGTGATGCGATCAAAGCCAGGCAAATTTTCTAACCAGAATGCATTGCGTTTGTCAGGCAAAGATCAAACTCACATAATCATTTAACAAAGCAATTGGTTCAATTGATTCAGAGCTTCAAAAAGTTGTGATTCTCCCATCACTACCTGTAAGTCATTATCATGAGCTTATAAGCAGTCATCATTGAGCCTGCGCCAGTGACAGCTTTTCTGACATGCCTTCACCATCCCATCTATTCCTCTATTCCAAGCTTCCTCTTTTTATCCAATCCCTCAGAGCTCGAGACCAGGACAGCAAGCCAATTTGTTTACCATCTCTCATTAAGACTGGATGGGCAGGTGAACTCATGAACATCTAATAGTTCTCAGTACAATTATAGGACTTGAGCCTTAAATGCTGTAAAAGAAATTAAGTTTTCTTAAGCAGAGATGGTTATCTGGGATTCTCAAAGTAATGTTGTGTTTATGTGAGTGTGTGAACATCTATATGATTATGAACATCTCTCAGTGTGTTGTGGGAACATCCAGTCAGCGTGTTTGTGTGTTTCTCGCAGGCATTCACTGTGACAGCATGTGTGCTGAGGGCCGCTGGGGGCCAAACTGCTCTCTTTCCTGTAACTGTAAGAATGGAGCATCATGCTCACCAGACGAGGGTGCATGCGAGTGTGCGCCTGGATTCAGAGGAACCACCTGTCAGCGCAGTGAGTGCTCAAACACACCATGTGTGTCTGTTTCATGTGTCTGTCCCATGACAAACATGTCTATTTTCTCATCCGCTCTGTTCTCCTGATGTTTCCCCGACGCCCTCCCAGTCTGTTCTCCGGGTTTCTTTGGCCACCGCTGTAGCCAGTCGTGTCCGCATTGCGTCCACAGCAATGGCCCCTGTCACCATGTGACCGGCCAGTGTGACTGTCAGCCTGGTTTTAAAGGGGCGCTCTGCAACGAAGGCAAGAAAAGCCCCTCTCATTAACTACTACAGTACAGCAGTCAAATAACTTTACATGCAGTATTAGTCCTCTAATAATTTGGAGATTGTGTCTTCTTCACGCCATTTATTCTTTCAGTTCTTTCTGTTTTCCATTACCATTTTCCAGTATCTGTTCTTCTAGTTCACTCACAGGGCCATGGTATTTATGTCCTGATCTGTCTGTCTGTCTGTCTGTCTGTTTGCAGTGTGTCCCAGCGGCAGGTTTGGCAAGAACTGCGCGTGGAGCTGCACCTGCACTAATAACGGCACATGTAACCCCTTCGATGGATCGTGCCAGTGTTACCCCGGCTGGATCGGCAGTGACTGCTCACAGCGTCAGTATTCAGTATAATCTCAACTCTTAAATCAACTCTTAAAGCTCTTTCTCTGTCAGATTGAGGTTTATGTCAGGCTCATTGTAGAATATAGAGTCGCTTCTTTGAGGCCATGACACAAAGATCTAGTGGCAACGAAAGCCGACTGCGTTGCCGTCTCATGTTGTGTGCATCTGAGCTAAAAAGTTGCGCTTGAACAATGTGAACAACTAGCAAGACTTCGAGCCAATGGCCAACTAGCATGTACGTTCTGCGTCTGCATGAGAGAAAATAACTCTCTATACCAGCAGGTTGCTGTAGTCTAAATTTGTCATAAAAACAGGAAACAACCTGGAACACTGCAAAAACGGAGCTGTCAGACAGTCAATGACAGTCTGATGTTGGCCGATGACCGACTGTCAGCTTGGTGTGTATCGCCCTTTATAGTTTTTCTTGTGTTTTTGGGAAATCTTCCAAAATACATCTGACCAACTGAATGTGGTTCATCAGAGTTCAGCGTAGTGATGCTGGTATGTGATGTGAGTACTGGGCTATTTGATTTGCATAATTTTCATCAAAATTAGTTCAACTGATCAGACAAAACTATTTCTTTAAGTCACCTGATGATCAGAAACGGAGGAGATTGTGGTTATCTAGAAACTTTCTCTCATATCAACCACAGTTCTGCAGCTGTCTATTTTCCCTCTTCAAACAACTTCATTTGGGGTTTGTAGGAGCTGTTGGGTTTCCAGCACTGATCTGATCTGATCTTATGATTTTGACCCTGAAGCAGTTTGATGAGCACTCATCAAATACATAATTTTAGATTTTTTGTTTTTTATTATTATCCTCCTGAAGACATAACTTTTTTGGGGGGGAGGTTGTAATGCAGAAAATGTTACTTTCCACATCTGGACAGAACAATCACATTCAGTTCCCTTTAATTTGCTCAGCTGATGTAGCCAAACATTTAACTTTCATCTCCTGTAGGAGGATCGTCCAAATAACGACTATATGCTCATTGACACTAGACACTAGTTTGCCAGATTTATCACTCAGGAGCATCTCTCTTCATGCCTTCCTGTGCTGTGACCTCGTTGAGGGTATGTGGTCTCTTACGCCCTCTGCTGATCATACAGAGAAGCATTAATGAAATACACATGATCTACTGATGTTATTATACACTACCTGTCAAAGGTTTAAGATTTTTAAATGTTCACCAAGGACACATTTATTTTATACAAAATACAGTAAAAACTGTAATATTGTGTAATATTAAAATAGCTGTTTTCTGTGTAAATATATTATATCATGTAATTCATTCCTGTGATCATCACTCCAGTCTTCAGTGTCACATGATCCTTTAGAAATCATTCTAATATGCTGATTTGCTGCTCATTTATAACTTTATTTTTGTGGAAACTATGATTTTTTTTTTTTCAGGATTCTTTTATTTAAAATAGAAATCTTTTGTAACAATAAACATTCTTTACTCTCACTTTTGATTAATTTAATGTGCCCTTGCTAAATAAATGTATTAATTTTTTTTTCTTTTTTTAAGCTTTTGAATGGTAGTGCATCACGATTTCTACAGAAATATGAATAGGCGCAACTGTTTTCAACATTGATAATAATCAGAAATGTTTCTTGAGCATCAAATCAGCATATTAGAATGATTTCTGAAGGATCATGTGACACTGAAGACTGGCGTAATGATGCTGAAAATTCAGCTTTGATCACAGGAATAAATTACAGTTTACAATAAATTCACATAGAAAACAGTTATTTTAAATTGTAGTAATATTTCACAACACTACTGTTTTCCTGTATTTTTGATCAAATAAATGCAGCTAAACTTTTGACCGATAGTTTAGTATCAAGCTTATTTCCCCAAAGTGGGGATGCAAGAAAATATTTGTGATGGCAGAATGTTGCTCTTCATTTTTATTTACATTCATATCAGTGTTTTCTTGACATCAAGTACTGATAAATGCTCTTCTTGACTCTGTCTCGTCCTGCCTTGGTCTTGGTCTTGGTCTTGTCTTGGTCTCAACACACAGTGTTCTTGGTCTCGACTTGGTCTTGGATTAGGAGGTCTTGACTATAACACTATATAAGTACAATGTACTTACTGTGTTCATAATGTATTGCAAAACACTCATGCTGCTACTGAG
This sequence comes from Rhinogobio ventralis, assembly GCA_039654625.1. Classification (NCBI taxonomy): domain Eukaryota; kingdom Metazoa; phylum Chordata; class Actinopteri; order Cypriniformes; family Gobionidae; genus Rhinogobio; species Rhinogobio ventralis. The sequence goes on along the minus strand of CM077215.1, from coordinate 20,514,253 downwards.
GTGGAGACGGGTAAGGTTAGGGACAGGTTTGGTGGTATGTGTAGGTTTAAGGGTGATGTACGAGGTAAGGGAAGGTCAACAGTGTAATTGTAGATGTAATAACAGAAATTAATTACAGCGGTAATTACATGCAGGCATGTTTAAAAATATCAGTACAATGTAAAAACATGCATGTACACAATAAGTGCACTGTATCAAATGATTAATTTAAATGTTAGTACATAGTAGTTAAAGACACCTAATATAAAGTGGGACCCAATCCATTCAAGAGTAAACCCCTCCTCCAAGACTCTCACCTCTAGAGATATGAAGCATTCAGTCTCACTAAAATAATTGCTGTTCATTGTGATCTGCTGAAACAGCTGAAGGAATGTTTGGATGTTTGGGCAGCACTGCTGCAGAGGTGTGATGTGTATGTATGTTTTCCCGTAGCGTGTCCTCCAGGTCAGTGGGGTCCAAACTGCATCCACACCTGTAACTGCCACAATGGGGCGTTCTGCAGCGCTTATGACGGCGAGTGTAAGTGTACGGCTGGCTGGACAGGGTTGTACTGCACACAACGTGAGTACAACTTTCTCTCTCCAAGTCTGATGTGAAACTGAACCTGAGTGCTCACACGTCATGCTCAGTTCATTTCCTGTCATGGTGCTTTTGTCTCCTGCAGGCTGTCCATTGGGCTTCTACGGTAGGGATTGTGTGCTGGTGTGTCAGTGTGAGAACGGCGCAGACTGCGATCATATCTCCGGTCATTGCACGTGCCGCACTGGCTTTATGGGACGTCACTGTGAACAGAGTGAGTGTTTGAAAGAGTGTTTGAAAACAGTGGAGCTTTGATATTTTCAAGCACTCGCATGAGTCTACATCTGATAAAGCATTATTCCACTCGCTTCCAGAATGTCCTGCGGGAACGTACGGATATGGCTGCCGGCAGGTGTGTGATTGTCTCAATAACTCCACCTGTGATCACATGACTGGCACCTGCTATTGTAATCCCGGCTGGAAAGGCACACGCTGTGATCAGGGTAACCTTACATTAGCACTCACATTCACTGTATCTGCACTTCAGACAGTTCACTAACAATCAGCAAAGGATAAACTGGGTAAATCTCATTGTTTCCTACTTTTTAGAATAGCTAAATCATTTCAGCATCAGTAATAAATACAGATGCTTCCAGTGTACATGGTTTCACAGCTACATTGATTTTAGCAGACGTGTGGTTCTGCCACATGTGATCACCTACACAATGATGTTTCATCTGAACACGTGACACTAATGTTTCTTGTCTTTCTCAGCTGGCGTGATCATTGTAGGGAATCTCAACAGTTTGACGAGCACAGCTGTGCCTGTGGACTCGTATCAGATTGGTGCCATTGCAGGAATCATCGTCCTGGTACTTCTCGTGCTCATCCTCCTCCTACTCTTCATCATTTACCGTAAGAAACAGAAAGGCAAAGAATCCACAATGCCTGCGGTCACATACACACCCACCTTGAGGGCCAACACCGATTACGCCATTGCAGGTCAGTGTCACGACGACTGTATTGATGCATCTGCTCAACAAGTCTTACAGTTGTCACATCATATTATGAATAACTGTCATAATTCCGTTCTTATCATTCTTATGATTTTCTGCATAATTCTTATCATGGTGACTAAACTATGGCAGAAGGACCCACTTGCACTGAGCTTCGTGATGCACTTCTGTTTTCAAATATAGCTCGCTAGTTTTTTTTGTTATGTATATTTTAAGTGTTGTTGTCACCTAGTTGACTAAACGCCAGCAAAAATGAGTTTAAAAATCGAATTTTCTAGGACAGGAAAAGAGATATTGTGATGATCACTTTGTACAGAACATGAGGTTTTAATCCAACCCAAACCGATCTGAGAAAGCAGTGGCTGGTAATCATATGAAAATATTTCCACACAGGGTGTCAGTGCGCTAAACTAGTCACCTGACGCGACATGATGAGTAACATCAGAACCTACCTTTATTTATTTGTATTAAATGTTTTAATTACTGTTCTGTGTCATTGATCATTGACAATCTTTTGACTGTATGTCTTTTGACTGTTTTGACAATCTTTTGACTGTAATTTACATGTTTATGTCAAAATTTCTATAAGGCAGGGGCCGCATTCATTGACCTTTTTTAAAAGACTGGAATATAAGCACCAACACAGAATATACTGTAGGGAAATATACTGTATTTATTTATTATTCAGAAAGCACACTTGGAAAGGAAAATATATTTTAGGAACGTTTCAGCAGGTTCAATGTAATTCATGTTAACGCAAAGAACACAGGAAACGCCTGAGCCATTGAAAGGTAAGAATGCAGAAGTAGCTGTGCAAGTAGTCCATTGGTAACTGTGTCTGTTTTTGTGATGTATTTCCTGTTTCTAGAGTCACTCCCGCAGACTGACGTCCTTCCCAACAGTAATTATTTCTCCAACCCCAGCTACCACACGCTGACCCAGTGCAGCAGCCCGCCGCATATCAACAACCTGCCCTATGGAAAGGTGTTATTAAGAGTCTCATTGGTTTACTCTACTAACTGACTCTGTAATTGATGAACAACTCTTGAAATAAAGGACTAATATTTTGGGCTGCTTATACCGGTGGGAAACTTGTTTAAAAGATAATGCTGCTAAATAGAGCTTTTAGGGGCACGGCACTGGATTGGTTCTCATCATACCTCTCAGATAGATCAGTAAAGGTGATGATTGGAAACTCGTCTGTTCCCTCTGCACCACTCACCTATGCAGTACCTTTTATTTTATTTTGTTTTGTTTGTATATGTTCCCCTCGGGTTCGATCATGAGGAAATATAATATTTCATCATTGTTATGCTGACGATTTACATCCCTCTTAGCTCTGATCACTCTTATTCTGACCTTTTTAATTGCTTTGGAGATATCAAATGTTGGACCGACAAACTTTCTCCAACTAAATGAGAGAAAAACTGAGATTGTTGTCTTTGGACTCCCTGGTGCTGTCTCTGATATCACTAGTAATCTGTCGTCAAACAGACTAAAAAGTTGGGTGTGATTTTTGACTCGGATCTGAATTTTGAAAAACAGATAAGTGCTGTGGTAAAGAGCAGCTTTTCCCTATGTGTTGTTAGAAGCAGTTTTTGATTTATGAGTAAAATTAAGTGTGTATTTTTTGTTCAAAATTTATAGAAAGTGTCTATTCAAAGAATTTTTACCACATTTTACTCCAAAACCGCCTTTCTAAAAAAACATTGCAAAAACCTGAGCTAACCTATGATTTTAGAGCACAAACTGACCAGCTCTGTAGATATTTAGGATTGAGGAATTATGTGGAACGTTGTAGAAAGACACTTGCTATAATTTTTTATTTTTCTTCTTCTTGACAGCCGAAGAACAACCAGTTGTTTGTGAACATGAAGAACACTGAGCCGAGGAAACGGCTTTCGCTGCTTGATCACACAGGAACTCTACCGGCCGACTGGAAGCAGGGCGGATCCTTCAATGAGCTTGGTGTGACTTCCAACAACCATTATCACAACTAACATAACAGCGAAACATCTGACATAATAATGCTCAGTAGTCCAGCGTTTACATAACTTGCAGGACTTTTTTTATTTTGAAACTGCTTTGCAATGACTCGTCCATCATGGTCTTCGAACTGAGTTTTCATCTATGTGCGTTTCACTGTGAAAGCACTAGCATCTTTAATGTGTCATTTCACTGTCTCCTAACACACTGTATCAGTGTCTTAAGCTCCATTCATAGCTGCTGTGGGGCTTTATCAACAAGAGGACTGTATCATTTTGACTTCTTCTGTCTTATCTTGACTTTCATTAGGAGCTTATGGAGTTGACCGGCGTTACATGGGAAAGTCACTTCGAGGTAAGAGATCATTTAGCAAGCAAGGGATGAAAAATTCTGGCATCATTTACTCATGTTGTTCCAAGCCTGTATGCATTTCTTTCTTCTGTGGCACACAAAAGATGATATTTTGAAAAATGTCTCAGGCTTTTTTGGTCCATACAATGAAAGTCAATGGGGTCTGATGTTGTTTGGACTCCGACATGCTTCAAAATATTTTCTTTTGTGTTCCATATACAGAAAGCAAGTCACACAGGTTTGAAACAACATGAGGAAGAGTAAATGATGAGAGAATGTTGATTTTTGGGTGGAGTCTCCCTTTAAACAGTATGACAATGTGAACCAATCTCTTTCTCTCTCTCTCTCTCTCTCTCTCTCTCTCTCTCTCTGTAGATCTTGTGAAGAGTCTGCCTTATCATGCCAGTTCCTGCTCTCTCAATAGTTCGGAGAACCCGTATGCCACAATTAAAGACCCTCCTCTGCTGCTGACCAAGAGCTCTGAGTGCGGTTATGTGGAGATGAAGTCTCCCGCTCACAGAGATTCACCGTATGCTGAGATACACGCCTCCAGCCCTGCCAACAAAAACGTCTATGAAGTTGGTAAGAGAAGAATAAATCCAGCAACAGCAGAGACCTGCTCAGTGTTTGTTGTTCAAAGCTGACATAATCACTGTAATAGAAATGAACTCCACTACTAATATTTTCTCAACTATGTTTTAATATTTAAAAAATATTTTTTTCATTTGTACTTGATGCGATGCTGCTCCATGGAAGAAACATCTTTCCTTGATGGGGCTACATATGGGAATCCACTCCGTATGGACAGTCTCAAGTAATTGTGCACAGGTGTAATATATGTAAGGCATCACTTCCCCCAGCTATCAGGAGTAACTCCTGTATTTCTGCTGTGTTGAGTGAAGCCTGTTCCACTTGAGAGCAGCTGCACATGCATTATAATTGGGGCTGTCGCGGCTGTCTTTTCTATCAGCCCGCACCCTGGTCCATTTGTCACAGGCTTCGCATTAACCTCACTGGAGATAAAGAAACACGTTTTCTAATGACACTTTCCAGCTGAAAGATCTGAGCTGAAGCACTGTTAGCTCATCATGAGAGAATCTGACTGTCCACACATCTCTTAGGAAACCTTCTCACCACGTTTAACTCAAAACAGTCAACTCCAGTCAGACTACAGTCTCTCTCTTAATTCTCATCTTCCACTGACCACTCGAGAAGCAGCTGAAGACAACTCTAATCGCAGCACACTTCTGCTCCACTTTCTGTCTTCTGCTCCAGCATCTGTACTAGCTTACTCTTCAGACATGGCATAGCAGAACTACCAATGTTGTTGGCTGTTGTACGATAAAATTCTTGTAAAGTCACTCATTCAGTGTTAGTTTTTACACCGTTTTTTACACTTTTACACAAAGCTATGACAACAATACCAAAAAATTTTTTTTTAAAAAGAAGAAAAAATATTGATATTGAATCTTTTTTCTTCCTGCTTATTCTAGGTTCTTTGTCTCACACGACAGAATGAAGCTGTTCACTATAGGATCCACTTCGTATGTTACATTAACTTCATATGTTACATATAATTAACTATATCAACTAAATTACTGATCTGCCCATATTGTCACTATATGATAATTGAAATGAGCTGGATGACATCATCGTTTTCTCCAGAGCGGCTGTACAGCCGAATCAAATTCTGTTGCATTATTTTCCTGTTATCGGCATTGTAAAAAGCGCTATATAAATAAAGTTGACTTGACTTGACTTACACAAACGGCAAATTACACTGCCTGGCCAAAAAAAGTTGCTTGTTTGGATTTAAATAGGCAAATGCTTAATAGTCTATGATTGGATAATTATTAGAGTGATTATTATGTTTCTAGCATATTTTATGTTTGGCAACAGTTCTTCTAACCCTAATTGGTGGAGTGTGTAGCTTTTAATTTCTTAAACAACTATTTTGTCTTGTCAGTACAAAGTCTTGACCAAAAATTGATGCACCTCTTGCATCAATTCTTGGTCAAGATCTTGTATTGACAATGCAAGAGTCCAACACTCTTTAAAGACTACTCCAGCACATCCCAAATACTTTCAATTAATTTTAGGTCTGAACTCAGAGGTGCCAATTTATGTGTGAAAATGATTCTTCATGCTCCCTCCCAACCATTCTTTCACAATTTGAGCCTGATGAATCTTGACATTGTTATCCTGGAATATGGCCATGATGTGTCTTCCTACATGGTTGTTTAAGAAAGGAAAAGCTACACACTCCATCACCTAGGGTTAGAAGAACTGTTTATGTAAAATACAACATTCAAAATACAACATTCGACTCTTAAAGGGTTAAGTCACCCAAAAATGAAAATTCTGTCATTAATTACTCATCCTCATGTCGTCCCAAACCCGTAAAACCTTCGTTCATCTTCAGAAAACAAATGAAGATATTTTCGATGAAATCTGAGAGCTCTCTGACCCCTCCATAGACAGCTATTTAATTAACACTTTCAAGGCCCAGAAAGGCAGTAAAAATTTTTTTTAAAATAGTCCATATGACTACAGTGGTAAATAACGACTTTATTCAACAATTTCGTTCTAGCCTATGTCAGTTTCTTACACAGTTTATGTTGTAAATAGTGCAGTGCTTTCGAGTTCTACAGCAGCTGATGCTGTTCGCGTGAGCACCACGACGCATGTGTGTGATGATGATGCGGGAGCTGCACTGTTTTTACAACGTAAACTGCTAGGAGACTGGCACAGGCTAGAACGAAATTGTTGAATAAAGTCGTTATGTTTGTTTGTTTTTGCGCTCAAAAAGTATTCTTGTCGCTTCATAAAATTAAGGTTGAACCGCTGGAGTCACATGGGCTATTTTAATGAAGTTTTCACTGCCTTTCTGGGCCTTGAAAGTGTTAATTAAATAGCTGTCTATGGAGGGGCCTGAGAGCTCTCGGATTTCATCAAAAGTATCTTAATTTGTGTTCCGATGATTAAAGAAGGTCTTACGGGTTTGGAACGATATGAGGGTGAGTAATTAATGACAGAATTTTCATTTTTGGGTGAACTATCCCTTTAAGCATTTGCCTATTTAAATCCAAACAGGGACTTTTTTTTGGCCGGGAAGTGTATGTTCTAAAGAATAACAATACATTCTACTATTTAGTCAATTTTATCAGTATTTGATGCAAACAAGAGCATTGAATCCTGCCGTACACAAATATGTGGCAGCAGTCTTAGGACGATCCGTGGCACTTCTGCATATTCATATTGTGCGATAAACCGATAGGAAACATCCTATAATCAAGATATTCTTCCATAACCCATCTGCATCTCTGGTGGCTGAGCACCTGAATCCGCTGGTTTTCCTACAGTGGGACTCAACTTTTTGTCACAACTGATTCTTGGTATTCATAAATAATTAGTCAGATAAATATATATTACCTCAAGTATTATGCACATAAGACATGTGACTGCTCATTATTGCAAACAGTTTGAACCTGTATTCTTCCCTTTCCAGAGCCGACCATCAGTTCTGTTCATACGCTGTCTAACAACAACTGCAATGGGCCATTTTGTCAAGATCCATATGACCTACCAAAGAACAGCCACATCCCATGTCATTATGACCTCCTGCCCACGAGAGACAGCAGCCCCTCGCCACACGAGGACACAGACCGCAAATAAACACTCACAGACGGATCATAAACCTACGCCCTCCACAGCACTTCACTGTCTTTGTTGTCATTCTTCATTATAAAAGTTCTTAATTACTTCTGGCTTACAAATTTGAATAGTTCTTGGCAAAACTATTTTTCAAGAACCTGTCCTGTGGAGAACAAGAGGGCAAGTGTTTCAATAAACATTCCCAATATTCAGCTCAATTCATGTGAACATAAACCACTCATTCCATTAATTAATAACAACAACATATCACACAAATACAAGACAATCCTCAATGTTTCTGATAGAATATGTCAGATTTTTCCCAATTATGATATTTAGTATATTAATACTGTTTATTGAGACCAGACTGTCGGCTCAATGTTTCTGTTGATTAAAAATTTTTTGTCCGAAAGTATTTCAGGTTTACCAAAGGTTGTCGTGCCCTGATAAAGCACTGATAAAGCATGTTGTATTTATATTGACAGCTGCCCATTAAATATAGTTTACAGGCACAAGTTTCAACATTAACATAATTTTTTTGCTTGCGGGCGTTAGTTTTATACAACATGATCACTGAAATAAAGGACAAATACTTTATAGTGTGTAGTACTTTATAGTGTTTAAGCTAAAGCTAAAGCTGGACTTTTGCGATGAAAGACAAATCTTAAAGATGATGTGATGGAGACAGTTTGATATGAATAAATCTTTGGAGTATTTAGGACATACATTCATATGTGTTATGAGTCTTAAAGCACTCTGAGGCTGAACTTTAATTGTATAAAACTGTACATAGTACCAGTTCTTCTATGAATTGCATTTATTTGCTTTAAAAATGTAACATATTCCTAAATTCCTTTATAACTTGACCAATATTGTTCAAACCTGGACATGCAGTGAAGACCTCAGTAAACTATGTTTTCAATAGATTTTTTTATTTTATTTCAGTTTACTAAATATGCCACACAATGAAATGAATAATAATACTGATTCCAAAAACAACTGAGTGTGTATGAGTGTGTGCTGTATGTATCTTAAAACTGTATCTTTGTTTTGCTTTTCTCTTGATTTTTTAAATAAATGCACAAAGTTGCACAATGTGTGATATTTCCCTTCTGATATCTCCTCACTGCAAACACTTTCATTCTACTTTGAATGTCGTATTTTAAATGTTTGGCTGAAATATCCTGTATATGCAAACTAATTGTCAAGTTGTAATACAATACCGGTCAAAAGTTTGGAAACATTAAGATTTTAAATGTTTTTAAAAAAAGTATTTTCAGCTCACCAAGGCTGTAATTCTATATTTAGGGGTACATTTCATGTCAGCCAAAAAATCAGGAAATCAGTATTCTTTTTTGATCAATAAACTAGGTGGTTGAATAATATATGCCCTTAATGTGCTAAAGTAATTATTTGGCAAGCTTAAGCTCTAATGACTTTTTAAATATGTTAATGAAAATTAATATTTGATTAATTATTTTGTCAACTGTGTTACGGACAAATGCTGTGTCATAAATCCACAGTATGCTGAATTTAGTATTATTCACCATCCTTACCCAAGATTTCTATCTCCAGAGATATCCCTATCTACTTTTCTGACGGTTTAGTTCACATTTAAAAGATTTATGACATAAAAACCATACATCACACAGTTGACAGACAAAGTAACCCAGTTCACAGGAGTAACACTGTTGACAGGACACATTAGAAGGAAAAGTCAAGTCAACTTTATTTATATAGCGCTTTTTACAATGCAGATTGTTTCAAAGCAGCTTCACAGTGTTTAAACAGGAAAATAATGCAACAGAATTTGATTCGGCTGTACAGCCGCTCTGGAGAAAACGGTGATGTCATCTAGCTCATTTTAATTATCATATATATTCAAGTAATGTAGTTGACATAGTTAATTTTGTTTAGTAATTAAATTTATTAGGATATTTATTTGAAAATTTAGTGTCCCCAACTGAGCAAGCCAAGCCAAAGGCAACAGTGGCAAGGAACCAAAACTCCATCAGGTGAAAAATAAACCTTGGGAGAAACCAGGCTCAGTCGGGGTGCCAGTTCTCCTCTGGCCAATTAACAAACAGTGTATGATTATTATTTTGGCAACCTTGCAGGTCAGAAGTCATATTAGGTCGGAATATTCAAAATATCGGAGTTATCACGCCGGAGATGGATCCATTGACGATGCCATGTCGATGAGTAATTTCAGAGGGGAGACTAATTGACACGGTCTCTGCAGACATTTCAGGGATGAGTTGGTCATGTTCAGGCACAGGTCCACCATCTGACCTGGATACGGCCCGGATCCGGCTGACTGCAGTAAACCTCTGGATAAACAGAGAGACTAACATTAGCGTAGATGCCATTCTTCTTATGATGTAACGAGTACATCAGGTGTTATGGGAAGTGTTCCCGGTTCCGGCTGACCTAGTTAATGCAGCCTAACAATCATTTAATTGATTTGAATAAAATATAAATTAAAAATGTTTTATGTGTATGCCATACTAAAGAGATGTGTTTTTAGTCTAGATTTAAACTGACAGAGTGTGTCTGCTTCCCGAACAATGCTAGGAAGGCTAGGCATTATACTCCATTATACTAGGCATTATATTCCAAGTGATGAGTATAATGCGTTAAGAGCTCGCTCAAGTACTGGGGAGCTAAACCATTTAGTGCTTTGTAAGTAATTAGCAAGATTTTAAAATGTATGCGGTGTTTAATAGGGAGCCAGTGCAGTGTTGACAGAACTGGGCTAATATGGACATACTTCCTGGTTCTAGTAAGAACTCGAGCTGCTGCGTTTTGGCCCAGCTGCAGTTTATTTATTAAGCGAGCGGGGCAACCACCCAGTAGAGCATTACAATAATCTAGCCTTGAGGTCATGAACGCATGAACTAACTGTTCAGAATTTTGCATTGAAAGCATATGCTGTAATTTAGATATATTTTTAAGATGGTAGAATGCAGTTTTACAGATGCTAGAAACGTGGCTTTCAAATGAGAGATTGGTATCAAAGAGCACACCCAGGTTTCCTAACTGACGACGAGGACTTGACAGAGCACCCATCAAGTGTTAGACAGTATTCTAGGTTACTACATGTGGAGTTTTTTTGTCCAATAATTAAAAATTCAGTTTTTTCTGAATTAAGTTGCAGGAAATTACTAGTCATCCAATTTTTAAAACTCTCTTTAAAATGATAACTTTCTTTTTATTCAACAAATATAAGTACAAGCAATTAATTAAATTGAAATTGAAATGTCAACCATGTGAATCCTTGTCAACTTATACAGTTGACAGGTAACACATTTGACATTTCGACCTATTTAGGGCCTTGTGCAAACTGCTGGCCTTGGTAGTAGTTGACCTTGATTAACTTGTTGTTGAATGTTTTTATATTCTTTCTCTACACATTTATAAATATAACGTGACGCAAGTTTACCAGAACATGTTGATAACACAGTTGACGGTCAATTAATCTACTCTATGTGCAGACAATAATATAGATCATATACTGAAGAGAAGTTATAATTTACCACACTGTCTTCAAATTTACCTCCAAAACAGGAATGACATCATGTGATGTTGGACATGTGACTGTGGAAGAAAACCATTGCTGATTTATATGGGGTTTTATAGTGAGCAACACAGTTGACACTTATTTATCGGACACACACAAAATGGATGATTTTTTAATGTAGATGCATGAGAAAAATATTTTTTAAAACACCTTTCTCATAATTTAATGATTATTTTGGACAAATATTTATAAGAAATATATTCAGAAACATACATTTTAGAGCTAATCTGTAGATCAAAACCTCACATTTAACAAATCGGACAGCACAAAAACAGCAAATTCCAGTATAGAATATGCCATTTTTGCAAGATAAAAGATAGGTATCTGTTGGATTTTTGTATTAAACGAATAAGAAATGTCCCCTAATATAAAAGCGATCATTGCTTGAAGCGAAAAGTTAATGAAAAATGTGTAAAATTGATAATTGAGTCCACGGACATGACGTGTGTATATATATATATATATATATATATATATATATATATATATATATATATATATATATATATAACGACCTCATCATCGATTGACGTTATTCGGGTTCTAATAAAAGGCTGTATGTTGCTAATGAGTTTATTTACGCCGTATGAGTAGCCTACTGTATAGGCTAAAGGTTTTGAATCCCCCTAACCTTATCCAATCTGCAATGTGCAGTACAACATGCGTGAGACCCAAACAATTAAGCGTACTGTAGCAATTAGAATAGTTGATAAATCGGATATAATCTAATGAGACAGGGCATTGCTTCTATGCATGGCAACGTCTTGAAACGAATGATTCAAGAGAGCCGATTCGCTAAAACGAGTCACTCTTCGCAACCAACGCTAGTGAACAATAATACATAAGTTCCGAGGTAATCATTTTGGTTTTGATTTTCTTTTTACTATTTGTCTTGTGTATTTCTACAACGTCTAAATAACTTCCAAATAATTTAATGAAAAAGTGACATCACTCTGACAATTTGTTTGTTGAATCGCACGTCTCAGCTTCAGACGTGGCACTGTGGACGTCATCAGTGCGCGGCCGTTTTGCGCTGTTTTCTCGCACTTCATCGGCTCCCGTTTCAAAATTTACACTCCGTTTAATCGTGCCAGGTAAGAATTGTGATTTATGAATCATTCTTTAGTGCAGAAACACACTTAAATAGCGCTGTCTGTTGGAAACGCTATCATGAGCAAAATTCACTGAGACATTAACGTTAGACTAGCGAATCACTATCAGATCTGTGATATTCATCATTAATGAGAAATCAGTGACGTCATGAGAGTAATCGAAGCAAAACGTGAGGGGATTTCTGTAGTGTAATTTGCTCTCCGGATGTGTGTGTGTGTGTGTGTGTGTGTGTGTGTGTGTGTGTGTGAGAGAGAGAGAGAGTGTGAGTGAGTGAGTGAGTGAATGAATATGTGTGTCCACAGTAATAATCGATATAGCTATGAATCGATCAGTGAAAGTGATCAGCTGTGAGTTTTTCATCACATACCTTCACATAAGTTACTCCTAGGAGCAATGCCATCATACGGTTTGCTTCATTACAAATGTTAAACGTGATATTACAAATATTTATTCACATAAGCACCTTAAGCGTACTACTACAACATTCTAAATAACTTTCATAATTGGATTAATGATATTATTAATATTATGGATGTTAACATTTCATCATTGTTCATAATATATTCATTTAAATATGTTGGCGGCGCATGCCCAGTTATTTGTTATGAAAGTCCAGATCCGGATGTCCTCAAGACAGCAGGAAACTCGTGCACAGATGAAGGCAGTGTTTGACTGCTTCTGACTGACCTGAGCCCGTTTCAGAAAGCAGGTTAAGTGAAAACTCTGAGTATGTTAACCCTGAAATGAGGGCAACTCTGGGTTTTCCATTTCAGAATGGGAGGTATGTTAAACCCGAGAAAGCAGGGTAAGTCAAGCCCGTTTCTGAAAGAGAGGTAACTTATACTCAGAGTCAGTTACCGGGGTAACTTTAGTCTGTGAACCTAACCTGGTCGGGAGCAGGTTTTCTTCTGTAAACCCAGAGTTTCTTTCGGTCTCATCCCCCTTTTTAAAGTGCCAGCAGTGTTTAAATACTTCATTCCTTTATTCATGCTGCACAAATGCTTTTCATACTGAGTATTTTTTCTTACCCTATTGGCAGATAATTTGCTAAATAAGAAAAATGCTCTTAAATTTAAAAAAAAAAAAATTCACAGGAAACAAGACTAAATACTTATGTAATTTTTCTTATTATGCACATTGATTTAAGAATCTTTAGATATTTTGACTGGAAATTACAAGACAAAAGAAAAGCATTTTTTGCAGTGCAGGTACATTCATTCACTGCAAATATTTTCATCAAGAGGGCACTGTCAAAATGACAAAAATAGCATCCTGTAGATGAGGAGGCTGCATTCATTTGTAGGGAGTTACGTTCATGTCAGGAGAGGATTTTTTTGCTTGCTATATCCAAATGCATATTTATTTGAGCAGTAACATGTTTTAATGATAGTTTTCTATATAATATCAGGGATGCAGAGCATATTAGTAAGGCCGCGTATGCAGAGCAGTAAGGAAAGTTTGCCTTACTCACGTGAGCTCTTTCTGAATATGTTTGTGTTGTTTCCTGGGCACAAAACCCATGAGAGCATCAAAGAGGAGTTTCACAGGATTGCAGGTCAGTGGTGTAGAAATCAGGTTAAATGACGTTCACTTTATATCTTGTTGCAACCTCTAAAAGTAACCTAATAATTAGAATTTCCTTTAGGATTTCCAATGTGGTTGGCATATTCCCATCATCGCACCTTTTGAAAATGAAACATCCACATGGAAGGGTAGTCTAGAATATATGCCATACACCACAGGTGTTAAATAAACACAAATGATTCACAATTTATTTGGTCATCTTTATTTGCTAAATACAAAAGCAACATTTCTTCTTTCTCCTGTTGGTTTTTAATATTCTTTCTCCATCTCCTCTTCTTCTGTCAGTGGTGCTGGTGCAGGTCCTCCCATCATTTTGCGAGCCTCTGCCTTCTTGCTGTTGGCCGAGTAGAAGTCAAATGTTAATTTCATTACCCTAATTAAGAAATGTAACAGGTTGGGTCAGATAACTTTTAATTGTGAAAAGATCATTAGACTATGTGGAAAAAGCTGCTGCACACTGAAAAAGACACTGAATGGTATTTATGTCAAATGTTTGTAAAGTCATGAAATTTACCTATGAACCTTTTATGCTTAAAGCTTTACCTGATTGAATTATGCTTTTATACTTTTATCACTCTGTAACGGTGGTTTACCCAAATTTTTAATTGTTCAGGTTGGGCGCCAGACAGTTTAAATAAACTGACAAACAGTTCTTTTTTTTCCGATAACCACCCTTTTCCGATAACCATGTGTGGGTCACATTTTACACCCACAAAAATCATAAGAATAAATCACGATAATAATAAGTTCAGTCACTCAGTGTCCAAGAGTATAGGCCCTCAAAATTTTGAAAATAAATGAATTCTTTACATTGGATTTGCCCGTGCGTTTTCACACAGACCAACAAAGTTCAACAATAGGCCTTTTGAAACCAATAAAAAAAATCCAAAAATAGTCCAAAATATATAATGAAATCGAAATAAAATTTTTTAGCTGCTACCACACTTATTTCTTATTTTTTTGCCCGTGGGATACAATGAAAATGAATATTAGTTCATTAACTTACCGTTCTGCCAGTTTTCACCTCTGATATTATAACAATGATTAAGAATTAAACTTACTTAGCAAAATTAAGTCTTGTTTTCTGAAAATGTATCAAAATTAAGTGAGTTTTTGCTTAAAGGGTACATAACACACACAGTTTCTGCCAGTCTCATGTTAATCTTGAGTACCTATAGAGTAGTATTGCATTCTTCATATCCCTGAAGAGTCTTTAGTTTTATCATATTTATAAAAGACAGATACGCTGTACCGATTCTTTCCGAAAACAGCCAAACTTGTGCAGGCATGCAGTGGGCGGAGCTAAAGAGTCACGAGCGCACACGGAATACATCATGGCATTATCCCTGGATAACTTTCGATTCACTATACGTTCGTGTTGTTTACATTATATGCACTTACGTGCCGATTGCCAGAAAAAACACAGACATTTGATGCAGTTTCACTCACCGCCTGCGGTTTCGACTCATGACTGGGAACAAACAAACACACTTGCGAAACCTGTTCGAATCCTATGTATTTGGCACAGATAGATTCCGTCATACGTCCAACTAATTTTTTGAAAATTTGGCCATGTTAAGCATGAAAATCCAACTCTTTAACATTGTAAATAAGTCCCCCCTTTAAAACAATAAATAATGTCAGTGGGGTCAGAAAAATAATCTTTTTTTTTTTACCCCACTGGCATATACTTTTTCTTTACTTTATGCATAAACAAACACACCTCTTTTTGAAAAACAAGGCTTTTCAAGTAAATGTATCTTAATTTAAGAATGTTTAGATATTTGTACTGGGAAACCAGACAAAAATATTAAAAATAAAATATTTTTTTATTTTTATAAGTGCAATCAGTCCAGATTATTCTTGTTAATGAAATTATGGTTTTAGCCTCCGTCAGCATGTATCTTATGCCATATGTTCATTATGATTCTGCTTGTCGTATTTACTAACACCACATTAAGTCTTAGACTAAATAATAAGACGTTTACAGCATGTAATTTGGTCTGTACAGGACAGAGTGAAGATGATGGAAGAGAGCGGCATAGAGAGCACACCGCCGGCCACCCCCCCACCTCCCTCTACAGCGGTTGCCAGCCCCCCGCCACTCGCCAGCGGTAACCATCACTGATGATGTCACTGTGTTCTCATTGTCTGCCAATGCAGTGATTCATCTGTAATGCACACAAACCTCTCCTGCTGAGATAGCTGAGATACATCCCAGAACTGTAGTTTGGTCCCACAGTGTGTCCTGGGCCTTTATCAGAGTTTAGTCTGGGTCATAATGTTTGTTGTTAACTTTGCTGTGGATCATTGAGCTGATGCAAAATTAGCTACACTTACATGCAGCCAAATAAAACATTAGTAATCTGATTGATGGCTCGGTCAGGCTGAGAAGCCTTCATGTAAATACCTGTATGTATGTATATATATATATATATATATATATATATATATATATATATATATATATATATATATATATATATATATATATATATATATATATATATATATATATATATATATATATATATATATATATATATATATATATATATATATATATATATATATTAATTATACAGCTGACTTACCTCTGATCCACGACAGTTTTTCCAGCATCCTTCCTCCACCCCAACTCCTTACTCTAGATTATTCCTATCCCAGCCACATGCGCTGACGTTTTCTTTAGAATGCATGTAATGCCTGTAAACAAATATGTGAAGGGGATTGCAATGTTTAGGATTCATATAAATAGAAATTTCAGACTGGATTGGATTCATTCTGAAAATTAGTGCATGTAAACATACCTATTGAAAATATGTCTTTGCAAAAAATTCTTGGTGATGCAAAACTCTGGAAAGCGTGTTGTGAAATTTAGACTTGACAGAAGACAGTACAACCCAAGAATGGAATGAACATGTATTCCTGGTCTTCATTCACAAAAAATGTAAATTTACTGCCTGCCCTGACTAAGGTGTATTGTTGTGCAATATTATGTAAGTTGATATTCCCATGCACTGACACTGCTTTTCATCATCTATCGATGGTTAATGCATGCATTTGAGCTTCTCTCTTCTTTTGTTCAGGTGTGTCTGGCCCTCTAACCAGCCCAAGCCCCTCCAGCATCTCTGCTTTTGCCCCAGGAGGTTTTTCCAGCCCTGTTCCTTCAGTGGCTTTGACTTCCACGCTGCCGCCCATCCAGTCATCTGTTCCACCTCTCTCTCTTGGCTCAATATCGTCTCCTCTGGGTCTGAGTGGTCCGTACGGCGGCCCTAGCGCTCCGTTCACCTCCCCGTCTGCTGGCCCTCCACTCAGCACTGCTGCCCCTCTGGGCCCCATCCTCTCTGCCCCTCCCATGGGCCCACCCACCACTGGCTTCTCTGTGAGCGCAGGATATGACATCACCCGTGGGCACGCTGGCCGCACCCCTCAAACGCCGCTGATGCCCAGTTTCTCCAGTGTCTCACCCATGCCAGGTATCACTCAACAATCTGAACCTGCCTGCCTAACCCCATTTACACCTGCTATTAGTGCCTCATGTGATCACGTTCAGTGAGTCTCATTCGGTATCAGTGCGTACGCATTAATTTGTGCGTGAAATAAAAGAAAAAAATCTTGATACATCAAACTTTTGTGAAATTTATTTTAAATGTATAAAAAAAATGTCAGAACAACTGAAACCACAAGTACACAAAAATCATATATAAGGGTGCCCTTATTTTGAGGATGGCACGATTGGCATTGCTCAAGGATGCTCGCTTGCTATCATGCGAAAGCGTGTTTTAGAGAGAGTTATATGTTTGCTGAGAATGATGAAAGGATGTAAAGGAAAGATTGTGTGGAAAGCCCTTATATGGAGATGGTTTAAAGGGATAGTTCACCCAAAAATGAAACTGACCCCATGATTTACTCACCCTCAAGCCATCCTAGGTGTATATGACATTCTTCTTTCAGACTAATACAATCGGAGTTATAGTTAAATATGTCCTGGCTCTTCCAGGCATTATAATGGCAGGCCAAAATTTGAAGACCAAAAAAGTGCATCCATCCATTATAAAAGTAATCCACACGGCTCCGGGGGGTTAATAAAGGCCTTCTGAAGCGAATCGATGGGTTTTTATATCCATATTTAACACGTTATAAAGTAAAATATCTAGCTTCCGGTGGACCGGCGTCCGTATTTAACTTACGAATAAAGTGTAACTGGTGCGGCGATGAAATTGAATACGGAAGGCGGTCCGCCGAAAGCTAGATATTTTACTTTATAACGTGTTAAATATGGATATTTTTATTACAAAAACCCATCGATTCGCTTCAGAAGGCCTCCAGAAGTAATGTGGATTACTTTTATAATGGATGGATGCACTTTTTTGGTCTTCAAATTTTGGGCTGCCATTCACTGCCATTTATAAAGCTTGGAAGAGCCAGGACATTTTTTAATACAACTCTTGATTGTATTTGTCTGAAAGAAGAAAGTCATATACAACTAGGATGGCTTGAGGGTGAGTAAATAATGGAATCATTTTCATTTTTGGGTGAACTACGAACAAATTCATGTGCGTACGCGTTATGTTTAAATTAGGTGGATTTTTTTCTTGAGAAGTTGCTGTGCATATGAATAATCCACACAATTATTAGTGAATGAGACCCAATGATTGACACAAAGCTGGAAAACTATTTGAGTGACAGACTTGAGAGTGATAAAAGGAAAATCCCCATCTCCTTGTTCACTATTCACTATTCTAGTGACTGTCATATAGTCATGAGAAAAGAGTAAACAAAAATGAGTGTGTGAATACAGACACTGAAGTAGGACTCTCTGGTGCACAATATATTCATTTGACAAGACCATAACAGTGCATTATAGGTATTCTCGAGTTGTTGAGTGTACATGGGTTGTACACTACTTATTAAAGTGCATTTTAGGATTCAATTAGTGCACTAGATTATTGCCACTATGGTTTCAGTCACCACTACAAAATGGTGCACTATATAAGGGGATCATGGGTGATTTCGTACATAGCTCTAGTCACTTTAGTTGAGCCATTACAGGGAATAAATATCATACTCTCAGCAAATCATATAGTGCTGATGTCATTGTGTTTCTGTAGGGATTGTTACCAATCCCATGATGCAGCAGCCAGTGTCTGGAGGGTTAGATGTCAGCTCGCCCATCACGTTTCCTGAGGACGTTGAAGATCCCAGAGTGACTCCGGATGGCAACTCACCTGGTGGATTATGGGGCTTCATCAAGGTACTGGACACACAGTGAGGCCATAATGATATGCTGTTGTATCTCTGTACGTCCTGATGCAGTTATATGTCATAATCTCAGGGTGTAGCTGGAAACCCGATGGTCAAGACTGTCCTGGATAAAACCAAACACTCTGTGGAGTCCATGATAACCACATTGGACCCAGGGATGGCACCTTACATCAGTGAGTACTATGTGTCCAGCACTGCAGAACAATACATTGTATTTTGTTTAGTTTTAGTTAATTTTAGTTCATTGAAGGGGCTATATGTGAGAATTTCCATGTATTAATCGCTTTTTGTATTGCCAATGTGTGAACAGTTTGTAATGAAACTTAAAAAAATGTGACCTTCCCTGACCTTTTCTGTTTTTGCTGAGAAAATCAGAAGGATGTGATGTTTGCACTGTTCTGTTCAATGACACACGAAAAGCTTATACAATATTCGCTAATAATAACGCCATAAAAGAGCATTTTGTACTGTAATTCAATGTATCATGCAAAGAAAAGAGATTAATTCAAACTATAGTTTTGTTTTATATAGTCTGTAGTCTCAAATATACTTTATAATCAAACTATCATAACAGTGTAATTTTAATTACCTCATCTATTGCCATGATGCCGGTGAATTGCCGAGCTGGTGCAAACATATCCACATCAGATGTTTTCTTTTCTCACCGCTGTCATTTTTGTTGTGTTTATTTTGTTATTGAGAGGACAGCACAGCGTAGCACATATTTACATATTCATCTAACCGTTGCTCTCAGCAGCGTGGACCGTGTCTGAATGTTCATTAACAGTATATCATTGCAAAGGTATTTCCAACTTCTTTTTACTTCTATGCGAAGAATGAAAGAGAACTTCGCCGTGAGAATATCGGGGCCTTGAATTACGTTCAGTCGCTCGTACAGTACGTTTCTGCTGCAGTTCATTTAACGTCCACTGGTGTCGCTAATAACAAGGGTTTCTAAATTCTACATATAGCCCCTTTAATGTGCAAATAATGTTTTATTTTGTTTCAGAATAATTGGCTATTTCATTTCAGATTGTTTTTAGTTTACCTCTTTACCCACAAATCATTACAACACCTCATCACATGACGTCAAACAATATGAAACTGTAGGTTTCATATTTTATATGTAATTGTAGATGTCAGTCACATCACAAACCGTTCCATTATCACACTTTTCTGTGCTGAGTATGTTTAGCTAACCGGACCGCATTCTAATGGAAATCCTATTGGAACAGTTACTTGGCATACTCAGAAATTGCTCGGCCTGATGGTGGAAAAGCACTTCATGTGATTGTCATTGTTGAATTGTGTGTGTGTGTCTGTGTGTGTGTGTGTGTCTCAGAGTCTGGAGGAGACGTGGACATCGTTGTGACATCAGATAAGGAAGTGAAGGTAGCAGCGGTGCGTGACGCATTTCAGGAGGTGTTTGGTTTGGCCATGGTGACGGGAGAGGCGGGTCAGTCCAACATCGCCCCGCAGCCAGTGGGATATGCTGCGGGGGTCAAGGTGAACACGCCTCTGCTTCATGTCCCCGTCAGCCTATGAATGTGTTGTAAAAAATCATGAAAATAGATGATTTCACAGATCTTTGATTTTGCAGGAAACAAAAAAATCAGGTTGTGAAAAAATCAAAACTTATGAATTTACCTGAAAATTGTGTGTGTTTCTGTAGGGAGCTCAAGAGCGCATTGACAGTCTTCGTCGTGCGGCTGTCATTCATGAGAAGCAGCCCGTAGTCTCAGTGGAGAACTTCATAGCTGAACTCTTTCCAGACAAGTAAGATCAGTTTATCTTGTAAAGACAAAAGCATTAAAATCATCTGTGTTGTCTTTTATGTCAAGTTCTTGCATTTAACCAAATACTTCAACCATAATACTATAGGCTGTTAGCAATAACATTTTATCAACATCAACAAAAATTCATCTTTAACACTGCAAAGGGTGGAACAGAAGCTGCACCTGGCGTGTTTATTTCACAGACTGTTTAATGTTATTCAAAGGTGGCGTACATGTATTTACACAACAATTGCATAATGTAAACAGTCTGCATAAATTATAAAAAAATCTGCATAAAAAATAATAAACAGAATCTCATTACATGGTAGGGCTGCTATGTTATGACAAAAATCATTATTTTCAATTGTTGCTCTTAATATTGTAATAATGATGAGTCATGTTGATTAACTGTACACATAAAAAAGGTTTTGTGTTTGGGGAAATGGCATGTCATATTCTGCCTACACTGACAAAACAAGCTAACAACCATTTGTGAATTAGTTTATTTAAAATTAAGATTTTACATCGGTTGTCTTAGCAACATGAAAAACAAAACAATAATTCAAACTGGGAATACATTTTTATAGAGAAAGCAAGCAAGTCTACCGCAGGTAATGCAATATGCACTCTTGCAAAACCCTTCATTATAATCAGTGTCTACACTGGAAATTAATCTCTTAGGGGCTGTTCACACTTACCTAGAAGGTTTGGTTCCATTAAAGTGAATTCTTTTCAGGGGGTCTCATCCGCTTGCAAACAAACTCTGATGTGAATTGACTTCGATATGAATGCAACATGAACCAAAAACAGGATGTGATGTTTAGGGGTGTGATTAGATTTAATGCCACGAGTTCTCGCGATATTAAAACGTTACAATATTTCTCGTTGCGGTGCAAAGCTGTTTTGCAATATCAGCATGACGGAGTTGAGTTTGAGGCAAATCCTTTTACAGTGTTTGCATTATATTGTTCTGTCTTTTAGAAAGTAGAACTGAAGTAACATTAATTTCAAGATGATTAGTAGTTAAAACATTTCAAAATGCACCTGCATTGTTTTACATTTTGTGACTATCAGTCAAATAAAAGTTTTTCCAGTCATATATTTCTTAAAGATAGTGTTAAAATATTGTCTCATCTCGTGAACCCAATATTGTGTACGGTCTCGTCTCGTGAGCTGTGTATCGTGTGTGACGGAGGGATTCCTGCCGCTGTTTTGACTCCTTTACACACATAAGCTTTTTGTTGAGTTCTCAGCTGGTAAAAATACCATCATATATACAATGAGTGCATTTAGTGCAGCACAGAGCATTAAGTTACTTCTCAAAATATACGTCATGAAAGCTGTTTTTTGTTTTGAATCTTTAGGTTCAGTGCTAAAAATGAGTGTGAACGCCAAGCGAACCAGGACTAAATGTATAATTAATTTTTTATTGGTCTAGACCAGAAGTGTCAAACTCTAGGACTTGATTAGCTGGAGCAGTTGCATTTAATTATGGTTGAAGCTAAATTCTGGAGTTCAACATCCCTGGTCCAGAGTAACCTAGAGAACTAACCTACAAGTGTGAACACATCCTTACTTACATTGTATCTGCACTTTGTTTATGATGACAGAATTCCTTGTGAAATCAGTCACTGAGGGGCTTGTCAATGACTGCTTCATATTGTGATGCCTTGTTTTGCTAATGAAGCGTGTTGATTGGACCAGTTTTACTTACAGTTTTCCAAATGACATGTACCTGGAAAAGCTTCATGTTTAGCGTTGAAGACACTCACATGACAGTGTTGCTTTCTTTTCATCTATCACATATTCATGTCAAAAGACATTCAGAATGACAGGAGAAACTGAGTGTCCGTGTTCGTACTCTCTCCATCAGGTGGTTTGACATTGGCTGTCTAATCTTGGATGATCCTGGAAATGGGATTCACATTGAGACGTTCACTCAGGCTACACCAGTGGCCCTGGAGCACGTACAGCAGGTAAAACGATGTAATTTCTGCTGCCACTCTCTCACTTCCTTTGTAGCTGTTCAGAGTGATGCCCGTCTCTGGTGTCGGAGGGTGCTTTCACACCTGACTCGTTTTGAGCATTTATTTTTTGGAGCTTGGCACATTTTCTCTCTTAGTTCGTTTTGTTTAGCCACATGATCACCTGAATGAGGTTGTCTCAGCCTGATTGAACTCTGGAGCGGTTGAGTTGCAATGAGAAAGCAATGCGACCCAATCGACCAACGAACCAAGCTGTAACATAATTCATAAAGGAAATAAATACATCACAAGCAGCGATGAAAGGGCCCTCGCACCCAGGAGCAACGCCATCCGGTGGCCTCAGGAAAACAGCGAATAGTGGCCGACATGCATTTAAGTGGGTAAATATAGGAAAAATATGGCAAAGTCACTTCAATGTGCCACACTTCCTGCTGCCAGCATGTGGTGCTTTGACTATAACCAAATATTGGCATGTAGATGTCTTCAGGCCAGGACCATTATCAAACAAGTGAAGTTTGGGGCAGATCGGACACGGTATGCCTGAGTTATAACAACTTCCTGTTTCGTGGCGTAAATCGCATACATTAGCGCTTAGCCAAGTTTTGCTTGATTTAATGTGTTTCTAGCATGTTTGGGACTTGATAGCATATTTAAATGTGTTTCTGGGAGGGAATTACAGTGTAAAGCATGCCATTTCCTGTTGCCAATAGGTGGAGCTATGACTAATTAATATTGGCGTGTAGATGTCTTCAGGCCAGGATTCTTATCAAACGTGAAGGTTGGGGCTTATCGGACATTGTATGCCTGACTTACAACAGCTTCCTGTGTCATGGCGAAACATCAGACTTTGTCAGGCCGCCAGTGACACTCCCTTCAGCGAAAACTCAAGATCTTCGCAATTTAACATCGCAAAGGCCTTTAGATTAGACTGTGCAAATATGATGTTGATCTGATTAAATCTCTAGGAGGAGTTTGTTAAAGTACAACATCTGGAAATGGCAAAATTTGCAACAATTTTGCAAAGAAAATTCAAAATATCTCACTTACTGTTGGTTTTCAGATTTTGTACCAGGAGACTTTTTTGTAGGTATTGGGCTGTTACGTGTGTATCCACTTTTCACCACTTTTGACGTGTGTGCAAAGTTTCATGAGTTTTCGAGCATGTTTAGGCCATCAAAAATGCAATTCATTTGGGAGAAGAATAATAATAGGCTGAGCAATTCCAATAGGGTCCTCACACCATTGGTGCTTGGGCCCTAAAAAACAGCAGTTAAAAAAACGAAGAGCCCCTGATCATCTGAAAATGTTGTCTAATTGCTCTTCTACGAAATGATGTTTTATTAACAAGGTTCGGGAGGAGCATGTTTAGATAATTGACACAAGTGGAGAGCACTCAGCCAATCAACAATAAGATATATATATATATATATATATATATATATATATATATATGCAGCAGTCTTACTTTTGTTCGTTGACAGTTTATTAGCATCCCTCCACCACCCCTTCTCCACACTTTTAGTTCTACCCACTTACATACAGGGAGTGCAGAATTATTAGGCAAGTTGTATTTTTGAGGATTAATTTTATTATTGAACAACAACCATGTTCTCAATGAACACAAAAAACTCAATATCAAAGCTGAATATTTTTGTATCAATATTTTAAGTAGTTTTTAGTTTTAGCTATTTTAGGGGGATATCTGTGTGTGCAGGTGACTATTACTGTGCATAATTATTAGGCAACTTAACAAAAAACAAATTTATACCCATTTCAATTATTTATTTTTACCAGTGAAACCAATATAACATCTCAACATTCACAAATATACATTTCTGACATTCAAAAACCAAACAAAAACAAATCAGTGACCAATATAGCCACCTTTCTTTGCAAGGACACTCAAAAGCCTGCCATCCATGGATTCTGTCAGTGTTTTGATCTGTTCACCATCAACATTGCGTGCAGCAGCAACCACAGCCTCCCAGACACTGTTCAGAGAGGTGTACTGTTTTCCCTCCTTGTAAATCGCACATTTGATGATGGACCACAGGTTCTCAATGGGGTTCAGATCAGGTGAACAAGGAGGCCATATCATTAGATTTTCTTCTTTTATACCCTTTCTTGCCAGCCACGCTGTGGAGTACTTGGACGCGTGTGATGGAGCATTGTCCTGCATGAAAATCATGTTTTTCTTGAAGGATGCAGACTTCTTCCTGTACCACTGCCTGAAGAAGGTGTCTTCCAGAAACTGGCAGTAGGACTGGGAGTTGAGCTTGACTCCATCCTCAACCCGAAAAGGCCCCACAAGCTCATCTTTGATGATACCAGCCCAAACCAGTACTCCACCTCCACCTTGCTGGCGTCTGAGTCGGACTGGAGCTCTCTGCCCTTTACCAATCCAGCCACGGGCCCATCCATCTGGCCCATCAAGACTCACTCTCATTTCATCAGTCCATAAAACCTTAGAAAAATCAGTCTTGAGATATTTCTTGGCCCAGTCTTGACGTTTCAGCTTGTGTGTCTTGTTCAGTGGTGGTCGACTTTCTGCCTTTCTTACCTTGGCCATGTCTCTGAGTATTGCACACCTTGTGCTTTTGGGCACTCCAGTGATGTTGCAGCTCTGAAATATGGCCAAACTGGTGGCAAGTGGCATCTTGGCAGCTGCACGCTTGACTTTTCTCAGTTCACGGGCAGTTATTTTGCGCCTTGGTTTTTCCGCCCGTGAAGGTCTGCCCGCGTTACTTTCGTTTTGTTTATTTATTAAAGTCTTTTAAATGTTCGCCGGTTCCTGCCTCCTTCTTCCCATAACAAAGAACTGTATTACAATATGGTTATCTAACTGCTCATAAAACATTTGCTGCTAGGCTTAAGAGATAACCAGTTTAGATGGAAAGGACGTTACTGTAGCTTTACCCATTAATAGACATGATACTTCCTTGAAAATAAATTCCAGCACAGCGCTACAACAACCATAATGAAATGGCCCTTCACAATAGATAATACTTTACAATGAACTCTGTTAGAGAGCTACATATGGCAATTTATCTGTTCAATAAAATACCGTACTCACCTGTTGAGTAATAAAAACGTCTGCATCGCCAGCTACAGATAAATTCAAAATAAGCTAATCTTGATGGATGCTCCTATACGGGGCACTCTGAGCAGTGAGAAGACAGTTTAGCACTAAACTCGCATTAAAGTGATTTATGTTTAGTGCTGTCACATGAACACACAAGTTTGTAAACACTCATAGAGCTCATTGTGTGTGTGTGTGCCTGTGCTGTTCTCCTGCAGGCGCAGTCACTGACTCCTCCAGACTATAACCTGCGCTGGTCCGGTCTGCTTGTGACGGTTGGGGAAGTTCTGGAGAGAAATGTGCCCAACGTCAGCCGCA
This sequence comes from Rhinogobio ventralis, assembly GCA_039654625.1. Taxonomy (NCBI): domain Eukaryota; kingdom Metazoa; phylum Chordata; class Actinopteri; order Cypriniformes; family Gobionidae; genus Rhinogobio; species Rhinogobio ventralis. Next base: position 20,488,025 of record CM077215.1, on the reverse strand, counting down.
CAGACTGGCACCTGGCCTTCACTGGGACATCCCGCCGACAGATGATCTACTCTGCCACGAAGGCTTTGGCTGGCATGTACAAACTGCGTTTGCCCTCCAGGACAGTGTAAACATATGCCGTCAATGTCATACGGACCGCAGATTCCCGGAATAGCACAGGAATCCACATTCCATCTGTAGGTGTCCTGTGTTTTTCGGTCATGTCCCATCACAAGGCTGAGCTGACTCAAAATACCAAAAGAGATAGAACCTTTAGATCAGCTGCGTTTCTGCATCAGGCCTGAAATAAACCAGTTACTGCAGAATAACTAATATCTCACTTTTAAATTATTGATTGAATTGAATATTGTGCCCTTGATTATATTTGAGTTTGATTGATATGAATAAATGACGGTGTCCCAGTCTGTACGATGGAAATAGATGGAAATGAAAACACGTTATGTGTCATGACCAGAATGCATCTGTTGTCCTACAGAGGGTCCGTCTCTTTTAAAATGATTAAATCTTACCAAGTAAAAGATGATTTTCTGTCAACCAGATTTATAATGCATTGTGTTTACATTTACAATCAAAAACTTTGAAAAGGAGGTTTTTAAATTGAACCATTGAAATTCATATCAACATTGTGAATATATCATTTTGATGTTACCATTTTGGATCTTATTGTATAGCATTTTCTTTTCATCCTAATCATCATCTTCAAACATTGTTACAATACTGTGTTGTTGTCTGCACGTTAGTTTCAGTCATAACTTAGTCCATGTCGGTGTTTACTGCGGTTAGATAAAATCCAATCACTAGCTCTGCTGCATATAAAAATAAACCAGTTACTATAGATGTTGTTACATAAAACAATCTTAAATCAATGTGCTCTGAAATACTGCAGTTACCGATGATATGCAGCAGGATCTTTTGCTCAGAGCGACACAGGAAACAAACACACTGACCTGAGCATGACCTCTGAGTGACAGCTGATGTGTAGCACATCATAGCTATGTAGCTATCATGGATCGAAAGAGTTGATGGAAAATCTAGAACTGCTTTTTAATGTTTATAATATTTCTCCAGAACAACTGTGGATAATTTTGTTTCATGCCATTTTACAAACGTGCCTTTTGACCAGCAGACGAGTAAAATCTTTTTGTAAAGCCTCATGTTGTTCCGTTTTTGATGTATGGTTAGTGCCTATAAGAAATATCATCAGTTATGTTCTCTTGTTTTTGTTGTCAGAAGTCAAATTTAAAGCATATTTAAATGGAATTTTGTTTTCCTTTTTTTATTGTAAAGCTCATTTGTTAAATGTGAGGTGTGTAATTCTTATACATAGTATCCCAGTTTAACATGCAGAATCACATTTGATGATTATATCGGGGCAGAAATTACACAACATTCATGTATTTCAGTTGTCTGATTATTATCAATGACTGGTGTGTGAATGAGCTATTTAAAATATATCAGTGATGATGACCATGTCAGTGGAACTATAACCCAAAGAGATAAGAACTGTACTAGTTGCACCATGGTAACTAATAGCACAACCAATCAAGCAGACCAGAGAAGAGCTACATCACTAACAATTGTAAGTGTTTTTTAATAGACTTAAAAAAATCCAACAATCCAGTGCTGTTTGCAGTTTAACGGCCCCCACAGTTAGATACTGCTTTTTTGCACGAATTTGCAGACTTTTTGGAGAATGTTGTAACAATCCATGATAAAATTTTGCCAAGGAATTTTGTGATCTCATGGACTTTAATAGCTTTTCTCAGCAGGTGCAAGGTCCCATGCATACTCATGGTCGTACTTTGGACATGTTTTTTCTATCATGGACATTGAGATGATATTGGTGACATTCACTACTGCCCTTCCTGGTTGATCTAATAATACACTGGCCCAGGCATGATGGATTCGCCATCTCTCTCCTACAGCCTGTGAGGATTTTGCTACTCCTTTAAATGCAGTCGATGAGTCTTCGCCAGAAAATTGTGATGAGTATCATTTTAGTAATACCTGCTTGAACATTTTAAACATCATTGCTCCTTTAAAGGTCAAGCGTTCTAAACAAAAATCTTCACCCTGGTTTAACATTCAGGGATCCTATGAACTTATAAGGGATTCTATTTCTGCTTTCCAGAAAGCTGTTAAGTATACTAAATCCACATTTGTTCAAGATTATTATCGCAAAAAATTATCATAGACCTAGAATTCTATTTTCATTTTAGCCAAAGTATGTTACAGACTTTACATGAAGACCCTAAAGAATCATACCAACTTGTGGAAAATGGGCATCCGATGACCCCTTTAAGCAAATAGTTGACACTGTAGGGCCTGATCTTCTGTCTTTTATTAATATCTGAACACTGGAACGGTCCCTGACTGCATAAAACATGCGTCAGTTACTCCATTACTGAAAAAACCTAATCTCGATGTCTTCTAATCTTCCGTTTCTTTCAAAATTTTCTGGAAATGGTGGTGCTCACTCAACTACATTTCTTTTTTGGTTCTAAGTCTCTATATACAAAACTTTCCAATCAGGATTAAATAAATGACATAGTACTGAATCAGCCCTTTTGAAACAATATTCTGTTGGCTACGAATGATGGCAATGCTTTTGCTTTGGTCCTTTTAGATCTTAGCTCAGCATTTGTTATGGCTTATCATAAAATACTCATCTTTCGATTGGAATATTGTGTAGGCTTTCAGGGTACAGTTTTAAAAGGGTTTCAGTCTTACTTAACCAATAGGGTATCAAACATCATACATAATCAGCAGCACATCTCTCCTGTGGTGTTCCTCAGGGGCCCGTCCTCATAAATATGGGGTGTTTTTTAATTTATCTGCTGACAATACCCAATTGTAGCTTCCATTAAAATGTAAGGATAAACACTCTACATGGACATTGCTAGCTTGTTTACAGGAACTGAAACTATGGCTAACAAAACTTGGAATGAGAATAAAACAGAAGTGGTACTGTTTGGACCAAGTGATTCATATGACAACGTGGCAACCTACCTTCATATGTCACTGAATTCATATGCAACAAACCAAGGCGTTTTTATTTGATTCCGGACTTAAGCTTGTTAAAACTAATTAATGCTGTGGTTAAATTATGCTTTTTTCCATTTATGACGACAAAAGTTAAATCTTTCCTCTCTTTGAGGAACTTTGAAACTAATTCATGCCTTCATTTAATCTTGCTTAGATTACTGTAATTCACTCTACTATGGAATGAACCACTCATCTATAGACAAGTGCTTCAGAATTCTGCAGCCATGATGTTGACGTGCAGGCATAAATTTGAACATATCACCCCATTTTAACTTCTTTGCACTGGCTGCCGATTAATTTGAGAATAGATTTTAAATTTAAATTTTTTGTTTTTAAATCACTAAATGACTTAGCTCTTGGATATCTTTCTGATATGCTGTGTCCTCACAATCCATCAAGGTCGCTTCGGTCCGGTAATCTTGGATTGCTCTTTGTCCATAGGTGGTGAACATGATTTCACCAAGTGCAACATGTTCTTGGTTCAACATCTTTGTTGATCCCGAAACAACATTCCAATCAACCAATCAGATTTGAGGACAAGTTTACAGTTTATGTCAAGTTTAGGTTCACAACCAGGCTTAAGTGCTTCTACATCAGTTTTATTCACTATAATTACCCTCTAATTTTAGGGAACGAATATGGGTAGGGGTAGGGTTAGGACTACATTTTCGGACAGGAATGTTGTTCCAGGATCAACAAAAATATGTTGATCCAGGAACATGTCTTACTTGGCAAAATCACGGTGGCCGTCCATAGGTCTAGACTGAAACACAGGGAACCAAGCTTTTTATATAGTAGGCCCTAAACTTTAGAATAGCTATACCAGTATATCAGAACGGCATCATCTCTTTCTGTATTCAAATCAAAGCTTAAAACTCATTTGCTTAATGTGGCTTTTAATACTTCATGTATCTTTTAGTTTTGTGTATGCTACACTATATTGCCATACATATTTAAAAGTTTTGGGACGTCTGCCTTTACATGCACATGAACTTTAATGACATCCCATTCTTAATCCGAAGGGCTTAATATGGAGTTGGCCCATAGCAGCAAAATTTGCAGCTATAATAACTTCAACTCTTCTGGGAAGGCTTTCCACAAGGTTTAGAATCTTTTGAACGTTCTCTAGAAGCGCATTTGTGAGGTCTTGCACTGATGTTGGACGAGAAGGCCTGTCTTGCAGTCTCCACTCTAATTCATCCCAAAGGTGTGGGTTGAGGTCAGGACTCTGTGCAAGCCTGTCAAGTTCCTCCACACCAAACTTGCTCATCCATGTCTTTATGGACCTTGCTTTGTGCACTGGTGCGCAGTCATGTTGGAACAGGAAGAGGCCATCTGGAAGAGGCCAAACTGTTCCCACAAAGTTGGGAGCATAAAATTGTCCAAAATGTCTTGGTATGCTGAAACATTAAGAGTTCCTTTCACTGGAACTAAGGGGCCAAGCCCAACCCCTGAAAAACAACCCCACACCATAATCGCCCCTCCACCAAACTTTACACTTGGCACAATGCAGTCAGCCAGGTACCGTTTTCCTGGCAACCGCCAAACCCAGACTCGTCCATCGGATTGCCAGACAGAGAAGCGTGATTCATTACTTCAGAGAACACGTCTCCACTGCTCTAGAGTCCAGTGGCAGCATGCTTTACACCACTGCATCCAACGCTTTGCATTGCACTTGGTGCAATGGTGTAAATGGTGTAAAGGCTTGGGTGCAGCTGCTCAGTCATGGAAACCCATTCCATGAAGCTCTCTACACACTGTTCTTGAGGTAATCTAAAAGCCACACGAAGTTTGGAGGTCTGTTGCTATTGACTCTGCAGAAAGTTGGGGACTTCTGCGCACTGTGCGCCTCAGCATGAAATATTTAGTAGTGAGGAAATTTCACAAATAGACTTGTTGCACAGGTGGCAACCTATCACGGTAAATTCACACCTGAATTCCTGAGAGCAATCCATTCTTTCACAAATGTTTGTAAAAGCAGTCTGCATGCCTAGGTGCTTGATTTATACACCTGTGGCCATGGACATGATTGGAACACCTGAATTCAATGATTTGGAGGCGTGTCCCAATACTTTTGGCAATATAGCGTATTTCTTAATATGTATTGTAATCTGTTTGTCCTTATTTCTTGATTATATTGTTCTGTACAGACAATAAAGAATAACTACACAGGAACAAATGAGTAATGCACTATTAACATTCTAGTAACTACTATTACCTAACAAGAAACTCTGATTAATAAATTAGTAAGTAATAGCACTCAGTAGTTTACTATTATATAATATATAATATATATAATAGTATTAGCTAATCAATAACTACTATTTTTTACACCTCCCAGAGGACTACTAAGAACTATTATATACAGATTCATAATAAATGTGAATAATGCATAATATATAATTAATTCTAAAGCAAAGGTCATAGTAACCCATTAGTAATGACTCAAGTATTAGCAAATCCTTCAGAAGTGAAAAACACGATAACTCTGTAGTAATGACTGAAGTCATTGTAAGCTTTTAAGGTTTTTGTAACGTTTTGAATAGTAATGCCTGAAGTGTTACTTCATCCTTCTAAAGTAATTACTAATTATTTGGTTCAGTATTCTAAAGGGAAGATCATGGTAACACACTAGTAATTACTCAAGTGTTACCAAATCAATCAGAAGGAATTACTATCCAAAAACGTACAAAAACCTCAAAAGCTTACAATGACTTCAGTAATTACTCAAGTATTACCAAATCCTTCAGAAGAAATTACTAATTATTTGGATCAGTATTCTAAAGTAAAAAACATGATAAGTGTTTTTACTTTAGAATACTGATCCAAATAATTAGTCCAAGTCACTGGGACCCGGAGCGTGCCCGACTGCCAAGCCCATCTCGGGACTTGATCGCAAAGCCAGTGCTAAAGCGGTCTGATATGAAGCAATCCGAGCGGCATTACCACAGCTGCAGATGCCATATGCCCCAGGAGCCTCTGAAATAACGATTTGACGAGTCAGCAGTGACTGCGTACGCTCGTTCGTAAGCTGAGCGCACATGGCGACCGAGTCGATTTCCATACCGAGAAAAGAGATCCTCTGCATGGGGCAGAGTTTGCTCTTCTCCCAGTTGACCCGAAGGCCCAGAAGTGCCGAAGCACTAGGTGTCTGTCAAGTCAACTTTATTTATATAGCGCTTTTTACAATGCAGATTGTTTCAAAGCAGCTTCACAGTGTTAAACAGGAAAATAATGCAACCGAATTTGATTCGGCTGTACAGCCGCTCTGGAGAAAACGGTGATGTCATCTAGCTCATTTCAATTATCATATATATTCAAGTAATGTAGTTGATATAGTTAATTTAGTTTAGTTTTATTTGGATATTTATTTGAAAATTTAGTGTCCCCAACTGAGCAAGCCAAAGGCGACAGTGGCAAGGAACCAAAACTCCATCAGGTGGCCTAATGGAGAAAAATAAACCTTGGGAGAAACCAGGCTCAGTCGGGGTGCCAGTTCTCCTCTGGCCAATTAACAAACAGTGTATGATTATTATTTTGGCAGCCTTATAGGTCAGAAGTAATATTAGATCGGAATATTCGAAAGATCGGAGACATCACGCCGGAGACGGGTTTATTGAGGATGGTGTGTCGATTAAACAATTATTAAATAGGAATATTCGAAATATCGGAGTCATCACTCCGGAGATGGATCCATTGAGGATGCCATGTCGATGAGCAATTTTAGAGGGTAGACTAATTGACACAGTCTCTGCAGACACTTCAGGGATGCGTTGGTAATATCAGGGCCGCTGGTCCACCATCTGATCTGGATACGGCCCGGATCCGGCTGACTGCAGTAAACCTTGGGATAAACAGAGAGACTAGCATTAGCGTAGATGCCATTCTTCTATGATGTAAAGAGTACATCAGGTGTTATGGGAAGTGTTCCCGGTTCCGGCTGACCTAGTTAATGCAGCCTAACAATTTGAATAAAATATAAATTAAAAATGTTTTATGTGTATGCCATAGTAAAGAGATGTGTTTTTAGTCTAGATTTAAACTGACAGAGTGTGTCTGCTTCCCGAACAATGCTAGGAAGGCTGTTCCAGAGTTTAGGTGATAAATAGGAAAAGGATCGACCGCCTGCAGTTGATTTTGATATTCTAGGTCTATTATCAACTGGCCAGAGTTTTGAGACCGCAACAGACGTGATGAAGTATAATGCGTTAAGAGCTCGCTCAAGTACTGGGGAGCTAAACCATTTAGTGCTTTGTAAGTAATTTGTAAATATTTCCTGGTTCTAGTAAGAACTCAAGCTGCTGCGTTTTGGACCAGCTGCAGTTTATTTATTAAGCGAGCAGGGCAACCACCCAGTAGAGCATTACAATAATCTAGCCTTGAGGTCATGAATGCATGAACGAACTGTTCAGCATTTTGCATTGAAAGCATATGCCGTAATTTAGATATATTTTTAAGATGGTAGAATGCAGTTTTAAAGATGCTAGAAACATGGCTTTCAAATGAGAGATTGGTATCAAAGAGCACACCCAGGTTCCTAACTGACGACGAGGACTTGACAGAGCAGCCATCAAATGTTAGACAGTATTCTAGGTTACTGCATGTGGAGTTTTTTTGTCCAATAATTAAAAATTCTGTTCTGTTGCAGGAAATTACTAGTCATCCAATTTTTTATATCAGCTATGCATTCCGTTAATCTTGTGAATTGGTAAGTTCGTCAGGGCATGAAGAAATATAGAGCTGAGTATCTTCAGCATAACAATGAAAACTAACGCCATGCTTCCTAATGATATCTCCCAGTGGTAGCATGTACAGGGTGAAAAGCAACGGTCCTAGCACTGAGCCCTGCGGTACTCCATATTGAACCTGTGATCGGTGTGACATCTCCTCATTTACTGCTACAAACTGATAACAGTCAGATAAGTATGATTTAAACCATGCCAATGCAATTCCACTAATGCCAACATAATTTTCGAGTCTATTCAAAAGAATGTTGTGATCGATAGTATCGAATGCAGCGCTAAGATCGAGTAACACTAACAGAGAGATACAACCACGATCAGATGATAAGAGTAAATCATTTGTAACTCTAATGAGAGCAGTCTCAGTACTATGATACAGTCTAAATCCTGACTGGAAATCCTCACAGATACCATTTCTTTCTAAAAACGAGCATAATTGTGAGGACACTGTCTTGTCTAGTATTTTTGAGATTGAGATTGGCCTGTAATTAACTAATTCTGTAGGATCAAGTTGCGGTTTTTTAATAAGTGGTTTAATAATAGCCAGCTTAAAAGTTTTCGGTACATATCCTAATGTCAAGGATGAATGAATGATATTAAGAAGAGGATCTATGACCTCCGGAAGCATCTCTTTTAGTAGTTTAGTCGGTATAGGGTTGAGCATACATGTTGATTTAGATGATTTAACGAGTTTAGCTAATTCTTCTTCTCCTATAGCAGTGAATGAATGTAATTTTTCCTCAGTGACACTACAATGCACTGTCTGATGTGATACAGTAGTAGACGGCTGCATGGTTATAATTTTTTTCCTAATATTATCAATCTTACAAGTAAAGAAGTTCATAAAGTCATTACTGCTGTGCTGTTGGCAGACATCAGAAGTTGAAGCTTTATTTTTGGTTAATTTAGCCACTGTATCGAATAAATACCTAGGGTTGTGTTTGTTTTCTTCTAAGAGAGTCAAGAAATAAGCAGATCTAGCAGTTTTTACGGCCTTTCTGTATGAAATCATGCTCTCTTTCCACGAAATGCGAAAAACTTTCAGTTTTGTTTTCTTCCAGCTGCGCTCCATTTTTCTGGCTGCTGTTTTAAGAGCCCGGGTGTGCTCGTTGTACCACGCCGTTGGACTATTTTCTTTAATCTTCTTTAAGCGCAGAGGAGCAACTGTGTCTAAAGTGCTGGAAAAGAGAGAGTCATTAGTTTCTGTTGCAACATCGAGTTCCTCTGGGATGCTGAGGAGATGAAACTGATGAGGAAGTTTATTTACAAAGAAATCTTTAGTCGCAGCAGTGATAGTCCTGCCATACTTGAAGCGAGGGGACGGCTTTGCAGCCTTTGCTAAATTAAGTATACATGATACTAGGTAATGATCTGAGATGTCATCGCTCTGCTGCAGAATTTCAACGGTATCAACATTTACTCCATGTGACAATATTAGGTCTAAAGTATGATTACAGCGATGAGTGGGTCCTGATACGTGTTGCCTAACTCCAATAGAGTATAGAATGTCTCTAAATGCCAATCCCAATGCGTCTTTCTGTGTTCGCACACCTGCTCTCGAGAGTGACTCAGAATGAGCCAGTCGTCGAGGTAGTTCAGGATGCGAACGCCGTGTTGCCTGAGTGGCACAAGGGCTGCCTCGACAATCTTCGTAAAGACGCGAGGGGACAGAGCTAGCCCGAATGGGAGGACCGTGTACTGATATGACCGCCCCTAGAAAGCAAACCCTAGGAACATATTCGCTCCGTTCCTCACGCTTGAGCTGGGATTCAGCCCGTGCAGCAGGGCAACTGGGTGACGGTGAGACGGTATAGTCGTGGATCAAAAAAACACTCTTCTGTTCTGATTAGAAAATCAAACAGGTTCTCCTCACTCAGTGATGCACCCACTGAGAACCCTGTTGAAAGTGCCCTAGTTATTGGCGATTCTATTACACGGAACGTGAAAATAGACACCAGCCACCATAGTCACATGTTTACCGGGAAATTTAAAAGTGCTGGCTAATGCTAATCGTAAATTCGCAAAATAACATGGGGTTCATAGACAATTGGAAAAGCTTTTGGGGCAGACCTGACCTGTTGAAAAGAGATGGTATCCATCCCTCCTGGGATGGTGCCGCTCTTCTCTCTAGTAATTTGGCACATAGTCTTAAACCTAAACCTTGACTAACTAGGGCCCAGGTCAGGAAGCAGACAGACTGGCTTACCCGACCGTCTGCTAGCTGTCTCATGTCACAGAAGTCAGATAAATCCCAGCACATAGAGACTTTTTCACCTAGATATTATCACATAGAGACCGTGTCTGTTCCACGAATTAGTAAATACAAAAAAACACCAAAACTATTCAACGGTAAAAATTTAATTGATGTCCAACAAATAAACAACAGATATAATACAGATGAACAAATGATAAAGCTTGGGCTGCTGAATATTCGATCCCTTTCCTCAAAAACGCTTATTGTTAATTATATGATTACAGATAATAATCTAGATGTGCTGTGTTTGACAGAAACCTGGCTAAAACCTGACGACTACATTACTTTAAATCAGTCCACCCCAGAAAATTATTGTTATAAACACGAGCCGCGTCTGAAAGTGTTATGGCAGTAAAATACTTGATGGCGGCGCGAGTATATCGCGAGGCTCGGGGTCTCTCCAGATTCTGCAATGTTGCGGTATATTTCTTGCTCATTTCGGGTCTGTTCGTGCAGAACAGTTGTGCCTTTACATTGTACACCCGATGTAAGCTTTTGGATATTGGTTTGCGAATTTCCGACAGTTTTATGGACAACCTTCGACTCCTTCCTGAGATCACCAGAACTCCCGAGGCTATGCACTCTACCCGGCCGGGCGGAAGTGCTCGCAGGCTGCGTCGAGATCGTAAACAAAGGCGGGGGAAGCGCGGAGGACTAAGAGCTAAGCTAAAGCTAACACCACACCGGCTCTCTTTACCCAGCATTTTCCTTGCCAATGTACAGTCGCTGGTGAACAAAATGGAGGAGATTCGACTCAGTATCACATACAGCAAGAGATTTTTGAACTGTAACGTCTTAATATTTACGGAAACATGGTTAAACAGCGGAATACCGGACAACGCTATTGAGCTAGCGGGACGCCACACACTGTTCACCCGGAAGCTGCGTTTATTGTTGCTGGTGATTTTAATCATTCAAACTTAAAGTCAGTGCTACCGAAATTTCACCAGCATGTTTCCTGTCACATCAGAGGAAACAAAACTTTAGACCATGTTTACACAAACATGGCTGGAGCTTACGTTGCGACACCCCTCCCCCACCTGGGACAGTCAGATCACCTTTCTTTGTTCCTCACCCCCAGATATGCACCCCTCATCAACCGTGTGAAGCCATCAGTGAAGACCATCAAGGTGTGGCCTGCGGGGGCAGATTTCATACTCCAGGAAAGGTTTCTACACACAGACTGGAGTATGTTTGCTTCCCAAGCCACCAGTGGCTCTCACACAGACATTGACTGCTACACCTCCTCTGTACTGGATTATATCAATACCACCATTGACAGTGTTACAACCCAGAAGCAGATCACCACATACCCTAATCAGAAGCCATGGATGAACAGGGAAGTGCGACTCCTGTTGAAGACACGCAATGCTGCCTTCAGATCAGGAGATGCACAAGCCTACAGCACATCCAGAGCAAACCTGAAAAGGGGCATCAAAGAGGCCAAGCACTGCTACAAGCTAAAGATAGAGGGACACTTTTCCAACTTTGACCCTCGACGCATGTGGCAGGGCAATTAGGCCATCAGTGACTACAAACCCACCCACTCCACCCCCGCAGCCACTGATATCAACTTTCTGAACGAGCTAAATTACTTTTATGCTCTCTTTGAAAGAGACAACAGAGAAGCTGCCACCAAGGCCAAACCCTCAGCTGACCACTCGCCAATCACGCTCTCCTCCACAGATTTCTGCAATGCACTGTGCCGAATCAGCGTGCACAAGGCTGCTGGACCAGACAACATCCCTGGACGCATACTCAGGCCATGTGCGGAGCAGCTCGCTGGGGTTTTTACAGACATTTTCAACTTGTCTCTTGCCCAAGCAACTGTACCAACATGCTTTAAATGCACTTCTATTGTGCCAGTGCCAAAACACTCTAGCCCGATTACCGACTACCGCCCTGTAGCACTCACACCCATCGTTATGAAGTGCTTTGAGTGGCTGGTCTTGGCACATCTAAAATACTCTCTACCATCCACATTGGACTCACACCAGTTTGCCTACCGTAGCAATAGGAGCACAGAGGATGCAGTTTCCTTGGCACTACACTCTGTGCTCACACATCTGGACAATAAGAACACGTATGCATGTATGCTGTTTGTTGACTTCAGCTCAGCATTCAACACTGTTATCCCAACCAAGTTAATAGCCAAACTTGGAGACCTGGGCATCAACACCTCAATGTGCAACTGGATATTGGACTTCCTGACCAACAGACCCCAGAATGTTCGATCAGGCTCCACCTGCTCCACCTCCATCACACTTAATACTGGTGTACCACAGGGCTGTGTGCTAAGCCCATTTCTCTATTCCCTCTTCACCTCCGATTGCAAGCCCGTGTATGGATCTAATTCCATTGTCAAGTTTGCGGACGACACTACGGTGATTTGTCTCATCAGCAACAACGATGAGACTGCCTATAGGGAGATCCAGCACCTGGCCACATGGTGCACTGAAAATAATCTGTTCCTCAACACCACCAAAACGAAGGAACTCATCGTGGACTTCAGGAAAGAGTCAAGAGGCACACACGACACCATCCACATCAATGGAATGGCTGTTGAGCGTGTCTCCAGTTTCAAGTTCCTGGGGATCCACATCTCGGCGGACATGTCCTGGACAACCAACACCTCCAGCCTGGTCAAGAAGGCTCACCAGCGCCTTTTCTTCCTGAGGACACTGCGTAAGAATCAGCTATCCTCGGCTATACTGGTGAACTTCTATCGCTGCGCAATAGAAAGCATCCTGACCAACAAGTTAGTACTGGCTACAGATAAAGTCCTAATTGTTGGTGATTTTAATATCCATGTAGACAATGAAAAAGACGCATTGGGATTGGCATTTAGAGAAATTCTAACCTCAATTGGAGTTAGGCAACACGTATCAGGACCCACTCATCGCCGTAATCATACTTTAGACCTCATTTTGTCACATGGAATAAATGTTGATACCGTTAAAATTCTGCAGCAGAGCGATGACATCTCAAATCATTACCTAGTATCATGTATACTTAATTTAACAAAGGCTGCAAAGCCGTCCCCTCGCTTCAAATATGGTAGGACTATCACTGCTGCGACTAAAGATTTCTTTGTAAATAAACTTCCTCATCAGTTTCATCTCCTCAGCATCCCAGATAGCCTAGAGGAGCTCTGTTGCAACAGAAACTATTGACGCTCTCTTTTCCAGCACTTTAGACACAGTTGCTCCTCTGCGCTTAAAGAAGATTAAAGAAAATGCTGTCCAAGTCCAATGCTGTGGTACAACGAGCACACTCAGGCCCTTAAAACAGCAGCCAGAAAAATGGAGCGCAGCTGGAAGAAAACAAAACTGGAAGTTTTTCGCATTTCGTGGAAAGAAAGCATGATTGCTTACAGAAAGGCCGTAAAAACTGCTAGATCTGCTTATTCCTCGACTCTCTTAGAAGAAAACAAACACAACCCTAGGTATTTATTCAATACAGTGGCTAAATTAACCAAAGATAAAGCTTCAACTTCTGATGTTTGCAAACAGCACAGCAGTAATGACTTTATGAACTTCTTTACTTGTAAGATTGATAATATTAGAAAAAAAAATTATAACCATGCAGCCGCCTAATACTGTATCACATCAGACAGTGCATTGTAGTGTCACTGAGGAAAAATTACATTCATTCACTGCTATAGGAGAAAAAGAATTGGCTAAACTTGTTAAATCATCAAAATCAACATGTATGCTCGACCCTATACCGACTAAACTACTAAAAGAGATGCTTCCAGAGGTCATAGATCCTCTTCTTAATATTATTAATTCATCCTTGACTTTAGGATATGTACTGAAAACTTTTAAGTTGGCTATTATTAAACCACTTATTAAAAAAACGCAACTTGATCCTACAGAATTAGTAAATTACAGGCCAATCTCAAATCTACCCTTTCTTTCAAAAATACTAGAAAAGGCAGTATCCTCACAATTATGCTCCTTTTTAGAAAGAAATGGTATCTGTGAGGATTTCCAGTCAGGATTTAGACTGTATCATAGTACTGAGACTGCTCTCATTAGAGTTACAAATGATTTACTCTTATCATCCGATCGTGGTTGTATATCTCTGTTAGTGTTACTCGATCTTAGCGCTGCATTCGATACTATCGACCACAACATTCTTTTGAATAGACTCGAAAATTATGTTAGCATTAGTGGAATTGCATTGGCATGGTTTAAATCATACTTATCTGACCGTTATCAGTTTGTAGCATTGGATGACTAGTAATTTCCTGCAACTTAATTCAGAAAAAACAGAATTTTTAATTATTGGACAAAAAAACTCCACATGTAGTAACCTAGAATACTGTCTAACACTTGATGGCTGCTCTGTCAAGTCCTCGTCGTCAGTTAGGAACCTGGGTGTGCTCTTTGATACCAATCTCTCATTTGAAAGCCACGTTTCTAGCATCTGTAAAACTGCATTCTACCATCTTAAAAATATATCTAAATTACGGCATATGCTTTCAATGGAAAATTCTGAACAGTTAGTTCATGCGTTCATGACCTCAAGGCTAGATTATTCTAATGCTCTACTGGGTAGTTGCCCTGCTCACTTAATAAATAAACTGCAGCTGGTCCAAAAAGCAGCAGCTCGAGTTCTTACTAGAACCAGGAAGTATGACCATATTAGCCCGGTTCTGTCAACACTGCACTGGCTCCCTATTAAACACCGCATACATTTTAAAATCTTGCTAATTACTTACAAAGCACTAAATGGTTTAGATCCCCAGTACTTGAGCGAGCTCTTAACACATTATACTCCAATCACGTCTATTGCGGTCTCAAAACTCTGGCCAGTTGATAATACCTAGAATATCAAAATCAACTGCAGGCGGTCGATCCTTTTCCTATTTAGCACCTAAACTCTGGAACAGCATTCCTAGCATTGTTCAGGAAGCAGACACACTCTGTCAGTTTAAATCTAGACTAAAAACACATCTCTTTACTATGGCATACACATAAAACATTTTTAATTTATACTTTATTCAAATCAATTAAATGATTGTTAGGCTGCATTAATTAGGTCAGCCGGAACCGGGAACCCTTCCCATAACACCTGATGTACTCGTTACATCATAAGAAGAATGGCATCTACGCTAATGTTAGTCTCTCTGTTTATCCCGAGGTTTACTGCAGTCAGCCGGATCCGGGCTGTATCCAGATCAGATGGTGGACCTGCTCCTGGACATGACCAACTCATCCCTGAAGTGTCTGCAGAGACCGTGTCAATTTGTCTACCCTCTGAAATTGCTCATCGACATGGCATCCTCAATGGATCCATCTCCGGCGTGATGACTCCGATATTTCGAATATTCCGATCTAATATGACTTCTGACCTGTAAGGTTGCCAAAATAATAATTATACACTGTTTGTTAATTGGCCAGAGGAGAACTGGCACCCCGACTGAGCCTGGTTTCTCCCAAAGTTTATTTTTCTCCATTATGCCACCTGATGGAGTTTTGGTTCCTTGCCACTGTCGCCTTTGGCTTGGCTTGCTCAGTTGGGGGCACTAAGTTTTGAAATAAATATCCAAATAAATGTAATTATTAAACTAAATTAACTATATCAACTACATTACTTGAATATATATGATAATTGAAATGAGCTAGATGACATCACCGTTTTCTTCAGAGCGGCTGTACCGCCGAATCAAATTCGGTTGTATTATTTTCCTGTTTAACACTGTGAAGCTGCTTTGAAACAATCTGCATTGTAAAAAACGCTATATAAATAAAGTTGACTTGACTTTGCCCTTGATCTTTGTTTGCCTGGACTTTGATTCTCGTTTGTTTGCTGCCTGCCCTGACCTATTGCCTGTGATGACCATGATTGATGCACTGCCTCTGATATTGCTGTTCACCCTGGTTTACCGACCCATGCCTGCTTGTACTGTGAATTTGTGTTATTTTAATAAGCTGCACATGGATCCCAATCCCAGTCCGCGTTACACATGTACTGTAAAGCAAACACTTTTAAAATTATAATTGAAACTTCAACTATAGCCACCAGATGGCTGCAAAGCATTACTCACTGGATAATTTGCCATTTCCACATAGGTATACATCTTTCAACAGGTTTTTTTTTCATTTAGATTTATGTTTAGACATTGTAAAATTATTATTATAACAATATTAATTACTCTTTGTCGAAGGTTAGCATGTTTTGTATTGAAGAATAATTTCTTTGCAATGACACATTACAGTCAAACCTGAACATGAATGCATTGTGAATGTGTTATAGTGTTGCCACTTCATTTCTGTGTATTTGTGTTCTGCGTTGTGGCTGATGTAATGATTTTATTTGACACATTTTAAAAAAGTATCGATTTTATCGTTTTCCTATTCATTTCAATGTGGGGTCATCCTGGTGAGATTTTTTCTTATAACACTAACATACACCTAGATATTCCAATTTTGTGTGTGTGTGTGGACAAAGTCGTCAAGTCTGATGCCATTTAGATGAAGGGAACTTCTTTTTTAATTTTAGCAAATGTCATTTCGGGTCACCGCAGACCCCAACAGTATTCTAAAGTGTTACCTAGTGCTCTATGCACTAGGGTTAAAAAGTAATTAACAATCATTAATATGAAGGCTGGGGTTGCTATAAACCAAAAAAACTAATTTAATTAGAGAAAAAAAGTTCATGTTAACTGCTGCAGAGCTTAAGGATGTGACATAATTTCAGGCCAAAACGAACTTCGTTTAGAGTTTGTTTTGGGAGATCGAAACAGCTTGCCAAAAGCGAACTTTCTGGAAAGGTTTGCTTTGGCTGGTAAACACCTTTTTCTACTATTGGTCTGTGGCGATTACGTAATAGGTAGTGTGCACTGAGGCTCCGCTCCGCCTTCTTTCACGTGGAAATCTTTTCTGGTTCATCTGACCTGTTCACTCCGTGGAGGTCAGACTTCCATGAAAGACCTGCTTTATAGTAGAAAATTAAATTGTACTTTTGATGAAACGAGACACTGACACTGTTTTTCATATTTAATATGGTAAAGCTGCTTGATTTTAAGCAGTCTATTGTATAAAGTGCTATATAAATAAACATGACATGACTTTACTAGAGCGCCAAAATGCAGATCTCTAGCAATCATATGTGACCCTGGATCACAAAACCAGTCATAAGTCGCAGGGGTATATTTGTGGCAATAGCCAACAATGTATGGGTCAAAATTATCAAAAATCATTAGGATATTAAGTAAAGATCATGTTCAATGCAGACATTTTGTAAATTTTCTACCGTAACTATATCAAAAATGTATTATTAATAGTAATATGCATTGCTAAGGACTTCATTTGGACAACTTTAAAGGCGATTTTCTCAATATTTTGATTTTTTTGCACCCTCAGATTCCAGAATTTCAAATAGTTGTATCTTGGCCAAATATTGTCCTATCCTAAGAAACCATACATCAATGGAAAGTTTTATTCAGCTTTCAGATGATGTATAAATATCAATTTCAAAAAAATTACCCTTATAACTGGTTTTGTGGTCCAGGGTCACATATACATGTTGCTATGGTGATCAGATGGTCTTCTTGTGCTGTATCAACCTCTGAATGTGATCCAGACATGATGGAAAGTGGTGATGTTTTGAATATTCCTAATTGTTTAATCAACATGTCATCCTCAATAAACCAGTCTCCGGCATAATAACGCCGATCTTTCGAAATATTCCTATTTAATAATTGTTTAATCGACACGTCATCCTCATTAAACCCGTCTCCAGCGTGATGCCTCCGATCTTTCGAATATTCCGATCTAATATGACTTCTGACCTGTAAGGTTGCCAAAATATTAATCATACACTGTTTGATAATTGGCCAGAGGAGAACTGGCACCCTGACTGAGCCTGGTTTCTACCAAGGTTTATTTTTCTCCATTAGGCCACCTGATGAAGTTTTGGTTCCTTGCCACTGTCGCCTCTGGCTTGCTCAGTTGGGGACACTAAATTTTCAAATAAATATCCAAATAAATTTAATTACTAAACTAAATTAACTATGTCAACTACATTACTTGAATATATATGATAATTTAAATGAGCTAGATGACATCACCGTTTTCTCCAGAGCGGCTGTACAGCCGAATCAAATTCGGTTGCATTATTTTCCTGTTTTAACACTGTGAAGCTGCTTTGAAACAATCTGCATTGTAAGCGCTATATAAATAAAGTTGACTTGACTTGATGTCAGAGTGGGTGAGATCTGAGTTCATGCTATAATTAGTCTGTTTATTCTACCACACTGGACCGATTGTGAACTTGATAGGTGGGCATTATATAAGGAATAATTGACTCCGGGCCATTGAATTACTAAAAAGATTATGTACACCTGAACCCCATTTTCTCAGTTTGATCCTGCATCCTGAACTCTATTACACCTTGCAGCGGACTGCGCTCTCTGACCAGCGGTTTTACTGTGAGACACTATATCCATGTTCTAGCAATGGAATCTGAGCAATTTTCACAAAAACAAAAGCGCAAATTGTATTTTTACAGGCTTGTTCTTTTAAAGATGTCTTACCATAAATGTTTCAGATGTGAGAATCCCATACATCCTTCTGATGGGCATGAGAGCTGCACCACCTGTCTGGGTCGAGCCCATGAATGGTGCAGGGGTCAGAGGATACAATAAGCTACCCCCTGTGGAGGAAGCTTTGGCTGTGCAGCTCTGCCACGTGGCTTCCCTCGGCTTTAAACACAGCCCTACTTGCCCTGTCCCTCCCTCCAAGCCTTGTCGCTTTTACCTTGAACCAGCTGGGCAAAACTTACATGGCAGCTGGCCAGGCGGGGTTGGCACGACATACCATGGCAGTCCTGCAAGTGTTTCAGGCCAAAATCCTCAAACTCATGGACAAACACGGCTTGACCTCAAGCTCTTCGAAGAGGTCAAGGTCACTGCTCAATCCATTGGATGCATCATGGGTAGCTTGGTGGTCCTCGACACATTCTTTTGCTGTTGTCGGCTGTAAAGACCTTTAAAATAACTGAAATAAATTAGAAATAAACAGTGGTTTGGCACTGTAATGTGGTCAAGACCTACCTGGAGCTTCTTTAGCTTTGCGTTTCTTAAAAAATAACTGCACACCTTAGCTACCTTCCTGCAGACATCAGTTTCAACCCTGCTCCAGCACACCCATCTGTAATTTCAAGTAACCCTGAACACCTTGATTATGCTGATTAAGCTGTTGGTGCGTTCACGCCATGTCGTAATTACTGTAACGATTCTGAACTGTAAAAAGCCTTCACGTGCTTAAAGAACTTGTAATTACAATGTGTAAACTTGTGATTGTCTGAGAGCTACGACTTATCCCATGTGAACACTGACCACTGCAGATTTAAGTTGTGTTCAACTTGAAGTAGAGCTGTGCAGACAGTGAGAGCGATTCGAAAGCATGCAGATCTTTACTTTATGGTAATTATAACATGCCGTGAATGCAGCATGAACTCAATAAGCAGGAACAGAAACAGGATGGTAGCTCTCCAGGAGCAGGGTTGGTGACCCTGCCTTAGAACGTTCGACAACAAATCAAAATTAAGCTTTTAACAGCCTCATAGCAAGACAAGATAATTAGCCAACCATAGTTAAATCAGAGTTCAGAGTTTCAGAAAGACCCCGCTGCCTTCAGCTGATGTAATTTTCTTGTGCAATGCTTTACACTGTCTGATCTCCATTTTCAAAGTCTGTGACATCTCAGGCCGTAGGCAGGGAAACATGCTATTGATTTTGTTGCAAATTACTGTATTCCGGATACTGATGTTCTTTTTTCTTTCATTGGATTTCAGCTATGCTTTAAATTTAGTCTGGGAATATTTCATTCATTTCATTTTTATGTACTACAGTTAAAATAAATGATGGGAAAAAGCTTTGGCACACATTAAATAGTATAATGGGAAGACATACTTCTCCACAACCTACTTCGATGGAGTGTGATGGTATTTTATTACAAAACCCAAAGAAATTGTAAATTATTTGAATAATTATTTTGGTAGCAAGGTATATAAATTGAGGAAAGAATTATCATATAACAGACAATAACTTGACCATTTTTAACATAACAAATTATATGAGGGGCAAACATTGTCATTTTGAGTTCAGTGAATTAGAAGTAGGAACTGTTAATAAGTTAATAAAGTCTATATGTAAAGATAAACAATCAGGCATCCATAATATAGAGGATAAATTGATTTGAATTGCCATAGATTATGTTGCGGCTCCAATCTGTCATATATTAAATACAAGCCTTAGACGACACATTTCCACAGGCTTGGAAAGAAGCAAAAATTATTGCCCAAAGATAGGAAAATACCATTTAGTGGCCCTAATAGTCGTCTAGTAAGTTTGTTACCAGCCATAAGTAAGATCTTAGAGAAGGCAGTCTTTGATCAAATACAAGGTTACTTCTCAGAGAACAATCTGATAACAAATGTTCAGCATGCTTAAAGAAAGGGACACTCTACATGCACAGCTTTAGTACAAATGACAGATGACTGTTATAGGTGTTTGGATAATAAAATTATATGTGGAGCGGTCTTATTAGATTTTACAGCAGCATTTGATCTTATTGATCACAAGCTTCTGGAAAAGTTATGGATTTAGACCTTTAGCAGTTGCTTGGATGGAAAGTTATTTAGTAAACAGATCGCAAAGAGTATTTTTAATGGAAGCTATTCAGAGTTAAGGTCTGAAACAGAGCTTAAACTATACATAAATAAAACACTTATACAACAAGTAAAGAAAAAAAAAAGATTTAAGTAAACTCCAGCTAGTACAGAACCTTTACTTGCTGAATAAGTATTTTATTATCCAAATACCTATAACAGTCCATATGTAGAGTGCTCTACAATGTCCATATGACACAAATATTAATAGCATGCATCTCCATCTTAATTGGTTGAGGGTGGAAGACTGGATGATTGAGGCAATTTTATTAGCATCACGGAAGGTTTTACAGTTTAAAATTCCATTGGATTGGTACAATCAATTAAAATGCAATTTAGAGTTGTATACATATGCCACTACACAGGCAACAGAAGGCAGATTGTCACTCCCCAAAGCAAAAACTAATTTCCTCAAATGTACGGTAGTATATAGGCCAATAAAAACATGGAATTCTCTACCATTGTCACTAATTAAAATAACACAGAAATTACATTTAAAAGGCAGGTAAAAGCGCACCTAGTATTATCATATTCATAGAAGGTTATGCATAGAAGTTAGTTGGATTTGTTATAAGTGTTAGACCTGGTGTTTGTGTAGACATTTTTTGTTCCCCCTGTTAAGGTTGAATATTTGCTAAGTTTGTTGTTTTTGGACCCTGATTTGTTATTGACAGCATTTTAAAAAATGTTGTGTGTGTGTGATAATAAATAATATTTGTTTTTAAGTGTTGTGTGGACAGTGGACCCCAGAAATACTAGCTGTGCTCTTGGGCATAGCTAATGGGGATAAACAAATTAATTTGAGCAAATCGATTCTTTTTCTAAACACAGAGAGAGGTGTAATAGAGATAAATGTGTAAAGTGTAATAAAATAAGCAAATAGTGGGTTTGGTGACTTATCTGCTACTCTAAATAAGAGATTTAAGAGTTCGGTTCAGTCCGATTCGATCAAAACGATTCATTCATATGAATCTATTCGGATCAACACTGAGGCGCGAGACGCGACCGTGTGCGCAGAAGCGTCGCGTTCACGCTTCTACAATTAAGCGGAAGCAGTATTATTTCTCTCATTAATTTAAACTAACAAAGGTGAGTCCTTTGGTGTCGGGTCGCTGTCCGCCGTTTGTGGACTGATGTGGATGTGACGCTAGAATGGGCGAATTCCGCTGGATTTTACTGTAACTGTGGAAATGGATCCCACATTCTCACAGGGAGACAAAGGTGCGAGTCAAACCATCAAATATTCACATAACTGTCATTTGCACATTTAATCAATATATGATTTTTCCTCATGTCAGTAGATTTCTGTGTCGACTCTTGTCATTTCA
Organism: Rhinogobio ventralis; assembly: GCA_039654625.1. Taxonomy (NCBI): domain Eukaryota; kingdom Metazoa; phylum Chordata; class Actinopteri; order Cypriniformes; family Gobionidae; genus Rhinogobio; species Rhinogobio ventralis. The sequence goes on along the minus strand of CM077215.1, from coordinate 20,465,973 downwards.
CTTGTTGATCGATCATGACACAAGCAGATACCGCATTGACATTCGGCGCTAATTCAGTGATTCTTGCAGATCAGTAACGCTCATATTTCCATAGAAACACTCTGCTGGTGGAGATAATACTGTGTGTACTGTATAAAATCACAGTAGTTCATGTTCACACCATCTGACTGCAGCAAAAAGGGTGTCGGCTCACGCACACAGTTAAGTTCATGTGTCTCGCATAGCCTATGGTCTGATCACCTGATTTGCCCTTGCAATGAAACCTATGTGGAATATGGATTCCACCTAAATTTAGGAGAAATGTGGAAAATATGAGAAGATGATTAATGAATATTTGATCAGGTCATTTGACTTCCTTTAACATTTGAGTCTGATCATCATTCATCATCATTATAAATCTTCATGCAGTGTGTGTGTGTGTGTGTGTGTGTGTGTGTGTGTGTGTGTGGTTGGTTGTGTGTGAGAGATAAAGAGTTTGTTTGTGTGTTCAGTGCTTTTGTTGATTACATTATGTTGATCACTTTCAGATTATCCTGTTTTCATGTAAACTGCAGTTGAAGTCAATATCTCTACACAAACATATCAGTAAATCTGGACAGATGACAGATTAAACTGTTTTCTGCTGTTTTAAGACGCAGTGACTTCTGTGTTACTCAGTACTGAAGTGAACTACACTACATCTCTCTCTCTCTCTCTCTCTCCTGCTTTCCCTTACTGCAGTAAGATCTGCATTCATTCGCCACTTCTAAGGACTTTAATTTTTGCGTAAATATCCATTGAGTATCACATATTCATACTAACATACTAAATATTTTATTAATGTAGACTATTCATTTTGTGAACATTTATTAGAAATCAGCAACTGGATTTTTGTGTTCCAGAGGTCAGGAATGAGGTTTATGATAGATTTTGTTTTGTTTGACTAGATTTAATGGTTTATAGACTAGATTAGACCACAGACAACATCAATTCATGTCCTGAGCTGCGCTATTTAGAGTGGATATTTATCATACAACTGACAGGTTCAACTCCCGATGCTAGAAGGTGTGGGAGAGCAGATATCAGGATAAAGGTAAAACAAATTTAGCTTGCTGTACAAGGAAAAAGAGGGCAAGAACGATGGTCTGAGCTTAAATTCTCTCCAAAAGAAGGCATTTTAATGGACAACAAGCTTGGATGGTTAATCTGTAGTATTTGTGTATCGAGGTGGACAGTTTTTTTGCGTGAGCCCCCTCCAAATAAGTGGTAAAACTATTTAATGAAATGAATTTCAGAAGCGACAACTATTAAAAAAGACAAGACCTTCAGCCTCTGTAAATTCCATCATGACAGAGCAGGATTTGTAATAATAAACAAGGATGCGGTGAAACTTTAAATTTAGTGCTGATTGTCTTATGCACGGTACAAATTGTACGATTTTGGGCTGTTCCAGGTGAAAGATGACCAATCATGGCGATTTCTGTGGCCATGGCACCTAAACGGTGGTCCTACGTCGTACAGTGAGAGAGGTTCAAAGACGGCTCACAGTGTGTTTGCTGCTACGACCTATGTCTACTGACTAACCAATAAAAATGCAACATGAAATGGCGTATTGATCAACGCGACATGGCACTAAAACTACCTCAAGCTCTATTTGGGATCTTCTCTAGCCATGACCGTGTCCATATTCTCTTTAACTTCCTCCTCTTTTTTTCAGCGCACATAGAAACCACAATTTAAACGTTTGTGGTAAATATTTGTTTACCACTAGTGCATGCTGATGACGTTTTAGTCTTCTATACTTACTTGCATCATAGCTTACGATTCAATAGATGTCACCATCATGTCTACATACATATGTCGTACCCAAGATCCATGGCGTACAATGTTTGTTATGATCTTATAATATATTATTGATAATTATTGATTTGACTGTACTGTATGAGAACTGAGTTGGACGATGACATCACCATTTTCTGCAGAACTGCTTTATAGATGAAATGAACTACTGTAATAATTAATGATCTTTACAACAGAACTGAATCAACATTGAACTGACTTCAGCTGAACAACAGCCGAAATGCATCATTTTTCCTGTTATCCCAGTAAAGCTGCTTTGAAACAATCTGTATTGTATAAAGCACTATAGAAATAAAGGTGACTTGACTTGACTTATAGGATTGCCAAAATTGTTTTTAGTCTTTAGAAAGCAGTGGTTCCAGATCCTGGTCCTGGATAACACTGCACATTTTGGATGTCTCTCGTTTAACACACATATTTGAAGTCTTGGAGCAGTGGTGTCCAATCCAATCCAGATACCCCAATCAAACACACCTGAACCAGCTAATCAAGAGTCTTGTTGAGGGCAAGTTGGAGCTAAACTCTGCAGGACAGTGACCCTCCAGAGGCCTGTTCCATAAAACAAGTTTACTAAATAAGCCATTTTTTTCAGTTAGTCTAACTCATTGTCAGTTGATTTGGTTTCATAAAGCAAATTTAACATAGCTCAAGCTCAGTCATTCTGGCAAGTTATGCTGGGAAACTGAACTGTCAGGCTAAGCCTGAGTTGTTGTAGAGTTCCTCTAACACTGACCGACAGGAACACAATGATGTTATTACCACTGATTCTCTCACATAAAATTATTTGACTTTATTAACCACTGACAGCCCAAAAATAAATATACAGTATACAGAAAATCAACTTAAATAATAAATCAAATAAATAGGCTACAATGATAAATGATACAATATAGACCTACAAATGTGTTCAGTTATATTGTATAATATATGTTTATGATATAGGGCCACTGTCCTGCAGAGTTTAGCTCCAACTTGCCTCAACACGCACCTGCCTGGAAGTTTCTAGTATGGATAGAAACCTTGATTATCTGGTTCAGATGTGTTTAACTGGGGTTGGAGCTGAACTCTGCGGGACAGTGACCCTCCAGGAGCAGGATTGGACATCCGTGCTTTAGTTTGCACTGTGACACATTCTTCAAAATTTTCAAAAAGTTTTGCACATCCCTGAAAGACCATTTTCATTTTGTTTGAGTTTATGCATGTTAGTGAGGAAGGAGAACCGTTGTGCTAATGTTAATGTTGAAGAATGTTGAGATGTTGAGAAAAGAATGTTGAGAGATTCATGGATGGGGGCTAAGCCTCTTTTAGCCCCTAAAATGTCTTTTCAATCGAATATTTTTAGACTAATTCCACTCTATCACCAGCCATCCAACATCAACAAAAAGCACAAAAAATGGCTTTTGGGATTTTTTTTTAACGAGAGAAAGAGGAAGCGAGATATGAGAAGACATGTAGATCATATTGTAGCGGTATAATTTTTTTTCAAGTTTCGCCCTTTTGTTAATTGTTGCTTAAGATGAACCCAATAATTCAGACACATGAAACATCTTAAACTTTATCATCGACAATGGGGCAAAACTAAACTAAATAAAGGACAGTGTAATTCACTGCAACCTAAACAGTGCAACGCATCGATGCACTGACTTGTTCAGGCCGTGGAAATGGAACAAGATCATGGATGGGAAAAGCACTGGAGGTTGAGGTATTTGTATATTTTGGTTGGCAAGTGCTTCTCCTGTTTATCACTGTAAAGCTGTCTTGAAACAAAAAGTGCTGCTATATAAATAAAGGTGACTTGACTTCGTGTGTCAGAGGCCTTTGACATTCCCTGCTCTACCATCCATGATATTATTCATCGCATAACTGATGACATCCTGAGGATGTTCAAGAGAAGGGTCCACTTGCCAGATCCAGATGAATTGGAGGACATTGGTGCAGGGTTTGCCAACCATGCTGACTCCTCAGCTTTCCGTCATGTAGCTGTCAGCATCGATGGGACACATCCGAATTAAGCCTCCTGCTGAGAACAGGAAGCTCTTCCACTCACTCCAACTCTAAGTCATCTGTGATCTAAATATCTTAACTGGTTTCCTGGTGCTGTGCCAGGGTGGGACAAGGGACAAAACTGATTTTAGATGTCTAACTAATATTTAACTACTATTTAATTAAACAATCCTTCCAGTGGTTTGCTTTTGTCCTTTTAGCAGTATATGCCTCATATGTTCGCTCTTTACAAAGTCCATTACATCAGGGTTTGTGTGGATCTCATGTGATTGATAGGTTGCCCCGCCCTCACAATAGTAAAGAGAAAAGAGGATGGGCTGTTTTCTTTTAGGTTAGGGTTAGAGTAATGCACTTAGTTTAGGGTAAAGTGCTGGGGATTGCACTACGTCCTCACATAGATAGCTACAAACAGGTGCGATTCACATATGCCTCCATCTCATGCTCAGTGACAAATTGTCTAATGTGCAGATAGAAAAGCATAGTATAGAATGTCTTTTATATTATTAAAGATTACAAAACTTAAAATTGTAAGCGCAACAGAAGCAACAAATACTTGCTCAATTTCTTTTTGGGCTGCGTTGTGTGCCCTGTAAATAGCACTTTGTTTTTTGAGCACCATTTTATTAAATTTTGAGTGTCATCTGTCAAAAATATCATTTAACATGGCTGAATCAAATTGACTAAATTAGCTTATTTTAAGTTAGTTCAGGTAAGTTTCTTCTGAGAAACACTGCCACTTTTTTACTGTGTAGAATTAGAAGATCATTGTCCAAACATTAGGCCTAGTGCTGATTGCCCTGCTATGAAAGTGGTTGGTATGGTAATATATCACTGATTCTTGAGATAAGGGACAAAACATGTCCCAAAAACAAAAGCACAATAAAAATAAAAGAATATCAACACAATAAAAATACTTAAAAAGTTACATCTAAGGGAAATTTGTATACTCAGGACATTTATTGCATATACTTTTAAATATATATATATATTTAAATACACAGTTACATTAAAAGTTGCATACAAAAAATGTAAATATTGAATTATATTTCCCATTAAAAAATAGCTATAAAAGTTGTGTCCTCACTTTGCGTCAACTCCGTCAGGATTTTTTTATAATTCTAAATAAATCAGGCAGTGTCATGGGCAGCTTTAACTCTGTGGAGCACTTACTATTTCCGGCTCATTGTGGATCTCACAGTAGGACAAAAAGTCCTGGAAGTTATGTATTTTTTAATATTTTAAACAAACATTGAAGTCTCTGCGGTCACAGCCTTAACATGTCAACTTCTTCATCGCTGTATAATAGTTTCTGTAAGTAGTTGTGGGATAAATCTTGCCATTTTGATAAGTTTATTAAGGCAGCTACAACTGAGAGAAAAAACTAAATTGCTCCACTGTAAAACACATGGTTACGGTGGGGAAAAAAAATCTATTTTGTCAACTCCATCAGGTTTTATGTCTGATCCGTTGACAAGTGCTCTCAAAAAGTCGGTATAATGTGATTTAATGTAAGTTTTTTGCATATGGGGGATTTTTCTAATGCTGTTTGCATGATTCTGCATGACTCTATTTACATATACTGTATATTTGGCCTCAGCTTAACCTTTGTCAACTCAGTCAGTATTTGTCCAGTGTTTTACACCGTCAGGTGAAGGTTGTTAATTTTGAAAGAAATGTCTCATTATTTTTTCAATTTGTGTAAAAATGTTAAAACAATGGAACGAAATGATATTATGTCTTAATTACCGAAGAACATTGTTGATATGTTTAATATTAAAAGGAGGGAGGAGAATTAAGGAATTTAGAAACTGGGATGTTCACAATAGTGTGAAAACAAACAAAAAATAAATAATGTATTTTGTGATTTAGATCCTTTACTGAACACCAATATTACATAACTGAAGACTTTACATTGGATAGTTTAAATTAGCATGCTTTTTAGTGTCTGACAGAGTTAAGTTAATTGTTAATTGTATAACACAAATTAAGTTATTGTAACGTAACAGTCCACTGGAGGCAAGCTTTGATGAACGCAAGTGTAGCTTTTATTTGTAAATCCCAAGTGAGCAAACATAAACGATGACTTTACTTGGCTTGACAACAGACTTGATACAGACTTGACTAAAACTCACCAACAGCAGGTTACATAAACGAACAAACAATACTCGACCAGGACCATGGCAAACACGAGGGTATAAATACACAAGGACTAAGGACTAGACAAAACACCTGTGAGCAATGAGACAATGAACCAATGAGAACATGACAACAGAACACAAGACAAAGGAGCACATGAGGGCAAGGGAATCACATGACAAGACCAGGAAGCAAGACAGTGAACAAAGCAAACTAAGAAACATGATAGTGAACATGACAAACTAAGAACATGAAACATGAACAAAACCCCAAACACACTGTGACAGTTATGGAGTGAATAAATATAATTTTTTTGAAAAAATGTTTAGAAATAAGCATGTTCCCTTACATGGTTCATTATCTGTCTACAAAAATAAATAATAATAATAATGTAGTGATAGTTTTTATTTTTTAACATCTAAAACATGTTTTGTCCCTTATCTCAAGAATCAGTGATATATTGTATTATGTTAAAATATTTCATATGACTGACTCAAGTCACCAACTAATTTATAATTTGAAGTTTTGGATAAATCAGAAACCAAAACATTATTTTACAATGAAGCGCACGTTTTCCCAATTAAACTGTAAGACCCGTACGTTGCGCTAATTTGTCATTACTATAACGGGGATCAGTGTCAAGACAAAATCTTCAGCTCCCTAAGGATTACAGCTGACAGTGTTGGGTAAATTAATCTAAAAAATAGTTAATTAGCTACTAATTACATCTTCAACAGTGTAATTAGATTACTGTACTAATTATACGCTCTCTATAAAGTTTACAATACAAGGATAGACATGAAACTGCTCTTTTAATTCTTTCAAATAAATAATAGAAAATTTGCATAAATTATTCTTGAACTGACTAATTTAAAGACGGGTTACATTAAAAACATAAATTTTAATATCAGAGGTTAAATTATGATGTTAAATCCACTATTATTTTATTTAGAATTGTTCTATAGTCTATACAATATTTAATACCAATACATCAGAAGTAACTAATTAAATTACTGAAAAATTAAGAGTAATCCTTTACTTTTCAAGAGAAAATAAATTACTGTAATCAATTATATATAATGCATTACACCCAACACTGACAGCCATGAGTGCATATCTGGTGCATAGATCATAGAGTGCAGATTGAGGTAGGATTAATTATGCATCATGCAATAGTTTACGTGATTTTTTTTTTTTTTTTTTTGAATCTGCCACTAAAAAACGATGAGAAGAGGGAGGCAGCTCAAAATCCACAAAAATTTGACTTATTTAAATAAAAATTGGCTTATTTAAATGTGAGTGATTCAAAGTCAAATATGTTGGTAAAATATAGTTATAATATGGTTAGAAAGAATATATACACTGCCCTCAATTATTTACACCCAAGAACACCTATAAAGTTTCAGCTTGCCTGCACATACGCTAAATTGCCAAATGTATTGGGACACCCCTCCAAATCATTGAATTCAGGTGTTCCAATCACTTCCATGGCCAAAGGTGTATAAAATCAAGCACCTAGGCATACAAGACTGCTTCTACAAACATTTGTGAAAGAATGGGTTGCTCTTAAGTGGTCATTGAATGCATGCGTGGTACCGTGATAGGTCTCAAGTCCATTCGTGAAATTTCCTCACTACTAAATATTCCACGGTCAACTGTTAGTGGTATTATAACAAAGTGGAAGCAATTCAGCCACAAAGTGGTAGTGGTAAAATCACTGAGCAGGGTCAGCGGATGCTGAGGTGCACAGTGTGCAGAAGTCGCCAACTTTCTGCAGAGACCAAAATGGGTTTCCATGGCCGAACAGCTGCATCCAAGCCTTACATCACCAAGTGCAATGCAAAGTGTCGGATGCAGTGGTGTAAAGCACACCGCCACTGGACTCTAGAGCGGTGGAGACGTATTCTCAGGAGTGACGAATCGCACTTCTCTGTCTGGCAATCCGATGGACGAGTCTGGGTTTGGCGGTTGCCAGGAGAACGGTACTTGCCTGACTGCACTGTGCCAAGTGTAAAGTTTGGTGGAGGGGGGGATTATGGTGTGGGGTTGTTTTTCAGGAGTTAGGCTTGGCCCCTTAGATCCAGTGACAGGAACTCTTAATGCTTCAGCATACCAAGACATTTTGGACAATTTCATGCTCCCAACTTTGTGGGAACAGTTTGGGGATGGCCCCTTCCTGTTCCAACATGATTGCGCACCAGTGCATAAAAGCAAGGTCCATAAAGACATCGATGAGCGAGTTTGGTTTTGAGGAACTTGACTGGCCTGCACAGAGTCCTGACCTCAACCCGATAGAACACCTTTGGATTGAATTAGAGTGGAGACTGCGAGCCAGGTCTTCTTATTCAACATCAGTGCCTGACGTCACAAATGCGATTCTAGAAGGATGGTCAAAAATTCCTATAAGCACACTCCTAAACCTTGTGGAAAGCCTTCCCAGAAGAGTTGAAGCTGTTATAGCTGCAAAGGGTGGGTCAACTCTATATTAACCCTACAGAGTAAGAATGGGATGTCATTAAAGTTCATGTGCATGTGCAAAACTTTTGGCAATATAGTGTATTTTAAAAGGTTTCTCAAATAAACTGTATACACTGTGACCGAGCGATAATGAAATGCATTACTATTGTTTATTTTGGATGCATTTTGTTTCTGTTTAACTTGGTGTGAGAACGAAAAAAATAACTAAGGTCTAAGGTCACGAGTAATCAGAGATCAGTTCACTTTACTTAGAGATTAAAAAAAAGAAAAGCATTTTAATTTGTTGAATTGTTTGGCAGAACGCATTATTCAGATGTGGCCAATAATGACTAATTGACCCATTAATTGTCATCCTGTGAAAATTTGGATATCAGACCAGTCTGAGGATACGTGCCATATTTAATCAACTAACTGTTAAAAGTGGCACAATAACTTTAGAAATGACTAAAGACTGTGACGAACTGTATCACTGGGTCCAGTCTGCTTGGGCTTGATAGTTACTTGAGGCTATATTGTTTAATGTACCGTGTAAGAACGTTTAAAAGTAAAGCTATAGTGGAAAAGAAACATACTTCATAGATTTTATCATTCAGTGTGTGTGTGTGTGTGTGTGTAGATGAGGTCCATATGGAGGATGTGGGGCCCCTGCGTCTGAGGATGCGCAAGCGTCTGCTGTGGGACGAGCCGCTGCAGATCTCCTGGCTGATGGAGGCCGAGCCGTTCACCTCCTCCCTCCAGATGGGGGGTCCTGTGGCTGGCGGCAGCATGACCCTGGAGCAAAAGACCACCTTTGCCTTTGTCATCTTCCTCTTTGTCTTCCTCTGCATGCTGATCGTGCGCTGCTTCCGCATCCTGCTGGACCCGTACCGCAGCATGCCCACCTCCACGTGGGCAGATGGTCTGGATGGCCTCGAGAAGGGCCAGTTTGATTACACACTGGCTTAGAAGACACATACACACGTGGTGATGAAGGCAAACAATCTTTTAAGTCGAGCGCTGAACATCCTAAAGTCATTCACAAATACATGACACTGTGTAGAAGAAATACATCAAGAATACAGTTATTCTGCATATGAGCAGCTCCACCACAATCTTGCAAAGATGATTAACACACACACATTGTGCTCACTGCCATCCACATATACAAGATGTTTCAGAAAAGTAGTGTAAAGTGCTTTATTACAGACTGAATGGATCTTGAGCTCTTTATTAGTGCTGGGACACAGGGTAGCCCTCTTTTTTATCCTCCCAAAAATCAAACCCTTGTTTCCTCATATCTGTGCTGTCGTTAACTGCCAAGTACAAATCTCTAGAAGAGAAGCTCTTTCTAAACCGTTTATAAGCACTTCATAAACACTTATGACGCTTTTGTCAAAATAGCCTTAAAAAAACGTGCACTGTAATCGGCCACTGTCAAGTTTACATGTTTCATTACTGGCAATTACTGCAGTGCTTATTGTCACATCCTGGGCCTTTTTTTAGAAATCTTTAGGTAATACTAATACAAAGTTAAAATATGCTATTAGATGAGCTGTTGATTCATTGTGTACAATATGTAGGTCTCTTCACGGGTTCTGTACATTTGAAATCTCATTAGGAATCACAGGATTTGTCAGCCTTAGCACAACAAATACTCTGATCTTAGATCATGTCTATATCTGTAATTCATAGACTGTAGTTTCGCAAGCCTTAATATGCGAAGCTGCCATCAGCAGAACCATCATAATGTGAAGTTGCATGACCCATTTGAGCCTTTGAGCCAAACGCTAATCTTGAAGATCCATCATGATGGTGATAATCACACACTTATCATGATGACAGTGTTAATGGGCTATGATGCAAATGCTCCTCTGCCCTGTCTATCATAGTTCATCTCATTGATGATTGTGATTTTTGTTGCACTAATTCATTGTACCTGCTGTCACTGTGAAAGAGCCGACAAACTTTAGAGCACTTAGTAAAGGACGTTTAATGGTATGTGTCATGATAAAGATTTAACAATCATTCAAAAGTAATAGCTGCTCATTTGTTTTTGAAAGACTGAAGTGATACAAAGCACTAAACAGCTCTGTCTGTGAGTTTAATGTCTTGAACAGTACAGTACGTGGAGCCTCAAATCAATGAGAATTTGTATTTAGACCTTCATACTGTTGTAAAAAATAAATGTCCAGTAAGAGGAGTAATAACTGTATAAGCACCAGTATATTCAAACATAAAATGCTTCATAATTATAATGCTTTGTTTTAGTGGTGTCACAACCCCATTTATGTTTCAGAGAGATGAATAATAAAATGTTTCCAAAGCAGTATAAATGTAATTTCCTTTTTCATTGTATTTCCATATTATCCGCTTTGAGTCATATTAAAGGGTTAGTTCACCCAAAAATGAAATGAAAAATACTCAATCGGAGTTATATAAAAAAAGTCCTGGCTAATCCAAGCTTTATAATGGCAGTGATTGTTGCTCTGTTTTTGAAGTCCAAAAGTGCATCTATACATCATATAACTGCTCCACACGGCTTGTCTTCCGTATTCAACTTACAGAAAAAGTGTAGCGCCTTCTGCAGTTCAAAATGGTTACGCTATGTCTGACAACACTGCACACCAGTTACGCTTGTCAGACGTAGTGTAAGCATTTTGAACTGCAGGAGATGCTACACTTTGTCAAATATGGATATTTTTCTTACACAAATGCATCGCTTCGCTTCAGAAGGCCTTTAGCCGTGTGGAGCACATTATATGACGGACAGATGCACTTTTATGGACTTTAAAAACAGCTCCTATAAAAAATAACTCCTATTTTATTCGTCTGAAAGAAGAATGTCATATACACCTAGAATGACTTTAGGGTGAGTAAATCATGGGCTAATTTAATTTAATAATTTTTGGGTGAACTAACCCATTAATAGTGATGATTCCCCCTGTAGGACACCTACACACACATAATAACATTATCGATGTGCATCTTGAGACAAAACAATGGCACTGACATATTTTTATATCATATTTTTATATTTGCTTTCAGTTAAAACGGCTCAAACATGCATTTTAGTCTGGGACTAGATTTAAGACAAGTCGTCTGTGAAACTGGGGGTAAATCTTTAAGCCATACTGATATTGAGGGGGTTGTGGGGAGATCCAGGTCAGGACAACAATGTTCTGTGCCGTAACAAGCATGGTTCAGAGGTTGACCCTGAGATAAGGGTGATCGTTAAATCCATCTTATGATTTCCTCCTAATCAGTGGTTCCTGGAGCCACTTTTTGACACACATATTTCAAGTCTTGGAGTTTCTAGACATTCTCCCTAATCAAAGGTTAGAATTATTGTATTTCTACAGGTAACTGCAATGAGATCTGACTGATTGTAAGTTTATTACTTACATTATTATTGCAGAGATGGAAAAGTAGGCATATGTGAGATGTTTCTAATGGAATGAAGTTACAAATGCTCAATTTTTTTGATCAACAATAACATTAGTGTTTGTTTGTAATTACATGCCAATGGTTTCAAGACATGTTGTCTATATTGAGCCTGTGTCTGGTGTCTACAGACCACAAGAGGGCAGCAGCTGTCCTCCAGGACAACACAGACATCACAGACAGGCAGCATGTGGCGGGCTTCTGAATGTCTTCTTATGGTTTGGGTTATTTTAGTCCAATAAATGTCATGTTCTATTTTCATTTGATATTCAGGCAGTTTCAGGGTTAATAGAACAGCATTTACCTCACAGCAGTGTTTCTCAACTCCAGTCCTCAGGACCCCCCTCCCGGAATGCTTTAGATGTCTGAATATTCATAACACTAAGAAGCTGATGAGTTGAATTAGGTGTTTTAATGAGTGAGAAATCTAAAACATTCTGGGAGGGGGGTCCCGACTGTGTACCGCTGCCTTACATTATTGGAAAGACAGCAATGCTGTAATATTTTGTTTGTTCATATTGACATACTGCTTTATTTGCACATTCAATGAACAACAACTAGGATGCCATTAATGCTTAATTCAGCATCCCTGCGCCCCTATATGGACAAGCGGTTTGGAGAATGAATGGATGGATGAATGGTTCATGGACCATGGGAAATTTGAAACAAAAGTGAGGCTTTTTAAAGCTTCTTCAACCAACAATGAATGGATGATTGAATGAAGCATTAACTATGAAAATCAATGTAATAATGAAATAAACAACTCATACACTTACAAATTCTTAAGTTGCAAAAACACTAATATATGTAGAAGTTCCAACCATTCATGTTTTGCTGGGAAGGAGGAGAGGAGTAGAGACGATGAAACCGGGAATGGAGTAAACACTGGAACTGTCACGTTTTGAGTTTTTTTTGTTCATGTTTAGAGTTTGTTTTTGATCTGTTCTGTTGTGTTCATGTCTGTGTTTCTAGGTTGTTTTTTCTCGGTTGTTAATTAGTTCAGTCTTCCTTGTCCCCTGCCTGTATGTCTCCATGGTTACTGATTGGTTCAGGTGTGTTTAGTTAATTAGCCCCTCTTGTTTGCTATCTATTTAAGCCCTGTGTTTCTTTCTGTTCATTGTTAGTTCTACGTCGTGTTATGTTGGTTCTGTTCCTGAGATTCTGTTTTGTGAAGATTTGAGTTTATTTCTAAATAAAGACTCCTGCACTTAGATCCTGTTTCATCTCTGCTGCAAACAACACTGACAGGAACCGACGATGGATCAGAGGATGGAGAAGTCATGTAAGTAAGGAATTCTGAGGGTGTCTGTGCTTGTGCTTTGACAGGACCAGACAATGTGTGAGTGAGTCAATATAGTCACTGATGAGAGTGTCAAGTTAAGTCAAATAACTATTATTTTTTTATAGCGCTTTAACCAATACAAATAGTTTCAAAGCCACTTCACAATAAACAGGAAAGTAAAATAATAAATGATGTGTGTCTCCTAGATACCAATATTTCATTTGAATGCCACATTTCTAGCACCTGTAAAATGGCATTCTTCCATCTTAAAAATATATCTAAACTACAACATATGATCTTAATGACAAATGCAAAAATGTTAGTTTATGCGTTCATGACCTCAAGGCTAGATTATTGTAATGCTCTACTGGGTGGTTGCTCTGCACGCTGTAGCGACTGAGAAATCAGACACAATTATTTGTCCAATTTAACAATCTTTAAAACTCACTCTGAGGTCTATGGACCCATCCCCCAAAAGACCCATAGGAGCAAGAAGAGGCCTCTGGTTACAGGACACATAGGAACTGATAAGGTTTACGACCAGAAGGAATTTGCAGAGAGCTGTGACTCCCACTCAATTCTTTTTTACAAATAAACCATCTTAAACCCATATAGCCTATATATAACCACTTGAGAAATATATAAACATATATCCATCTCAGGATTTTTCTTTTATAGGGTTTGGTCTATGTATTAATTCAATCTCTGTTGGAGAATTGCATACTATGATTAACGAAATTCATGTGTATGTATATATGTTTGGTGTCTACGAAGTTGTAATTTAAAGGTCTGAATGATTGTGTATATGATATGTCAATACCTGTGCAACATTAGTATTACAAGAATCTTTAATAATTCCTTCATCAGCAACCAATCTACAAACGATCTGCTTGAGACAAAGGATCATAAAAATTGTGCACAATACATATCTGGTTCTGACTCCCTGCCTGCAAACAAATTGTCACTTAAATGATCAAATTTTTTTGTTTTTTTTGTTACACGCTCTAAACGCTGTAAATGCGAAGGAAGAATTATTTTTCTGTGGCCATGAAAAATACCCTTCTCTTAGAATTAATAATCATTACTGAGTGTTCACAGGATGAACAGATTGATTGATCGTAATGTTAATGTAGCTACATCAAGTCAATCTCATTAACTGATTCAAATATTCATAATTAATCATGAGTTATGAATAATTATTAATATTTCCCCTTTGAGCTAACTCGCTACAGACCTGCGCCTAGACCACAATTCATCCCCCAAAGCGTCTGCAGAGATTGCATCAACTAGACTCTCCCCTGTGAAGGCCACATCAACAGGACAGCCAGTGGCACTGATCCTCAACAAGCTCGTCTCCAGTGTGATGACTCCGATCTTCAAACAGATGGAACTGGACAAATATTCTGAATGTTCCGATCAAATCTGACTTATGCAATATTGCCTGAATCATAATCATACACTTTTCATTCGTTGGCCAGAGGAGAACTGGCCCCCTGACTGAGCCTGGTTTCTCCCAAGGTATATTTTCTCCATTCTATCACCTGATGAAGTTTTGTTTCCTTGCCACCGTCGTCTCTATTGCCTTTGGCTTTTGGCTTGCTTAGTTTGGGGACACTAAATATTCAGCTATATTACTGATCTGCCTGCATTGACACCACATGAGAATTGAACTGAGCTGGACAATGACATCACTGTTTTCTCCAGAGCGGCTGTCCAGCCGAATCAAATTTTGTTGCATTATTTTCCTGTTACCACTGTAAAGCTGCTTTGAAACAATCTGTTGTAAAAAGCGCTATATAAATAAAGGTGACTCGACATGTATTCCTTTCAGTTCCCGCCTGTCTTCTGTCTCCATGGTCCCACATTATGAGTTTGTTTGGTTCAGCTGTGTTTATCACCTTGTTATCTGCACTACTTAAGTTCCTGCATTTCTTATGTTCATTGTCCGGTCTCGTACACGTATGGTTGTGTTTGCGTTGCCTGCCTGTTATACTACTTTGGGGAATATTATTAAATATCGTTGGAACCTTTCACCTTCATCTTCGTGCCTTCATCTGCAGAGCAACAGTTATAACTGCCCTATAGGCAGTGATTTTGCAGGCAGAGTTTGTGCACAGACACCTCACAAAACTGATTTCAGACGTCTGAGGCATGCAGCACAACGGTGTAATGATCTACAAAAACAATAGTCCATTTTTATTTATATAGCGCTTTTTACAATGCAGATTGTTTCAAAGCAGCTTCACAGTGTTAAACAGGAAAATAATGCAACCGAATTTGATTCGGCTGTACAGCCGCTCTGGAGAAAACGGTGATATAATCCAGCTCATTTCAATTATCATATATATTCAAGTAATGTAGTTGACCTAGTTAATTTAGTTTAAAATTTAGTGTCCCCAACTGAGCAAGCCAAGCTAAAGGTGACAGTGGCAAGGAACCAAAACTCCATCAGGTGGCATAATGGAGAAAAATAAACCTTGGGAGAAACCAAGCTCAGTCGGGGTGCCAGTTCTCCTCTGGCCAATTAACAAACAGTGTATGATTATTATTTTGGCAGCCTTACAGGTCAGAAGTAATATTAGATCGGAATATTCGAAAGATCGGAGGCATCGGAGACGGGTTTATTTAGGTTTATTGAGGATGGCGTCGATTAAACGATTATTAAATAGGAATATTCGCAATATCTGCGTCATCACGCCAGAGATGGATCCATTGAGGATGACATGTCGATGAGCAATTTCAGAGGGTAGACTAATTGACACGGTCTCTGCAGACACTTCAGGGATGTGTTGGTAATGTCTGGGCGCAGGTCCACCATCTGATCTGGATACAGCCCGGATCCGGCTGACTGCGGTAAACCTCGGGATAAACAGAGAGACTAACATTCTTCTTATGATGTAACGAGTACATCAGGTGTTATGGGAAGTGTTCCCGGTTCTGTGTATGCGACGTTTAATAGGGAGCCAGTGCAGTGTTGACAGAACCGGGCTAATATGGTCATACTTCCTGGTTCTAGTAAGAACTCGAGCTGCTGCGCTTTGGACCAGCTGCAGTTTAAGCGAGCAGTGCAACCACCCAGTAGAGCATTACAATAATCTAGCCTTGAGGTCATGAACGCATGAACTAACTGTTCAGCATTTTGCAGTGAAAGCATATGCCGTAATTTAGATGTATTTTTAAGATGGTAGACTGCAGTTTTACAGATGCTAGAAACGTGGCTTTCAAATGAGAGATTGGTATCAAAGAGCACACCCAGGTTCCTAACTGACGACGAGGACTTGACAGAGCAGCCATCAAGTGTTAGACAGTATTCTAGGTTACTACATGTGGAGTTTTTTTGTCCAATAATTAAAAATTCTGTTTTTTCTTAATTAAGTTGCAGGAAATTACTAGTCATCCAATTTTTTATATCAGCTATGCATTCTGTTAATCTTGTGAATTGGTAAGTTTCGTCAGGGCATGAAGAAATATAGAGCTGAGTATCGTCAGCCTAACAATGAAAACTAACGCCATGCTTCATAATGATATCTCCCAGTGGTAGCATGTACAGGGTGAAAAGCAACGGTCCTAGCACTGAGCCCTGCAGTACTCCATACTGAACTTGTGATCGGTGTGACATCTCTTCATTTACTGCTACAAACTGAAAACGGTCAGATAAGTACCAAACCATGCCAATGCAATTCCACTAATGCCAACATAATTTTCAGATATTTTCAGAAATTTCAGAGATATACAACCACGATCGGATGATAAGAGTAAATCATTTGTAACTCTAATGAGAGGGGAAGAGAGAGCTTTGGTGATAACTGTGAAATATTAAATTATTACAATACTAATTTCTCACTAAAATTAAATAAAGTTAAGGGGAAAAACATTTGCATACAAACTGACCACCAACCACAACTTTCAGATGCCATTTTATTTAGTCACCGTTGCGCACAAAACTGATTTTGCACAGACTTCTGAAGCAGTGTAACAGTTTAATGATCTACAACAAAATAGAGCGAGCTTTGGTGAAAACACAGAAAGGCTGTGGAGATGCATCTATGCTGCCTTCAAAAATCAATCAGATGAAGGTATCTCAGGAGACAGGAAGTGAAGGTAACTTTGGATTCGGACGTTCCTTGATGCCTTCCTACCTTGGAATGCCTCAGAAGAAGGCTGCATTTAAGTTTTCGGATGCAGCCAAAATGTGCAGTGCTGCGAGTCTGATACAGGTATTTCTGACTTTCACAATGGATTTTTACAATATTTGCAAAAGAGATTTTTGGAAATCTAGAACTGATATTTCCTGATGGCACACTGAGGCAAAAGATACAAATAAAGCATCTATTGTGAAGCATCTAATGTATGTATGACTTTTCCAGAGCTCTGTATGAGCACCATCTGGACTTGCAGTTCATAACAAGAGTAACCTTTTCCTAATCACTTCAGTCCAAGAGTTTTATTGATTACATTTAAACCCCTGCCAGCATTTGCATTTGAATGTTAACTTTAACAGCAGGCCATCAACCCTACGAGACCTTGTAAATTCCAGCGGACTGCTGTTGTGCCTTGTTGAGCACTTTAGGACAAAGTGTGCATCCGTCTTACCTTGCTAAACTTCTATTTACTGCAGACGTGAAGCTCTGAAAAGCTTTGGCACACTAAGAGGAGGAAACAGAACCGAAAGCAGCTACATTTGTAAAATTTGATGTCAACACAGAGCTCAAGACTGCAAGGTCTTCTCACTGTCTTTTTAGTGGCAGAATAAATGCAGTCTAGTAACCATGGTCTAAAAGGGTTGTCCCTATTCTCTTAATGAGTAATGGTGTGTTTTGGGCATAACGTGCAATAAAACCAATCAGAGTCTCATCTCCAATTCCCTTTAAAAGCCAGTTGCGCTTGCACCATGGCGGATTCACTATTTACATGGCGGAATATAGACACCCTCAATCTGATGAGTCCGTTTAAATACATGTGTGTATTGCCACGTTTGGTTAAATAAGTAGCCAATTTCATTCGTTATTATTGCAAATAGGTAATTCTGATACATGCAATAACTATTCGTTATGACATGTAGCCATTTTTATCTTTATGTACATAATAATAATCTTTTACAATGTAATCCTTTTATTTTAAATATTTGGCATGTTTGTGTGCTGCTGCGTGTTGCGCCGGGTGTATGATAGGGCCCTAAGTCTCAGTTATAAGTGATAAGTTTTATGTGTGTGATTCACTATAAGGGTCATTTGTTTGTGAATCAGAATCTGTTCATGCTGCATTCAGTTTTGGTATTGCTGGCCAGTAAATAAAGCAGTGTGGGAAACACTGTCTGTGCCAAAGGAGCAATAAACTAAGCAAAAAATTAAACATCCTTTCAATTTCAACTACTTTTATTTCCAGCAAATGTCTTAATGTGTAAATATGTTTATGAACATTACATAAGATTCAACAACAGATATAAACTGCAAAAATTTCACAGATATTTGACAAACAGAAGTGGAACAATCAGACCCTGATCAAGGGATCAATATGAAAAGTAACGGTCAGTATATGGTCTTTCCAGCAGCTGCTTTAAGTCCTTAAGTTTATCTCGTCCACATGGAACAGCATCAGATCTGCCAGCTCTTGCTGTGAGATGTTAATCCACTCTTACTCCATGACACTTGCAGGTTCTCTAATACATCAAATCAAATCACCTTTATTTATATAGCGCTTTTTACAATGCCATTTGTTTCAAAGCAGCTTCACAGTGTTAAAAAAGGAAAATAATGCAACAGAATTTGATTCAGCTGTACAGCCGCTCTGGTGAAAACGGTGATGTCACCCAGCTCATTTCAATTATCATATAGTGTCAATGCGGGCAGATCAGTAATATAGTTGAAATTTAAGTGTCCCCAACTGAGCAAGCCAAAGGCGACTGTTGACACGCTCTCTGCAGATATTTCAGGGATGCGTTGGTCATGTCTAGGCGCAGGTCCACCATCTGGTCTGGATACGGCCCGGATACGGCCGACTGCAGTAAACCTCGGGATAAACAGAGAGACTAACATTGGCGTATATGCCATTCTTCTTATGATGTAACAAGTACATCAGGTGTTATGGGAAGTGTTCCCGGTTCCGTCTGACCTAGTTAATGCAGCCTAAAACAATCATTTAACTGATTTGAATAATATAAATTAAAAATGTTTTATGTGTATGCCATAGTAAAGAGATGTGTTTTTAGTCTAGATTTAAACTGACAGATTGTGTCTGCTTCCCGAACAATGCTAGGAAGACTGTTCCAGAGTTTAGGTGCTAAATAGGAAAAGGATCGCCCGCCTGCAGTTGATTTTGATATTCTAGGTATTATCAACTGGCCAGAATTTTGAGACCGCAATAGACGGGATGGAGTGTAATGTGTTAAGCTCGCTCAAGTACGGGGGAGCTAAACCATTTAGTGCTTTGTAAGTAATTAGCAAGATTTTAAAATGTATATGATGTTTAATAGGGAGCCAGTGCAGTGTTGACAGAACCCGGCTAATATGGTCATACTTCCTGGTTTTAGTAAGAACTCGAG
Source organism: Rhinogobio ventralis (assembly GCA_039654625.1). Classification (NCBI taxonomy): domain Eukaryota; kingdom Metazoa; phylum Chordata; class Actinopteri; order Cypriniformes; family Gobionidae; genus Rhinogobio; species Rhinogobio ventralis. The sequence goes on along the minus strand of CM077215.1, from coordinate 20,446,273 downwards.
CTGCTGCGTTTTGGACCAGCTGCAGTTTATTTATTATGCGAGCAGGGCAACCACCCAGTAGAGCATTACAATAATCTAGCCTTGAGGTCTGTTCAGCATATTGCACTGAGAGCATGTGCCGTAATTTAGATATATTTTTAAGATGGTAGAAACATGGCTTTCAAATGAGAAATTGGTATCAAAGAGCACACCCAGGTTCCTAACTGACGACGAGGACTTGACAGAGCAGTCATCAAGTGTTAGACAGTATTCTAGGTTACTACTTGTGGAGCTTTTTTTTTGTCCAATTATTAAAAATTCAGTTCCCTTTCAGTTGGTCACTGACGAATTGGGGATCACTTCTGGGAGCCCCTATCAGCTTCGAGATATAGAGAACAGGCCAATGGCCATTGGCGTGCAAGATTTGCATCTCGCGCTCCGCCCCGTGCCGCGGGTATAAACAGGAGGCGAATGCAGCGCACTATTGTCATTCACTTCGGAGCCGAACACGGTGTTGATGAAGGAGACTGTTCCTGCTTCAGCAGAGAGAGAGAGAGAGAGAGAGAGAGGGAGAGAGAGAGAGATTGAAATCACCTTTATTTACACCATATGTGTAAACCTGTGTTACCACTAAAAATATACATTACACAAACTAAATTACAAAAAGAAAAATTACATGACAAAATAATAAAAACAACCAAATAACAAAAACATTTAAAAAGTCAACAACAGATCATCATTTTCATTAACTGTACATAATACTCCATTTATGGCTCAAATATTCACAAACATTGGCAAGCACCCTACCAACTTGTAATATGCATGTTCTATCCTGAGTCTTGATTCTACCAAACCCTTGAACATCATCAAAGGATCTAAAGCATCTTTTCCAAGAATCTTATTTTTCCTCGTTCTCCAAATAGCGAGTTTGGCAGTTCCAAACACAAAATTCAATAAAACCGAAACATTTTTATGACTAACAGAATATTTTGGCCCAAAGATAAACAATTGGTGAGATAAAACTTCACCTAAAGATGATACCCATTGAAACCGAAAGGAAAACAAATTACCTAAACGTACACATTGCACAAAAAGATGAAAAATTGTTTCATTGTCAGAACAGAAAGTTTACCCCGACCCTACATTTGGATTGAGGTGCACCACATGTCTGTTCGTAGCTATTGCACCATGTACAATCCTCCATTGTAAATCACCAGTCCGTTTGTCAATGGGGCGTTTGTACAGTGACCGCCAGCTACCTTTAGGGAAGATGTCCACTCCAAAAAATTCCATCCATCTTGATGATGTTACTCCAGATAGAAAACATGCATTGGTCACTTTCACACAAGTCACATACAGAGCCTTTTTACCAGCAGACTCAAAGCTGTCCAGTTGAGGGGTTTTAAAAGACAATATAAGGTTTTCCTCCTCAATCCGTCCCCTTACGTTAGCAGTTATCATCAAGGACGGCAAATCATAGTCATACCCAGCCATCCATTCATTCATATGGTTAGAGTTACTGATAAAAAGTCGTTGATCATAATTCAGCTCTCCAACCACTTCACCAGTCAGCTGTTTCAAAAACCGAATAGACTTCATCCCGGTTCTCTCACTCAAGATCTCCAACCTGGTGCTTAAAATGTGACCAAGCTTCACGCATCCAGCAGCTATCAGCCGTGATGACAAACTGGCAGAGCTTAAGAGTCTAGAAGGCAAAAAAGAGTTCTGAAAAAATGGCTCTTCCATCAGCCAAAAACCTGCATGTATTCCAGCAGGTCTTGATACAGAAAAAACTTTCCAGGCTTCCATCACAGATCTATAAAAGGGAGTCAAGTCTTTTAGAGTAGTTTCATTCAGGTTCATTAAAAAGAGATGCTTATCAAGTCCCATATCGCCTGCTTTCCTCAAGAGTGCAACAGCAGTACTCGACCATGCCCATGTCAGTGTTATACAGCAATCTCTGAGCAGCTTGCAGACGAAAAGCCATGAGTCTAGATTTAATGTCCACAAGACCTTGCCCCCCTTCTTGCACTGGTAAAAAAAGGACAGCTGATCGGACCCAATGCTGCTCTGACCAAAAAAAATTCACGAGCATCCTTTTAATGTCCTGAACTAGTCCAGCAGGAGGTTGTAACACAATAAATTTGTGCCACAGAGCAGAGGCGACCAAATTGTTGGCAACTAAAACTCTCCCCCTATAGGATAGCTGGGGTAGCAACCAGTTCCATCAAGACAATCGGGTGCACACTCTCCAAAACGCCCTCCCAATTTTTCTTTTGAAAGTCAGCCGAGCCCAAAAACACACCAAGTATTTTTAAAACCTTCACTATTCCAGTTTAAGTTACCTGGTAGTTGCGGAAGATTCTCCAAATGTCTTTGACCTGACCAGAAAGCCTCAGTCTTATCCCAATTTACTTTTGCTGATGATGCACCTTCATACATATGAAGTACTTTAGACAGAGCTTTTATATCATTATTGTCATTGACAAAGACTGTAGCATCATCAGCGTAAGCAGTAATTTTAGTACTTAAATGAGGCATTGTAGGTATTGCTAAACCAGTTAAAGTTTTCCTTATATTAAAAAGTAATGGTTCAATAGCAATACTGTACAATTGTCCTGATAAAGGGCATCCTTGTCTAATGCCCCTTGAAACCAAAATAGGCCGACTTAGACCACCTCCCACTTTAACCATACAAGAAGCTCCAGTATATAACAACTGTATCCATTTAATAAAATCCTTAGCAAACCCAAATGCAGCAAGTAGATTAAAAAGATAGTTATGATCAACACGATCAAACGCCTTTTCTTGGTCTAATGCAATCAATCCAATCTCTGCATCAAACATTTTGCAGATATCCAATGTATCTCTTACCAAGAAAAGATTATCCATTATGGATCTCTTTGGAATGCAATAGGTTTGGTCTTTATGAATGATAAAGCAACAGGTCTCCAGTTCTTTAACAAAGTCAAATCTCCCTTTTTAGGTAGTAGGGACAACACAGCACGTTGACATGTAGCAGGTAAATTACCATCTTTATCACAAAAAACTTCATAAAGGTCCATTCGAATATATTTCCAAAAATGTTTACAAAATTCAGAAGTTAAACCGTTAATGCCAGGAGAGTGACCAGGTTTTAACTGTTCAACAGCAATAGTGAGTTCTTGAAAGGTAATTTGCGTATCCAAAGCAGTCTTAGAAACAGAGTCTATTTGAGGAAGTTCATGTAAAAGTTGTGCTGTACAATTAGAGTTACATTGATCAGCTTTGTAGAGAGAAGAATAAAAATCAACAGCATGACGACGCATTTCTATAACGTCATTTGTAATCTTTCCATCTGGAAGACGTAAACATGTCATCTGCTTATATTGTGCCACAGAATGTTCTAAATTTTTTTTAAAAAGCACTTGGGGCATCCATATCAGTGACTGATGTAAATCGTGACCTCACCAAAGCTGCCTTTACCTTCTCATTCAAATGAAAGTGTAACTGTTTCTTTTTCTGTTGTAAGTTACTGATAAAGGCTGGGTCCTGTCCTCTTAGCATTTCTGTCTCTATAGTCTCTATATCTCTGTCCAGGGCTTGAATAGTTTCTCTATGTTGGCAACATAGTTTTATTTGAGTTTTACCAACCTCCCACCATTGTTTTAAATTTTCAAATTCAGTTTTTTTTCCCTTCCAATACTTCCAAAATACCACAAAATGTTCAGAAAATGAAGCATCCTGCTACAATTTAGCATTAAAATGCAAATAAGAGGATTTGCTTGGAAACTGTCTCATATTTACTGAAATAAAAACTAAATGGTGATCAGAAAATCCTATGGGAGAAATGCAACAATCAATAACCCTGTTATTTAAAATTTTTTAAACATAGATTCTGTCTAATCGAGCAGCACTTACTCTATTGTCAGAAATTTTAACCCATGTATATTGTTTGTTTACTGGATGCTTAATTCTCCACATATCTAAAAGTTCAGCCTCTCTCACCAATTTTGACAAATAGTTAGAGGAAATCATATGAGGCTCTTCAGTATTACGATCCACATTGAAACACTCTGTACAGTTCCACCAATAATGATGTTTCCATCACTAAAATCTTGTTTTAAAACATTAGTTAATATACTAAAAAACTGTAGTCGCTCATGTCCCACATTTGGTGCATAAACATTTATGAAATAAATTGTCATCCCTTCAATAATAGTTTTAACAAAAACTAAACAACCTTTCACAAATTCTTCAGTTTTCTCAATACTAACTTTTCTATTTGGAGAAAAGAGAAGAGCAACTCCAGCACTCAGATTTGTACCATGGCTAAGTATATGCTGACCTTTCCACCACATCCCCCACTCTGCTTCATTATCACAATCACTATGGGTTTCTTGCAATAAAATTACATGTAGCTTTTTATTCTGCATTATTTCAGACACCAATGCCCGTTTATGTCTATCCCTCCCTCCATTAATATTTAATGAACCCACCCTCAAAAGATCCATTAATAGGTTTAGGAAGGAGAGAGAAAAAAACAGCAAAAGAAACCAAAAGAGACAAGAACACCACGTGATGCATGGCTAATCACTTATAAAAAATGCTTTTCGCCTCTTCTTTTTATCCACTTTTCTACATTTTCTAACGACTGTGACATGTTTTTTTTAAACGAAAAAGTTTCTTTTCACTCAACTGATCAAGACTCACATTCTTTTGGAGAACAGCCACTGATCTCTCAAATTTTTCAACATCAGGAAAAAAATCTTTAATGTTGACTTGTTTTCCAAACGTCTCAAGAAAGCCATTAATTTCCTCTAATGTATACAAAGAAAGGTCTTTAATGGACATATCTTGAGAATCACTTTCAGGTCTACATACAGAACCTACTTGTGAGTCACATTCATAATCGAGAAGAGAAACATCTTCATCAGATACATCAATCCATTGCACTACCATCATTAGTGACAACCAACTCTCTCTTTCTTGTACCCAAAAAAACAGGCTCCTCACACCTACTTGAACTTGGCCCTGCAATTTGAGTAGTATGCAATGCAAACTTTTTATGACCTAAATCGCTGCATTCGAAGCACCTTAAACTACCAGTTGTTGCGTACACCATATAAGATTTCCCTTCATGACGTACTCGGAATGAAACATCCATCGTATTCTCGGGGGAGTCCAGAAACATAAACACCTGTCTTCTGAAAGATTTGACATGTTTCAGAGACGGGTGTTTACATCCTAGTGTAATTGTTTTAAAACCACTGGCAAATTTGCCAAACCGTGCTAATTCCTGTCCCAACGCGTCATCCGGAATAAACCGTGGAACATTCGATACCGTGATTTTCGCTGTCGGAGCATGTAACGGGGAAACTTGAACAAAGTTTTCGTTTATAACGAGACCATTTTCGATTAAACGATTAACAAAGTTTTGTTCTTTCAAGAACACTACTACGGCTTTGTTCATACGAGAAGCAGACACAATATTCTCATGTCCTACTTCCCCGCCAGCCGAAATAAGCACGTCTTCCACCGTGACGCCGTCCTCTGGCACACACCTGAAGCCATTGCGCAAGGACAAAGACGGCATCTCCTCATGAGACGCCATCTCTCCTTGCGCAATATTCACTACAAAGAACTAAAACTAAATCTTAATCCAATTTAAACCATGCAACAAAATAAGAAAGGGGAAAAAAAAAGAAATGGAAAACCATAATTGAGACTAGGTGAATTTACACAGCTCAGGTCTCAACCCACTCCCAGCATGCAACAGAGAGAGAGAGAACGAGAGAGAGGGAGAACGAGAGAGAGAGGGAGAACGAGAGAGAGAGAGAACGAGAGAAGACGCTTCTTTGAGTGCTGGGAGAGAAGGCACGATCAGCGGCGGCCGCGAGCTCACTGATACAGTGATAAACTGCTATTTTTACAGCACTGTTGGTTTGGTGAGGGCGTTCCCAACGGTGAGTGCATACACAGGCTGCACTACTCTCCTGTGTTTTGCCGCGGTCGTTCCTGGGTGCTTCAGCACCTTTAAAAGAGCTTTCTTCTAAAAGAGCAGCGAGGGTGTGACACTGCGTCTTTTTCAAGACGTCATTCCACCCGTGCGTTTTCGGATGCGGTTGTTTCCTGTCCTTTGACGGCCACGATCCCTCTCGCATAAGCATGTTGAGATTGCGTTCGTGGGTGATCCATGTTCTCTCAGCACGCCGTGTGCCGTCTTGACGGCCACGCTCACGGTCTTACGTGCCTGCTGGTAAAGGGACCTAGCGTTTCATCTGGGGCTCTAGCAGAGGACAGATGTCAATCGCTGTATCGGAGAGAGGGCTGTTATAAGCTGGAAATGAAGATGATGCTGAGTTTCCCACTATATTGGTGTGTGCTCATGCTGAATCTGATTCAGACTTGACAGCCATGCTTTCCCGGGTGGCTGAGGTGTAGTGCAACGTGTAAATCGCCTTGCCCGCCCCCTTGCCTTTTTCCCGGATGTGCATTGGAAAGCTTTGGCAGTGTGGAACTAGCAAGAAAAAGCAGTGGGTTATGACCAATCTTGGACCTGTGAGTCCTGAACCGGGCCCTTCACAAACCGCCCGTTCAGATGTTGACGCAGAAGCGCACTTTCGAGTACATCCGTCCCCAAAATTGGTTTGCAGCGATCGACCTGAAGGTCCTTCCCTTCGGGGCTGTCCCTGTTGTGTCAGCCTGTTGGGACTTCGCTACTAGGCAAGTACGTTCTGGTCCGTACGGACAACACTGCAGCCGTTGCGTTCAACAACAAACAGGGTGGTCTACGCTCCCGTCGCATGTCACAACTCGCCCGCCATCTCCTCCTATGTGCCATTCACATTCCGGGCCTGCTCAATGGTGCGGCCGACGAGCTCTCACGACAGCCAGTGCTCCCCGGAGAGTGGAGACTCCATCCCCAGGTGGTCCTGCTGATCTGAAGTCGCTTTGGGACCGCACAGGTAGACCTGTTTGCCGCCCCGGACACAACCCACTGCCAGTTGTTTTATTCCCTGACCGAGGGGACCCTCGGCTCGGATGCTCAGGCACACAGCTGGCCCCGGGGCCTACGCAAGTATGCGTTTCCCCCAGTGAGCCTTCTTGCACAGACTCTGTGCAAGGTCAGGGTGGATGAGGAGCAAGTCCTGTTGGTTGCTCCGTACTGGCCCAACCGGACTTGGTTCCCGGAACTAGTGCTTCTTGCGACAGCACCTCATTGGCCCATTCCTCTGAGGAAGGACCTCCAACAGGAAAAACAACAGGAAGTGAGATATTTTGAATTTTCTTTGCAAAATTGTTGCAAATTTTGCCATTTCCAGACGGTGTACTTTAACAAACTCCTCCTAGAGATTTAATCAGATCAACATCATATTTGCACAGTCTAATTTAAAGGCCTTTGTGATGTTAAATTGTGAAGATCTTGAGCTTTCCCCGAAGGGCGTGGCCGTGGCGACCTGACAAATTTCGATGTTTCGCCATGAAACAGGAAGTTGTTGTGACCTGAAGACATCTACATGCCAATATTCAGTTACAGTCATAGCGCCACCTCTGGGCAACAGAAAAAGCCATGTTTTACATTGTGATGAGTATCCTCATTGAGATTTAACCAGAACAACATGTTTGGTGAGTCTAATCTTAAGGCCTTTGTGAAATTATGAAGATATTGAGTTTTCACTGAAGGGCGTGTCCGTGGCGGCCTGTCAAAGTCTGATGTTTCACCATGACACAGGAAGCTGTTGTAAGTCAGGCATACAATGTCCGATCTGCCCCAAACTTCACATGTTTGATAAGAGTCCTGTCCTGAAGACATCTACATGCCAATATTAGTTAGTCATAGCGCCACCTGCTGGAAACAGGAAATGGCATGCTTTACACTGTAATTCCCTCCCAGAAACGCATTTAAATATGCCATCAAGTCCCAAACATACTAGAAACATACTAAGACATCTACATGCCAGTATTCGGTTATAGTCAAAGCGCCACCTGCTCGCAGCAGGAAGTGTGGCACATTGTAGTGACTTTGCCATATTTCTCCTATATTTACCCACTTAAATGCATGTCGCCCACTATTCACTGTTTTCCTGAGGCCACCGGGTGGCGGTGCTCCCGGGTGCGAGGGCCCTTTTTGGATCCACTTAAACAACACCATCCTCAACTAACAGAAAACCCCCAAAACATTCCGGACCCCATTCGCACGACAACAGCACTTGGTGGCCCAAGAACGCAAACCATGAAATGGGTTTGAAATAGTTTTGAAACTATACCATCATCATCCCCGCACAGGCGATTCTGTGAAAATCATGACGTGTTCAGCCTATAGGCAAGCGCATTTGAATTTGTATGTGTGCATATGTGTTTTTATCTGTACAGAGGGCAAGGGAAGGGAAGGTTCCAAACTATTCCAAAGTTTGGGTGCTAAATAGGAAAAGGATCGACCGCCAGCAGTTGATTTTGATATTCTAGGTATTATCAGCTGGCCAGAATTTTGAGACCGCAATAGACGTGATGGAGTATAATGCATTAAGAGCTCGTTTAAGTACTGGGTAGCTAAGCCATTTAGTGCTTTGTAAGTAATAAGCAAGATTTTAAAATGTATACAATGTTTAATAGGGACCCAATGCAGTGTTGAAAGAACCGGGCTAATATGGTCATACTTCCTGGTTCTATTAAGAACTCTGCTGCTGCGTTTTGGACCAGCTGCAGTTGATTTATTAAGTAGAGCATTACAATAATCTAGCCTTGAGGTCAAGAACGCATGAAGTAACTGTTCAGCATTTTGCATTGAAAGCATGTGCCGTAATTTAGATATATTTTTTTCAGAATTAAGTTGTAGGAAATTACTAGTCATCCAATTTTTTTATATCAGCTATGCATTCCGTCAATCTTGTCAATTGGTAAGTTTCGTCAGGGCGCAAAGAAATATAGAGCTGAGTGTCGTCAGCATAACGATGAAAACTAATGCCATGCTTCCTAATGATATCTCCCAAGGGCAGCATGTACAGGGTGAAAAGCAACGGTCCTAGCACTGAGCCTTGAGGTACTCCATACTGAACTTGTGATCGGTATGACATCACTTCATTTACTGACTGGAAATCCTCACAGATATAATTTCTTTCTAAAAAGGAGCATAGTTGTGAAGACACTGCTCAGCAGCCATATCACCCTGTAACCCAAGACTGGTTTCCCACTGAAGCTCAGCAGGGCTGAGCCTGGTCAGTACCTGGATTAGAGACCTCCTGGGAAAACCAGGTTGCTGCTGGAAGAGGTGTTAGTGAGGCCAGCAGGGAGTGCTCACCCTGTGTGGGTCCTAACGCCCCAGTATAGTGATGGGGACACTATACTGTCAAAGAGTACCGTCCTTCGGATGAGACGTTAAATCCTGACTCTCTGTGGTCATAAATCCCAGGATGTCCTTCGGAAAAAGAGTAGGGGTGTAACCTTGGCATCCTGGCCAAAATTTGCCTATTGGCCTCCTGATTATCCCCATATACTGATTGGCTTCATCACTCTGTCTCCTCTCCACCAATAAGCTGGTGTGTGGTGGGCGGTCTGGCGCAATATGGCTGAATTAATTATTAATTTATTAAATTATTTTCTAGTATTTTTGACAGAAGGGGGAAGATTTGAGATTGGCCTGTAATTGACTAATTCTGTAGGATCAAGTTGGGGTTTTTTTTAATAGGTGGTTTAATAATAGCCAGCTTAAAAATTTTCGGTACATATCCTAATGACAAAGATGAATTTATGATATTAAGAAGTGGATCTATTACCTCTGGCAGCATCTCTTTCAGTAGCTTTTAGTCGGTATAGGGTCGAGCATACATGTTGTTGATTTAGACGATTTAATGAGCCAATTCTTCCTCTCCTATAGCAGTGAATGAATGGAATTGTTTCTCAGTGACACTACAATGCACTGTCTGATGCTATACTGTAGTAGATGGTTGTATAGTTATAATTTTCTTCCTAATATTATCAATCTTGCACGTGAGGAAGTTCATAAAGTCATTACAGCTGTACTGTTTGCAAACGTCAGAAGTTGAAGCTTTATTTCTTGTTAATTTAGCCACTGAATCAAATAAATACCTAGGGTTGTGTTTTTCTTCTAAGAGAGTCAAATTTTTTATGGCCTTTCTGTATGCAATTATGCTCTCCCTAGTGAAAAATAAATATACTAAAATGTAAGTTAAATGCATTTATTTTATGCTAAGTATACTGTAAATACATTAAATGAGAGATTTATGTACTATGTGCTAAATGAAAATACCCTATAATTGTACTTATTTCATGCTTTCTTCAAATGCACGCAGAGTAACTTCGTGCACTACAAATAAGTTGTAAAGTAGTACAGCTTTTACACATGCCATTACGGGAAATATACTTTAAATTGAATTACAGTGTGCTTTAAAAAAGTATACTGATTAGGTTCTTGTTTCTATCTACAACATTGTTTGAAACTATATTTAACTTGGCGTGTCTTCACCAAGATATTTGTCATAATACAAGTACTTTTTTTGTATGATTTTATTTAACAGAAAAGTTTCATATACACATTTTTATCATATAAAACTCCTTACAACAGAGGTTACTAGTGTACTAATGGAAACAAAAATATAAAATGTATCATTGAAACTATATTTTAACATTTTTAAATGCACTTTTTTTTTTACGACACTAAGTTCACATGTATATCTCTAATTTCATTCAGTTTCTACATGGACATGGAAATGTAGGAGAAAAACATTAGCAATGTGTCATTGCAATTCATACAAAAGAGAGACAAAAAAAAAAATTAGGACTGCATAAACGCTTAAATATCAGCCTATAAGTCAGGAAATACTATTAGTCCCTTTCAATATTGTTTGGCATTGTAATAACATAAATTTTGTCTTTTGACCTGATCATGATACATTTTCTTTGGAGTGAGTAAGGATGGATACCAAATACATTGTTTGTGTCATGCACTTCAGTCACAAATGTAGAGGAAATATTAAGTTAAACATCTTTGCAAAGTTCATTTCCAATTCTCGCAACCTTAACTAAAACACAAGAGATATGTGTCTTGGAGGTATCCAATTTAAAAGCCACAAGATTTATGATTTTACAGAGGGTTCCATCTTCCAACTGAACAACTGAGTTGTTTCTTTTTGTAAGAACAGGTAAATGTGATTTATTTTTATTTTTTTAATTTGATTGCTGCAGTACCAACATAGTTGCTTGTAACATCTGTGCAGTGAGGCATATTCTGTTGACTTTCATTAAAGCTGTTCCATTATTCTTGGAAATAGCTAAGATTTAAGTATATTTAAATGTTATCCTCAGGGTGTGTTAATCATGTTTTCGATGTGACTTTCTTTCGGTGCAAACCAATGTTTGTGTGGTATGAACTAATGCATTTTGTTTTTGCTTATAGATGTCGTTATGGCAGAATTTCCTAACACAACTCCAGTGGATGTGCAAAATTGCCTACGACTCAAGTGTAATAATGAGCAATTTGTAAATAAAAGAAAGGTTTAATTAGTGGAAAGTATTTTGTGACTTTTGTGATTTACATGTACAATAAAATGTACTTGCACACTACATTACTTGCATAATAAATGGCTGTGCACATTTTTTCCCAACTGCTTGAGCACACAAAGTCATAAACTGTAATTCCAAGATTTTCTTTTTTCAAGTTAATACTTGGACCATTTCATTTAAGCACATGGATTAAATTATGAAAGCTATATACACTCTAGGAACACTAACATTTTTATATGTTATGTTTAATGCATTTCTAATACACTAAAAATGCATTATAGAGAAATTCTATTTGCACCGCTTTTGCATGGTGGTGCAGTTGGTAAAGACCGTACCTTTGTACAGGAGGGACCTGGGTTCAAATCCAGACAAGCACAAGATTTGGGAGTTGTTTGTATACAAAGTGGTTTGTATGAAATGTCAGTGTAAAGCAAATATTCAATCCTGGTGTATAAATCACTGTAAGTATATTATGAAGAAATACCAATATTTTTTTCAGTGCTCTCACGGTACTATTAAACAGAACTCCTAGCCTGCATTAAGTGTATTTTAATGACACTTTAAGTTAAATTAAATTGCACTTTTAGCACATTTTCGTGTTACCTAAAATACAATAGAAGCCTGAGTTGAGGGTACTTCAAATGTCATTGCAAGCAATTTGGAGTATGTCTTCAGCATACTACATCTCACTCAAAGTGTTATTACAATACAATTTTATTATGCATGAAATGTGTTTTAATGTCACTATTAGTAAAATAATAGTATGGCTTCAGTTTATTATAAGTATAACATAAATGTATGTCCAACACCCTTTAAGCGTAATTTAGTTGCAATTGTAATGTTATCAAAATACATTTGAAGTGCACATTGAAGTTCTGTTCTGTATATTGCAAAAATTAGGGTAGATACTTAAGTTGTACTTAAGTATACATGGAATAGTTCCACTTTAGCACAACAAAGTATATTTAACACAAATTTATTTGGACCCCAGCACTACTTTTAGACAGCTAAAGTGTATTAAGTACAAAATTAGTTATTCCCATTTAGCAGACTTAAAGAATACCAATATATAGTGTGCAACAAATACATTTAGTTATACTAAAGTACATGTGAATAATTGTACTTAAGTATACTAATTACTAATTGTACTTAAGTATACACTAGGACTCTTTCCACGAAATGTGAAAAACCTCTAGTTTTGTTTTCTTCCTGCTGCGCTCCATTTTTCTGGCTGCTGTTTTAAGGGCCTGAGTGTGCTCGTTGTACCACGGGGTTGGACTATTTTCTTTAATCTTCTTTAAGCGCAGAGGAGCAACTGTGTCTAAAGTGCTGGAAAAGAGAGAGTCAATCGTTTCTGTTGCAACATCGAGTTCCTCTAGGCTATCTGGGATGCTGGGGAGATGGAACTGATGAGGAAGATTATTTACAAAGCAATCTTTAATGGTAGTGGTGATAGTTCTGCCATATTTGAAACGAAGGGGCAGCTTTGCAGCCTTGGCTAAATTAGGTATACACGATACTAGATAATGACTAGAGATGTCATCGCTCTGCTGCAGAATTTTAACGGCATCAACATTTATTCCATGTGACAACATTAGGCCTAAAGTATGATTACGACAATGAGTGGGTCCTGACACGTGTTGCCTAACTCCAATAGAGTTTAGGATGTCTCTAAATGCCAATCCCAATGCGTCTTTTTCATTGTCTACATGGATATTAAAATCTCGAACAATTAGAACTTTATCTGCTGCCGAAAATCAGAAAATTATTTGGTAAAGTCTGTATGGTGCCCTGGTGGCCTGTATACAGTAGCCAGCACAAATGTCAAACGGGATTTATCATTTACACTACATAATGTTACGTAAAGCACCAACACTTCAAAAGAATTATATTTGAAACTAGACTTCTAAATAATACTGAAGATATTATTATAAATTACAGCAACACCTCCCCCTTTTCCTTTCCGACGCGGCTCGTGTTTATAACAATAACTTGGGGGGTGGACTCATTAAAAGTAATGTAATCATCAGGTTTTAGCCAGGTTTCTGTCAAACACAGCACATCTAGGTTATGAGCTGTAATCATATCATTAACAATAAGCCCTTTTGAGGGAAGGGATTGTGGTGGAAAAATTTAATCATAGAGGAAGATTAACTAAGACATATATTTGATATTACACAAGAGCTAACATGTGTTTCTGCCATGCAGGACACCACTAAACTTAACAGACACAGAGACTGGTTTGTGACCTTAGTGGTCGCGGGACACCTTATTTGAGGGCTCTCCTGTACCAAAGGTGTCGGGCAGAACTAATTCTAATTCTGTGTGCTGTGTTTCTTACTTTTACCATGTGTGGAAAACTACTGAGAAGGATTGTTTACACTTTGGTGGTATAAGAGATTGTGGCTTCTGTTATGTCTTCAGTTAGCACTCTGCAGACATTCAGGGTGGCTGTATGACTGTGACTCTTTTCTTGCAAGAAAATAAATCTTTATAAAGACAATTGGCTAAGGTTTGTCTCTTATTCAGTGATGCAACTGAGAGTTAATTTTTGCCACGACATGATTGAATATTTAGCAAACCAAGCTTTATCATTTGTTCATCTGTATTATATCTGTTTTTTATTTGTTGAACATCAATTAAATTTTTCCCCTTAAATGGGTTCGAGAGTTTTTTGTATTTACTAATTCTGGGAACAGACAGTCTCTATGTGATAATATCTAGGTAAAAGAGTGTCTATGTGTTGGTATTTATCTGACTTCTGTGACGTGAGACAGCTAGCAGACGGTCGGTTAAGCCAGTCCGTCTGCTTCCTGACCTGGGCCCCAGTTAGTCAAGGTTCAACTCTAAGACTATGTGCCATATTAATAGAGAGAAAAGGCAGACATCCCAAAACTTTTGGCAATATAGTGTATATGCTCGTAATCATTTTCACAGTGATGGCAGATAATAAAATAAAAAAACATGGCATGCTGCCATGTCCCAAACACGATAATTTCAAGACAAATCAACAGTTGTTTTCATGAGCAGACTATATATAACATTCTAGAAAGGAGAAATAGTCACAGGAAATACTAAATGTTCTTGGCAAACCCTACAGAAACAAAGGCTGAATTCAACAACATTGTACTGTTGCTGTCACATAAAGATATACTACAATAAATGGTAAGCATAGTAAAGCAGGTGTGTTATCTGTCTTTAAAAAACAAATCTTTTAAATAAATCTTGAGAAGTGCATACCCAATGAACATGTACATTACTATGAACATCTACATTTGCTCCAAGGCAATGTTAATGTTATATATATACAGGTCTTGACATTAACTTTTTTGCTCACCAGCCACTGTGGCTAGTGGTTTTCCAAAGTTACTAGCCACAGCAGCATTTTCACTGGCCAAAATTTAGTAAATTTGTTGTTGGCTATAGGTAAATGACCACTGTAATGTTATGTCTGATCGGTGTATATATACGGTGTATATATATATATATATATATATATATATATATATATATATATATATATATATATATATATATATATATATAATGTGTGTGTGTGTGTGTGTGTGTGTTCTCTGTGCTCCATTTATAATGTTATCAAGATTGGCAACCGGTGAAATTCAGCCGAAACTGGATGTTTTAGGAGCTTGGTTTCAATAAAAGCTGTTTTTGGACTAAAGAGGAAGTTTTGAGTTCTGAAACTTACAGGATATTTTTATATATTTCAATGACATCTTTAAAGTATTGATCCTGCTCATTATTTATCCTTCCTGGCAAAAAGGGCTTTAACACTCACAAAATCTCGGAATTTACTGGAAAAAATTCAAAATAAATAGTTACAAAAATTGCTTTTGATCTGAACCAAAAACTTGTGTCTTCTGACTTGAATCAAGTCATTTTAGTGAGGAGGCTACAGGAGAAGTCAGAGTGAACAGTAGCTTGTTTTTGTTCAACTGTATAAGACTACTAAGGTAAGATATCTGAATTGTTACAAGATATTTTCTTTGTTTGTTTATTACTGTGGGCTATTGGTGTTTAAACCTATAGTTCAGAAAATGTGGTGTATTTCAAGATATCTGCCTTGGTAATTAATGAAAACCACTGGTCTGCAGCATTGATGTGTTTTGTAAATGCAAGCATCTGGTTTTCAGTCAGTGGTTTTCAATCCTGGCCAGATGATGGAGCTCTCTCCTAATAAGCTGATGATCTCAATCAGGTGTGTAAATAGAGACAAAATATGCAGTGGGTCCCCAGGACAAGAGTGAAAACCACTGCTGTAGTCATATGGGACCACGAATGGACCTTTTTGGATTGTGCTGCACAAAGTGCATGGATAACACACATGAACAAATATGTCGGACACACTGCAACATGAGCCAGGGGTCGACAGCACATGAAAATGGAAACCAGCGAAGACTGCAGGGAGAAGAAAGAAGTCAAACAGGAAGTGCTGAAGGCCTAAGGGCATCCCGACTGCTTCATCAAAAGCAGATACTGTAGATCAACTGTCAGAAAAGCTCAGTGGGAATTTTCAACAAACAAAATCCCAAGAGTAAAACAGCAGCTCACACAGCTGAAGATCAGGCAGCAAGACAAACACAGCACCGTAGTGCAGAGCACTTCCACATTATCCATGTGATAGTTAGAATGTGACACGTAAAAGATGAATGATCTCTGACACAGTAAGCACTACTAAACAAACTCAGACTGTAGCAGTAATAAAGAGCGCATTCATGCTAATACATCACAGGTTAAGTAACTTTTTTCAGCACACATGAATATTTTATAATACAGTTATAGTCCAAGAGATGACAAACATAAAGCCCAGGGGTCATCCTTTTGAATTAAATATGCTTGCTGCAGGGTTGACATATTTTTGTAGGCCAAACCCCAGAAACAAGCACTTCCGGTTCCATCATGCTGAAGTCATTATTTTTTTATTATTATTTTTTTTTATGAGTTTTTGGTTAAATGGGTTAGGGTTAAAATAAAGTTGTGGTGAACACAGGCTCAAGTTATTTTCCCATTGTATTGTACAATACAAAATACATTAGTAATACACTCTTTTTTTAAAGCTTTTACTTTTCTTGAAGAAGGTGGCATCTAAAGTATCTAAATGGGACAGAGGTTGTCAGAGAGATTAACCGTTATCACGGCGAACAAGTAAATTCATGTACTCACTAGTCCACTTTCAATCACGCTCTTGCAAACTGTTCTAACTCAAACTTTCAGGGAAAATGTTTTTGAATAAAGACTGAAAGAGTTTATTGTAAACTTGATGGTGGCATTGAAATTGAAATCCATCCATCCAATTTTACGATTCAAGTTTTGTTTGTCACAGAGCTTATTTTCTGCAATAATCCAAAAGCTAATGGAAAAATCCTTTTAGGTTTTTGTTGAGGGAACCAGGGTGACGCGATCCGGACTGGACTACAAATGTCGTTGCAGCACTCTATAGACATTAGCTTTAAGAGGAGTGTAGCTTTATATTCAACCCAAAAATGATCTTTCAGTCATTATGTACACACTCTCACATTGTTCCCATTTGTTATGAACATCAAGTGAAACCATGTCCACTAGAAATTAGCTTTTTTGAAACATTGCTTCATGAAGCTTTGAAACATTTATGATTCTTTTATTTCGAATCAGTGGATTGGAGTGTGTATCAATTAAACATGATTTCAGCAAATGACCGTTCATTATGTCATCCTGTTCAAATATGTTCCAGCTGAATACAAGTCACTCGGCTTGGTAATGCTTCCTGGTGGAATCACTGACTGGCAAAAGCATGTTAATTCACGTGGAGTAAGCTTTTTTGGGGTCAAATCTGTGCCCACAATTTCTGGAATTATTAGGAATGTTAAGATACAGGTGCTGGTCATATAATTAGAATATCATCAAGTTGATTTATTTCACTAATTCCATTCAAAAAGTGAAACTTGTTTTATATTCATTCATTACACACAGACTGATATATTTCAAATGTTTATTTCTTTTAATTTTATAACTGACAACTAAGGAAAATCCCAAATTCAGTATCTCAGAAAATTTGAATATTACTTAAGACTAATACAAAGAAAGGATTTTTAGAAATCTTGGCCAACTGAAAAGTATGAACATGAAAAGTATGAGCATGTACAGCACTCAATACCTTTTGCCTGAATTACTGCAGCAATGCGGCGTGGCATGGAGTCGATCAGTCTGTGGCACTGCTCAGGTGTTATGAGAGCCCAGGTTGCTCTGATAGTGGCCTTCAGCTCTTCTGCATTGTTGGGTCTGGCATGTCGCATCTTCCTCTTCACAATACCCCATAGATTTTCTATGGGGTTAAGGTCAGGCGAGTTTGCTGGCCAATTAAGAACAGGGATACCATGGTCCTTAAACCAGGTACTGGTTGCTTTGGCATTGTGTGCAGGTGCCAAGTGCTGTTGGAAAATGAAATCTGCATCTCCATAAAGTTGGTCAGCACCAGGAAGCATGAAGTGCTCTAAAACTTCCTGGTATACGGCTGCGTTGACCTTGGACCTCAGAAAACACAGTGGACCAACACCAGCAGATGACATGGCACCCCAAACCATCACTGACTGGAAACTTTACACTGGACCTCAAGCAACGTGGATTGGGTGCCTCTCCTCTCTTCCTCCAGACTCTGGGACCCTGATTTCCAAAGGAAATGCAAAATTTTCTTTTATCAGAGAACATAACTTTGAACCACTCAGCAGCAGTCCAGTCCTTTTTGTCTTTAGCCCAGGCGAGACGCTTCTGACGCTGTCTGTTGTTCAAGAGTGGCTTGACACCCATGTCTTGCATTCGTCTGTGCGTAGTGGTTCTTGAAGCACTGACTCCAGCTGCAGTCCACTCTTTGTGAATCTCCCCCACATTTTTGAACAGGCTTTGTTATCCCTATTGCTTGTACACTTTTTCCTACCACATCTTTTTCTATCCTTCGCCTCTCTATTAATGTGCTTGGACACAGAGCTCTGTGAACAGCCAGCCTCTTTTGCAATGACCTTTTGTGTCTTGCCCTCCTTGTGCAAGGTGTCAATGGTCATCTTTTGGACAACTGTCAAGTCAGCAGTCTTCCCCATGATTGTGTAGCCTACAGAACTAGACTGAGAGAACATTTAAAGGCCTTTGCAGGTGTTTTGAGTTAATTAGCTGATTAGAGTGTGGCACCAGGTGTCTTCAATATTGAACTTTTTCGCAATATTCAAATTTAGGATTTTCCTTAGTTGTCAGTTATAATCATCAAAATTAAAAGAAATAAACATTTGAAATATATCAGTCTGTGTTTAATGAATGAATATAATATACACGTTTCACTTTTTGAATGGAATTAGTGAAATAAATCAACTTTTTGATGACATTCTAATTATATGACCAGCACCTGAGTCACAATGAGTTTATTGATTTATATTATGAGGATTGTTCAGTGGGCTCAGATTTCTAAACAGACAGAACAGTTTACAAATCATTATGAATTTATGAATCTGCGAACATGCAAATAGCAAAACTGAAAGTAGAGTTTACAGGTCTGTAGGTCTGTCAGGAACTGTTTTTAACTGGTTTAAATCTTACCTCTCAGATCACTCCCAATTTGTTTACCTGGGTACTAACAGATCTCAGACTGCGCCTCTGTGTCCCTCAGGGGTCAGTTTTGGGTCCTGTTTTATTTAGTATTTATATGCTGCCTCTTGAGCTATCATTGTTATGTGGATGACACCCAGATTTATATTAGCACTCAGCCTGATCTCACTTCTTCCTCTTCGACTCTCGTTTGTTGGAAATTAAGGCATTGATGAAACACAACTTTCTCAAGCTAAATTGTTCCAAAACGGAAATTGTATTAATTGGCACTCCATCTAATATAAAAAGTGCAAGGATTTTAAACTTTCAGTAGACAATACTCAAATGTCCCCTTCTGTTCAGGTGCGTCATTTGGGCGTCATTTTTAATGCTCAACTGACTTTTAATTCTTAGTTTAAAAACATAACAAAGGTTGCTTTTTTCCATCTTCGGAACATTGCTCGCATTAGACACTTTCTCTCTAGGCCTGATGCTGAGAGGCTTATCCATGCCTTCATCACGTTGAGGCTTGATTATTGTAATTTGGTTTACCAGCAAGTTCTATAAAGAGGTTGCAATACATACAAAACTCAGCTGCGTGTGTTTTGACTTACACATCTTCATGCCATCACATTACCCCCATGCTCCAGCAACTGCATTGGCTCCCAGTTCAATCATGCATTGATTTTAAAATTTAGATTTTTATCTTTAAGCAGTACAGGGGTTGGCTGCAGTATACATCTGTGATCTGGTTAATCCATTCATACCCTCTTGCTGTCTCCGCTCTGCTGGCTCTCTTTCTCTCTGTCAGCCTCGTTGTAATGACAGTGACTGACAGTGTTTAGCACACGGCCTTCAACTGCTATACTGGCCAGTGCATCAAACAAATTACAGAGTTAACCTTTAATTGGAATCACACAAAGCTATTTAATAACTTTAGAAAATGTATTTATAGATGTAAACAAACAAACTTTGTTGCATTATTTTCCTGTTTATCACTGTAAAGCTGCTTTGAAATCTGTATTATAAAAAGCACTATATAAATAAAGTTGACGAGACATGTAGTTCAAAAGTTGTATTTAGGGTGGTTTTTGGTGTGTTTTTGCTATGAATTGTCAGGGTAGGAACAATGCCTGCATGAAGACTCAAGAGCAAAATATCGAACTTTCATTTTTATGTGAACAGATACTTTGTATCTCCTTTAACACTGAGAATGAACTCTGAGAGTAACATAGTAATGAGAGCTGGCAGGATAAAAAAGGAAAATGTTTTTTAATCTTTTTTTTTTTTTACCATTACAGTTACATTATAATAATGGTATGCAGGAATAATACTTGCTGTTTATGACTGTTATTGTATTGTATTTGTAAAATCACCATATTGATAGGGGAGGCAGATGTGAAACTGCCAGTAAACCTTAATTATACAGTGACCAATGTGTCTGTGTGTTTTTGTTTCATGATCTGATGATAAAACAAGCATTTAAGTAAATGGACTTTTGACTCAAACCCTTACAGTTGTGACCCGTGTGACAGCTAGCCTCTGTCTCCACTCACTAGATAAACAAAATGTCTGTCTAAATATTAGGCTATGTCTATAGCATACTGCTTTTCTAAAAATCAAAAAAATATATTTTTTATGGATAGATTTATATTTAATCTAAATGTCACAAATCACAATATAGTGACAATCTGTTTATGACTCAACTTTTCATTTGCCGGTGTGTGATCCTACTGTAGTCTCCACCCCTCTGTAGAGATGGAGCGGGCAAATCTCGCGAGCTCTCCTTCTCTCGCGATGCCGCCCAGCATCGCTGTCCTGCTGCAGTGCGCGTATAAAGCAGCGAGACTCGCGGGCACGAGAGGAGGAGTTGCGGCAAGGTCGCGCAGCATCACAGCGCAATTTAGCCACTGAAAGCTCAATTCACGGAGATCATCTGGGTCTTTAAAGTCATTGGGAGCGCATACACCGGGCTGCGAGTCGGATATTTCAGTGAGCGCGTTAAACTTGTCAGGAGTTTTTGACTGGACGTGCTGCTGTTCTCCATTTGCATCCGCATGTGCGCGTCGCGCTGCGGGTTCGAAGGGAAGCGCGGCGCGTTATTTTAGTCTTCCTGCAGCATCAGTGTCTGCGTTCAGTCACAGCCATCTGTTCCTTTGCACTTTTAACGGTTAGTATCAGCTTTTGGAAAGCTTTTTGACTCGTCATGTCGGCGTCACCTCCACCCATCGCCTCCCTGGGCGACCATCTCTCTGCTCCCGAACCTGACGCGCTCAAACCCGCCGGTCCGACACCGAGCCAGAGCCGCTTTCAGGTAGATCTGGTGTCAGAGTCCGCAGGAGACGGTGATACTCCTGTCACCTCCGACTCATCCCCACCCGCGTACGCCGCAGAGCCGCCGTCCGACGGACTTCGAGATTCTGTAGCTGGCGGAGAGGAAGCCAAGGGCCGGTTTCGGGTTGTGAACTTTGCGGCCTCGAGTCCGGACGCCGCGCCGGCGGAAAGCGCGCAGAATGGGGACACGGTGATGAGCGAGGGCAGCCTGCACTCCTCCACCGGCCAGCAGCACCATCACTACGACACCCACACCAACACCTACTACCTCCGCACGTTCGGACACAACACCATCGACGCCGTGCCCAACATAGACTTCTACCGGCAGACCGCCGCTCCGCTAGGCGAGAAGCTCATTAGACCCACCCTCTCAGAACTGCACGACGAACTCGACAAGGTACAGATACACCGCACGCACTGGACACTGGTTTAGTGGGTTAGTACTGAACACACATACTGGCTAATAGTTTAGTGCAGTGGTTTTCAAACCTGTCCTGGAGGCATCCCTGCCCTGCACATTTTGTATGTCTCCCTTATCAGACACACCCAATTTAGTTCTTGCAGTCTCTACTAACGAGCTGATAAGTTGAATCAGGTGTGATAAATGAGGGAGACACACAAAATGTGCAGAGCTGGGGTGCCTCCAGGACAGGTTTGAAAACCCCTGGTTTAGTGGGTTGTTACTGAACGCACATACAGAAACTAGTGTAGTGGTTTGGTACTGAACACATTCCAAGGCACTAGTTTAGTGGGTTAGTACTGAACGTGCATGCTGGACACTAGCTTAGTGGGTTAGTACTGAATGCACATGCCGGACCCCAGTTTAGTGGGTTAGTGAACGCACATGCAGAGCACCAGTTTATTGGGTTGATGATAAACACGCATACCAGGCACTAGTTCAAGGGGTTAGTACTGAACATATACTAGTCACATCGCTCCCAGTTTTGAATGATGGTCAATAAGACACGGTCTCATCTCAAAATGTCTAATTTCTTCTGATATTTGATGAGATCAGTAAACACTGGGTTCATATCAAATGTTTGACTTGGTGTGATGCTTTATAACACCTTACAGAGTCAACGTGGACCACTGTGACCTCTGACCTGTGACTGCAGTCCATATAAGGACAGTGATGATGGGAAACGTTATCTGAAGATCAGACTCTTCACTGTATCATTGTACATGTAGTTCACTGTTGTGAAAACACAAGGCCAGGCTGTTTACATTCTTACACGACTCAGATATGCTGAGAGTGTGTGTGTCTGTTGCTGTTAGTCTAGTTTCTCTCATGCATTGAGAGCCTGTTGTCGAGACTGATAAACTGCTTTGTTTGTGAAGTTTGCTATAACAGGTGTAAGGCTGTTTGAAACCCCGTCCGTTTGACATGAACAGCAGATGTTGTGGTGTTGTGTCCGTGTTGGTCACACAGCCCTAAAACACACTCGTGCTTTCCTCTGAACAGCCTGGCGCTGGACTTGGGGAGCAGTTTTAGCTGGAGGCATGACGATTTAGGTCTCTGACGACACTGGCTATTATGACTTGGCAGTTCATCTAGTTTAGTGCATTTGTAACAAACTTTGATGCCAAGTTTTGGAAAAGCCTCTTTGAGACTAAGTACATGACGCACAAGTGTTTTAGCAGTAGTTTCCACTCATTTGAGCTTTGCATCTGTTCCAAACTGAGTAAGAGAGCTCTTCTGAGTTAAAGGGTTAGTTCACCCAAAAATTATAATTCTGTCATTAATTACTCACCCTCATGTTGTTCCAAACCCGTAAGGCCTTTATTCATCTTTGGAACACAAATTAAGATATTTTTGATGAAATCGGAGAGCTTTCTGACCCCACGTAGACTGCAACAGAAAGGTAGTTAAAGACCTCATTAAAATAGTCTGAAAAAGATAAAATAGTGTGACTACAGTGGTTCAACCTTAATTTTAATCAAGCGACGAGAATACTTTTAATTTGTGTGCAAAAAACAAACAAACAGAAATAACAACATTATTCAACAATTTCTTCTCTTCCGTGTGAGTCTCCGACGCTGTTCACGTGAGCACCAGGTGGCGTGTGGTGCTGATGCAGAAGCCGGCCAATACTGAGCCGGTATTCTGACGTAGAACCCGGATGCGCTGCACTGTATTTACAGCGTGAACAGCCTCCGAGACTGACACAGAAGAAAAGACACTGTTGAACTTCCCAAGTCGATTTTTCGGCCGATAGCGATTGGTATCTGATCTAGTAGCTGATTTTATTGATGTCTTTGCTACCTTTCTGGACCCTGAAAGTGGCAATTACTTTGCAGTCTATGTGGGGTCAGAGGGCTTATAAAATTCAAATTAAACTTAATTAGTGGTTGACCGATATAGTTTTTTTTGATGGCCGATGGTTCGGTTCAGTAAGCCATGAGAGTACTGCGGTATGGACCGTGGGTGTATTGCGTTTTTTCAGTTCGGTTTGAATATCGTTACAACTCTAGTCAGTGGGAGAACAACTCACTGGTGGGAGAATACAGTACCACCTTTAATGAAGGTGACTGGGTAACGAACACTTTTGTCTGTGGCGGTATGCGCATGTGCTTTGTGAAGAGAGACGCTCCCTTCCAGTAGGCCATATCTGTGAAGATGCGTGTTGCAGTAGCCTTGTGGTATCTAGCTGGAGCCGTTACAACATGTTCTCACACTTTTTTTGGGAGGAGTTATATTTACATAAGATCATAACCACCCCCCCCCCCCCCCCCCAATTTGCTGGAAGATAAAACCGTTGAAAGAACGTGTTGTAATATGCCATGGCCCTGCAAGCAGATTATGGCTCTTGTAATTGCATTGAATGTCTGTTGGTTTATTCTGTTTTTGTATGTTTTGTGTAGCAGCTGTCAGTAAATCAACACTGCTCTATAAATACTTCTGTTCAGCTGTTTGTATTGTTGGGAATGGAGTTAAGCTGTGGGGAATTTTACAAAGCTATTTTCTTCTGTTTGTCCATAAATGGTTGTCAATTAATCATCTGTAATCCCGTCCAGATAATCTGTGCACATGCTTGTGCACCTATTTCAGAAATCAAGTTTGTCATGTGAAGTGACTGACATTATTCCTTTTTGTCTGCTTTTTATCAAACCAGTGAGATGGATATTTAAATAAGTGGTCTGCTTTGACATGTTATGTAAAGCTAACATTAGTAAAGTCATGTTAAAGTCGTCATGCTTTCAGATCGAAGCTTTTTCCTATTGAAGTTACACACAGGACGGCACTGTACAACAAATCCATGACTGAATGGAAAGTGTTTTATTGGCTGCTGGCAGTGAATTTAAACAGATATTGATGTGTGAGCCAGTGAGTCTTTTATGGCTGTCAAATGGACGCTGTGACACTCCAGTCCAGTTTTCCAGCCTTTGCTTTAACTATTTCAGTACTTCATTAGAGCAACACCAACATCCACCAAATCATTTATTTATTTTGGCTCTGTTGAAAAACACTGAAAGTGTTCAGCGCTGCACGGTTTTGTAGTGTGACTGACGTTTGATGGCTGCACTGAACATGGCAGCATGATATTGATCAGCGAGAAAGTCCTGTCAGGACAAATTATTATTTTTTTTTTCAGAGGTGTAATTGAGCGAAAATGGATGTTAAAATACTGATTCTGCGAGAGACAGACAAACAGAAAGACAGATTTTGTATGACCTGCTTGTTGGAAATGCATTTCTGCAGAATGATATGGTCTCTTGCATGTTGTGAGACGTTGTGAGACGTTGTTTAAAGTAAAATGAGCAGTGAGTGGTGCTAAAAGTGTTTTATTCGAAACAGATGAAAGTATGTTTAAACGTTATGTACATATCGCGGCAGTTCTGAATTGAAATGTCCGGTGTGGGGCTCTAAAAGGTTAATTGTGTTTGAAAATTACGTACCACTTACACTAAGCCCTAAACATATCCAATAGTGTTAACAAAAGCAAACGTATTTGCTGAAGCAACCATGCCATTTAAGCTTGCTTCAATTTTAGCTGGAAACTGAAGTTTTTTTTTTTTGTAGGGCTCAACCGATAATGTTTTTGTTTTTTTTGATGGCCGACATCTTAAAGAGCAGGGTGAGTGTCCGATATAAAGCTGGGGGGTAATAAATAAATAATTAAATAGGGATGTCAATTTACACAAATTCCAAAGATTGTTTAAATTAACAATCAATTAATTTATTAATCATTAGACTTAATGCATCTACTGCAGTGATATCTAGCCAACAGCATGACAAGGTCCAAATTAATGAGTGGTTTTTAAATCTAAATAAAGAGCTAGTAGTAGGGCTGTGTATCACCAACGTCATGATACGGTACGCATCACGTTATGGATCAATTTGGAATTTAAATTTCTTTTGAGCAGAGTTTAATAACCGAAATATCTGTTTATTGAATGACCAGTGTTATAACAGTTGTGATAACTGAAAATCAATTTTTTGTCATTAAAAAATTTAGTTAAATGAAAGAAATTGTCACAAAAAAGCTTAGAATGGCTCTTCCTTTTGCTTTTAAAGTCTCTGCCTCAATAACTGAAATTACAATTATAGTAGGGCTGGGTATTGACACTAATTTCACAATTTGATTTAGATTTTGATTAGATTCAATATCGATTATTTTGGATATATATCGGGTACAAAACAAATCTCTTAACTAATGTTGTAAACTATGGGAGTCAGCCTACTAGGCTACATTAGCCTACTATAATATTGAAGGTAAAAATTTACGGATTTGTACAAAAAAAAGTTACAATATTAACTTTACAATTACATAATTATATTTCTACGCCAATGGTGGCTGTTATAAAAACTTGCCAGATTTATTTAAACATGCATTAAATAGTGAAAAACATCAATTATAATGAATATGTAATATGGTGCATATACACTCACCTAAAGGATTATTAGGAACACCTGTTCAATTTCTCATTAATGCAATTATCTAATCAACCAATCACATGGCAGTTGCTTCAATGCATTTAGGGGTGTGGTCCTGGTCAAGACAATCTCCTGAACTCCAAACTGAATGTCAGAATGGGAAAGAAAGGTGATTTAAGCAATTTTGAGCGTGGCATGGTTGTTGGTGCCAGACGGGCCGGTCTGAGTATTTCACAATCTGCTCAGTTACTGGGATTTTCACGCACAACCATTTCTAGAGTTTACAAAGAATGGTGTGAAAAGGGAAAAACATCCAGTATGCGGCAGTCCTGTGGGTGAAAATGCCTTGTTGATGCTAGAGGTCAGAGGAGAATGGGCCGACTGATTCAAGCTGATAGAAGAGCAACTTTGACTGAAATAACCACTCGTTACAACCGAGGTATGCAGCAAAGCATTTGTGAAGCCGCAACATGCACAACCTTGAGGCGGATGGGCTACAACAGCAGAAGACCCCACCGGGTACCACTCATCTCCACTACAAATAGGAAAAAGAGGCTACAATTTGCACGAGCTCACCAAAATTGGACAGTTGAAGACTGGGAAAAATGTTGCCTGGTCTGGTGAGTCTCGATTTCTGTTGAGACATTCAGATGGTAGAGTCAGAATTTGGCGTAAACAGAATGAGAACATGGATCCATCATGCTTTGTTACCACTGTGCAGGCTGGTGGTGGTGGTGTAATGGTGTGAGGGATGTTTTCTTGGCACACTTTAGGCCCCTTAGTGCCAATTGGGCATCGTTTAAATGCCACGGCCTACCTGAGCATTGTTTCTGACCATGTCCATCCCTTTATGACCACCATGTACCCATCCTCTGATGGCTACTTCCAGCAGGATAATGCACCATGTCACAAAGCTCGAATCATTTCAAATTGGTTTCTTGAACATGACAATGAGTTCACTGTACTAAAATGGCCCCCACAGTCACCAGATCTCAACCCAATAGAGCATCTTTGGGATGTGGTGGAACGGGAGCTTCGTGCCCTGGATGTGCATCCCACAAATCTCCATCAACTGCAAGATGCTATCCTATCAATATGGGCCAACATTTCTAAAGAATGCTTTCAGCACCTTGTTGAATCAATGCCACGTAGAATTAAGGCAGTTCTGAAGGCGAAAGGGGGT
Source organism: Rhinogobio ventralis (assembly GCA_039654625.1). Lineage (NCBI taxonomy): Eukaryota > Metazoa > Chordata > Actinopteri > Cypriniformes > Gobionidae > Rhinogobio > Rhinogobio ventralis. The sequence goes on along the minus strand of CM077215.1, from coordinate 20,418,833 downwards.
CAAACACCGTATTAGTATGGTGTTCCTAATAATCCTTTAGGTGAGTGTATTTAGCAAAATGCTCCTCTCTAGAGTAAATTTTTGTAGCTGACTAACTAGTTTATGGACACTGGATATGGTTTTTCTGAGGTAAATGTGACCTTACATGACATTGTTTACAAGCTGTTTTACTGACGTCTTTCCACGGTTAAAACTAATTGAGCTGTTCCATGTGACATGATTTCGGTAAGTTGTACTTTAACACACTTTCAGATGCTCATTCATGTTTATTCATGGCCTATATAAAATGAATAAATACGCAAAATATATTTGACTTAAATAATTAGCAGGACCTCATTTCATGGAAAGGAAACCCAGATGACAGAAAGCAGATCTGCAATTTTGAACAATGTCCTACTTTTATTATCTATATGACCAAAATGTATTTAAAAAGTAAAAAATTCAAAAGTATTTAAACATATTCCAGCATTGCAAACTTGACATCGCAGTCTGTTCATTATTAAATGAACAACAAAAAATTTTACATAAAATTTTACATTACTTTTTTTTTTATTTTTTTTTTTTATCGTAGTCTGTAATCGTTAGTTGCAGCCCTAATTAACTTAAAGAATATTATTCAGGACTGAAGTGTTAATAGGAAATTCTATACAGTTAAATTACATCCCACTGATACTCTTATTTTTATTTTTTATATTTTTACATAATCAACTCTTAGTCTGTTAGTCTCTAATGAGGTTTAGACTCTCCGGCAGTATGGAGGGTCAGACAGTTTCATTGACCTAAACTTGAGACCTCAATCCTATAAGGCCATGTACACACTGCAGCTAAATTCTGTTGTAATTTCACCTTTTGGAGCTTAATCCTGCTCTGTACACACACAGTTCAGGAATTTACAAGTGTAAGAAATGCACTTATTCCACGTGGTGTGTGTGGAACCAAACTAAACAACTAGTTTTTAATTACATACTTAAACGCATGTTAAAGATGTGTCTCTCTTCTGTATGTGCGGTGCAGATAAATAGAGGAACAAGTCTTGACTCATAACTATGTTTTGACACCGGTCTGTTAAAAACGAGTACTCTGGAGCATGTCCATCACTGCAATAATGAAAATACTTTTTAAAACCCTGTTATGCAAATTAATGTTGACAAATAAAAATTACATAATATGAAATGTCTATGAAAATGTCACCAGAAAATTAACACTGTTAGCACTGTTACTAGTGCTGGGCGGTATGACCAAAAATTTATATCATGGTATTTTTCTAAATTATACCGGTTTCACGGTATATAACGGTATTTTTTCCCCTATGGATGACAGGGTGTTGTTAACCACATTTCCTACTGATTGAGAGGGGAAATACTGCAGTAGATTGACTTAGAATGCCCTATTTTACTGTCATGAGTGAATATTGTAGAAAAATTCCACACTAGAATCAATACAGGTTTGCAAAGCCCCACAAAATGATGCTGTGGGGAGACAACAACCAATAAAACACAGACCTGCAACACACTCATTACAGACACATGAATATTAAAATATGACCAAGGAGAGAAAAAAAACAGAGTTGAGGGCACCTTAAGCATTTTAAAAATCGAACCCTATATAACAACAAACTGCCAGAATGAGGGAGAAACGCGGAAGAACATTTAAAAGGTCTAAAGATATTTTTCAATACATTTAAGAGCACTACAGTCTGAACAAATAACACATGTAAGTTTAACACCGAAGGAATAAAGCAGTTACTTTTTTGCCCATTCTTTGAATTGTTAACTTGCATCATTGTCTTCGGTGTAGAAAATGAATCTATAGTGTCATCTCTGTCGTGATCTGACGTACGGCTGTAGTATCAGTGTCCTTGTTTGCACATATATTTGATTTGATAAAGGCGTTATGAAATATGTGCGCATACACGCTGCTAGTTCATGTTTAGAGTATATGAAATATGTCCATACATTTTAAACGCGCTCGCTCCGGACTGTATATGATCCATGTGGTGAGTGTTGTTAATCAGAACCCGCTCTCATGCGCGCGCCGCGTGTTGTTTGAATTCTCCGCTGTAATCATAGGCTGAATCCGAAATCGCCCCCATACCCTCAAATAGGGTATTATTTGAGGGGAGAGCCATCTGTAGTGGTGTCCGAAATCATAATGGACGTTAAGTGCACTCATCCTATGTACACACAACGGCTGCCGAATTCCCTCACTCATTTTCATTCACTCCTTCAAGTGAACTGTATTAGTGGACTAACGTAGGGAATAGTGAATAAGGGTTTAGGGGGCGATTTCAGATTCAGCCGTAGGCTATAATGCAATCTCAGCTGTGTCCTCACTACAGTGCAACAGTGAAACGGACCCCTCTCAAACAGTGTCGCGCTGCGCCACGTTCCGAACGTTGTTTAAGCAACATATACCAGTATTGCAGTATAATCAAAATTCATATCATAACAAAAATAAACACCGGTATTCGGTATGAACCGGTATACCGCCCAGCACTAACTGTTGCCATGCCTAATGTATCCTGTATGAGTCATGTATGTCACAGTAATCGTCTTTATTTTCATTACAATCGTCAGCCATCAACTTTATTAGCGACACTGGTTTTCTTTATCCAACTGAGCGCTGTAGTTTGCGTATCCTATGTTCAGTGGTGCTTTTAATTTCTTAATTTGACAAGATTGATTTAAATATATTAATATAACTTATTAATAATCTTGCAGCCCCCTGGATGAGGCCCCCCGGCTGAGAACCACTGATTTAAATGGAATAGTTGCATGAGGTGAAGCTGAAGAGTGAATGAACACAAGTAAACTTAAGCGCTTTGTTAGCGGGTTCATAAACTCAACCAAACGCATTCTATAAGAGATTAATCTGATATATACAAGTAATATTACAACTTACATCTGCACAAAAGGATGTGAACGCGCACGTGAACTTGACCATGTTTGTCTGAATGTGTAACTTCCGTTGTGGGTGCGCTCTTCCAGTAACAACAATTCTAAAACACAGGCAACTAAAGCACAAAGAATTTATAACATTCTGTTAGACTAGTGGTCTTATTATAATGTAATGTATATGGCAGATTGGCGCTGCACATCTTGCACTTAACTGTATTTCCTGATCAAAGTGATTCCAGGCATCACTGCATGCTTTTAAATTCATAGTTTTACTTTATTTCGCCGGTCTGTACTGTGAACTGATCAGACATCAGGAACCACCCAAAATGTAATAAATAACAAGAAAAAAAGGGCTAATTAGTTTGTCACAGCAATCATCATTTTCATGATTGTTGCTGTCATGTCAGAGTACTCGTGCATATCCCTACTAAACATGTCCAAATGTTGTATTTTGGAAATGAGACCAAAATATTGTGACCTGCAACTGGGGTCCTCTCGCCAAGACTGGGGTCCTCTCGCCAGGTGATTGTCACAGGTTTGTGATAGTGACATGATCTCATCACAGGTGATGTAATAGTTGTTCTTGTGTCAGTAGTGCATGGCACTAGATGAGATGATGTTGGGACGCGCCAATAACAACAGATGAAAGAGCACTCGTCCCCCGACACATCCTGCAGCGTCTCCATAGTGACGTTTGTCTCCTGACTGCTGCTAATATACATGCGTAATGAAGGCAGTGTCCCAGTGGACACACGTTACATTTATCACACCTGAGCTCAGGGTTTCAGTGAGTGAGCAGGTTTTGCCACTGTTAGCACTGAAAATGAATTTTCGCTTTCGACTGAAATGGTGACATTTAATTAGCACTTCTCCGATGTGCGTTTGTGTCTATTTAAGAATAGTGATGATATCGTATTGTGGGGCCTCTGGTGATTCATGGCGTCCTGCTAGATAAACGTGCCTGTGAGTGCTGCAGTATGGTGGCTGTTGTGTGCTGACGCTGCCCGTCTGGCGGCTGTCACTGTGTTTCTGCAGGCGACATCATCAGTGAGGTCACACGTCTGTCAGATCAATGTCTTCATCTGACGGCACCAAACACGCAGCAGCCTTCCCATCATACATATCTTGTGCACACTGTCATGTGTCTCTGCCGCAGCATCCACGTGACCAGGACGTTACAGTTTCTTTATTATTCCGAATGCATGCTTGTGTTCATGTGCACAGCAGAGTCATTTTATTTAACAATATTATTAGTATACAGTACAGCATAAATGAGTACACCCCCTCTGAACATAAAGATATATTTCTTAATGATCACTTACAATTCATTTGAAGATCATATTTATTAAAATACTTAATAAAAAGAGAAAAATATGTAATCAGTATCTGTAAAATAAGTATGTTTTGCTTGAATGAAGGGTTGAAACAAGTATTGATTTAAAGGCAGTAACAATGTGTAAGATTTTAGGATTTAAAATATCCAAAAACCACCAGAACAATGTCATATATTTTGTTGACTTGTATACTTGCATTATCTCAAATATTTCCAACAATGTTTAAATCCAGAGAAATCAGTTTAACGGCCCGTGTCATTGCGTCGCCTGTCATATCCGCGTTACCCTCTAGTCTTATTATTTGAATCTCTTGTTTTCTTGATTTATCGTAACATGTTTGTACCATGTTTTAGACCGAATGTTATTTTGTCAAGTGGCTAACATGGCCACAGCAACAGCATTGTGCCCCTAATAAAATTATTTTTTAAATTTAATTGAATGTCATTTAGCAATACGATTCATCCAGCTTTTAATATGATATTCTGGTATTTATCTTGCTTACTGCAATGTGCATCAAGTGTCTCATAGCAGCCACTGTATGAACACAGAGTAACGTTAGCATAACTTTCAACACTCAAATGTATTTTTAGTATGATTGTTTTGACAAGTAAAACCCCCTCAATTTTAATTTGTCATATAAAGTGACCTGTATGAGTGGTTTTCAGCACTTGCGGCTATTTCATTAGAACAAAATAAAATAATGTGAATTTAAGTGATCAAATATAGCTGTAACAAAGTTCAGGGAAGGAGGCAGACATTAAACGTAACTTTGATCAAAATATAACAAAACGATACAAAAGGAGTGGCAGTGTGCTCCGCATTGCTTCATACCACAGTAATGTTAATAAAACTTTAATACATTAGCTCAGGGGTGTCCAACCCTGCTCCTGGAGGGCTACTGTCCTGCAGATTTTTAGTTCCAACCCTGCTCCAACACACCTGTCTGTAATTATCCAGCAACCCTGGACACCATGATTAGCTGGTTCAGGTGTGTTTGATTCAGGTTGGAGCTAAAATCTGCAGGGTGGTAGCCCTCCAGGACCAGGGTTGGACATCCCTGCATTAGCTTATCCATTGCTTTCCATTGGCTGTGGAAGTGAAGACAACAACTGTTATAGATGTGGGCGATATACCAGTAGACACGATTAACCGGTAGAAATGTATCAACCACCTGTTTATGCGCTCCGAGACGTGGTGGAATGCACATAAGCGAAGTATAATGTGGTTAGTTAAGAAAATGTTATTTTCCTGATTAGTATTATGCTGCTTTAATAATTCAAACATTAAAACTAAGATGCAAACATGTTGTTGTTATTACAAAAAGTACTAACATGTTATTATTTAGACCTTCATAAAGGTCTAAACCCATGATTGTGCACTTTATAGAGGCTTTCATTTGCTAAATTAAGTTTACTGGTTGATGTGATTTGTTAGAAGTGATTTTCAGCTTTTTTGTAATTTTTAAAGCTTTTTCCCAGCCCTCCTGAAAATGCCACATTCTCTTCAAACCAATGTTTCCATCAAGCTTTTAGGAGATCTCTCACTGAAATGTAATACTCCTTTTTTTTTTTTTTTTTTCATCTCTTATGAGTGAATTCTGGGAGATGAGCCCTAGCCCTGGCACTGTGGCGTGCTGAATGAGCTGAAATGTGCGCTGTGGGTTTGCTGGGGGCTTTTCAATCGTTTTCAGTTACAGTTGTGATCAGGCCTGAGTAGATCCAGCAACAATGAGCTGCTTTGTTGAATGAGATGAGCTTACCTCGCACTGCACTGAACTCTTCCATTCACATTTACACATCCAGCCACCAGGAGGAAGGTGGAGACAACTTTGCCCATCATACACATGCCCTGAACGATCTGTCATTTTTTTTTTCAGTGCTTTTATTTTTTTATATTTTTTACTTTCTTAGGTTCAAATAGAGAAATCAAAGCTTAACATGCTGATTAAAATCCCATCCGGGTGAAAATGTAATGACCTGAGGTCCGTTCTTCAAACCTCGCTTAATACATCTGAGATGATTTGACGATTTTATAGTATTTGTACATTTTTATTTCAATGTTGTAATTAGCAATTCATTTAATTAAGTCAATTTGAAGCAGATTTGTTACGTGACAGTTTCTTAAGGGTCAAGATCAAATTATCTGCATTCTCTTGCGCTGCATCAAGACACTCCCATAATATCCATCATCAGTCAAATTAATGCACGGCTCAGAGTAACGTTACAGCATGTGCATAAGACTCCAATAACATTATAAAGTAATTATTCCATCACAAATAAATCTCTCAATCAAGTGGCTGTCTATAGTATTATACACCTTTTACACAAAATTATAATATTATTTTTAAATACATTATTATTATTATTATTATTATTATCATTATCATTATCATTTAAAATTATTATTGCCCCTGGTTCAGTAATGAACTCTTGTAATAAAGTGGCTGGGACAGATTTAAGTATCACCTCAAGATGCAATCTAATCCTGTTTACATGAAATAAGCCTGCTCCCGAGCAGGTTTAAGTTTACGGACCTGTTGCTATGACAGCAAGTCCAGGATAAGCGTCGAAGAACCAAACAATCCAAGATCATGCCAAATCGTCAACAATCAAATCCAGCTAACTGATTTAGCGGTGTACGAAGAACGGACCCCTGCTCTGGTTCTGAAACAACTTTCCTTTTTGACTAATGTTGTCAAGCCTTCTAATTTTTTGCCTGATATAAACATTCAGTCTCTCTCCAGTTAGTTTCTCATGAATAAAAACAAGACCTGCCTTGATTTATATTTCTATATTTCTCATTGAAAATCCTGATTCACTCAGCAAAAACGCATGCTGTTGCAAATACAGTTTTATGAAACAGACAAACACTATTTGACAGACAATTCACTTTCATATGTTTAGGGTCTAACTTTTCCATCCATGGCTGCTATGCTATCAGTTATCAGCAACCGTTGCAATTGTGGCATGTACATATTAATATCTCTTTTTTGCTGTTGAAGGTTAGATCAGCGTCTGATCACTCTCATATCTGCGAATAATCAAACTTGCCTAATGAAACCTCATTGGTTGAGGCAGAAATTTGATATGGCGGGCTGCTCAAACATTTCCTTTCATTCATTTAAAAAAGATACTTTTATCCAATACGTAACTTACAAATGAGGTACATCAAAAGCAATTTGTCATACAAAAAGATCAGCATGTGTCATTAAGCTGGGATAGAATTTCATCTGGTGTATGTTAATCTTAACACTAAAATAAATGAATTACATATCGCTAATACAAATATTTGTCAATGTGTGATTTATATTGGTTCTGTAATGTTTGTGGCTTTGTTTCCATTGTGGAGTTGATGGTAAAATGAAATCATCCTCAGGGCTTTACAATCTGTGAAAACATCATCTGGTTCAGACAGAGAGACGTAACATCTAAATAGCTAGATGTAGATGTTCTGTTGTGAAATGCAGTAATATCACACTGGTGTCGAGCCCTCTGACCACCACTTTCATTTAAAAGCCCCCCCCCCCGAAAGTATGTGGTAGTAGCATGATAGATAAACATGCACAGGAAGTCAGCACATTTCCCAAAGTGCACACATGTGGCAGATCTGAGAGATGTGCTGCTTCTGTTGTGCGTTCATGTGACATTAACAGCATGCCGATCATTTACTGCAGACGGTGTACGCGTGCATGATGTTATTGTGCGCTAGCAGACGCCACTAATATTGTTTCCTGAGCACACGACTCTCACTCTGTGCCTCTGCAGAGCCTGAGTTCTCCTGAGCGGCTGTTTGCCAGATTCTGGAAGGCAGCCGTGCTCCTTCAGGGGGTGACCAAAGTGCTCGCTTCCTGTTTAGAGCGCCTTCTGGCTCATTCCCATGTCAGGCCGAAACTAGATGTGCAATTGAAACGGTAATGAAATGGGCAAAACAGTGACCCATTCACCACCAGTTTCACTAATTGAAACTGTGGTGGGATTGTTTTCCATGATGCATTTGGAGTTGCATGGGTAAAATGTGGCTTCTGTTTACTCTTATGGTTAATTATGTTATTTACTTTTAAGATCAGTCTATCAGCATCCCTCCCTGAGAAAACAACACTGCTGATATCTCAGGAGCATTTGAGAACATCAGAGCACAATATCCTGTTCTTTTCCATGGCATGAGTTTTTGGAAGTACAGTATGTAACGGCCCTTTCAGAGCTTTTCCTGTGGCCATTAGGGGTGTGCATGAATATTCGAAAATAAAAATACTAATTGAGTTTTACTACGTTGCTTTGCTGGCCGTAAATGCAGCGAATCCATGATAAATCCCAAGCACTAAAATTCACAGTTATAATTAAATGGACTGGGTGGCGCTGTGGAGCTTGTTAACAAGATGATTGTATTTGATCACATAATGTTGTGGTCTGCCTCGTGAAGTTTGGATGGATGAAAATGATCTCACAAAATGGAATTACTTTTTAATAAATTAATTAATGAAACGGAGTTATCATAATATCACAACCACAATGAGAAATCACATGAAATCTAAACCCCAGTCGAATGAGAAGACTGCTGTCATCACTGCATTCATGACTGCAGGTAAGAGCAGCTGTACCCTGAGTGACTTGACTTGACTTGACTTGGAGACGTATGCTTTGTCAAGAGAGACCGGTTTAAGAACAGAAACCACAAAGTGCTGGTAGAAACTACTTAGAACACCGTTATCTTTGTGTCTCTGCAATCTCTGTCAGCGGAGCACGTTTTCTCACCCGATCATGTGGATAATATTGTTTTTCTCAACATGAACCTGTAAAACAATATAAACACAATAACCATATACCGATTTGAGCGTATATGTATGTTCTGTACGATAACTGGCACAGTCTGCTTTATTAGTCTGCTTTATTTTTCCTGTCCATGCTGCTTGAGCTTATAATGCTTTTGTTCTTTTATATATACATTTTTTGTTTACACATTGATTTAATGTTTTAAACTGAAAGAACCCCCAAACACTGTAAAAAAAAAACGCCCACACTCCCGCAGACTCAATCGCAAGCACAGCTGTCAATTATGACATCACACCCCATTCTTAAGATAAGAACTACCTAAAATAAAACTTTTGGGAAAAAAGTATAAGTGTAAAAATTTGTTTTTTTTTTGTTGGCTCATGTCCCATTCGATTTACATGGAGAGGGTGGGGTTTATGACCTATACTGCAGCCAGCCACCAGGGGGCTATAGAAATGCTTTAGCTTCACTTTTCAGGACTTGTGTGGCACATCCTTGTTTCCTTCACTCTCCATTTCCTCGTGTCCCTTAGGATGCGAGGGAAGGAGACACTGTCGAGTAGATGGCTGATTTTGATTGGTTTTCGGGTCATGGGCTGGAGGAGTGAGGAAACGAGGAAGCATCATTGAGTATTAAGAAGCACCCTTGGTTACCACATAAGCTGCAATGCATGCAGGGAACTTGCACAATATTGTGCAACAAAATTGTTTGTTCAGATTGCTTAATTTGTAAAGTAAGGACAACATTTGACAAGTTTTGAATCCAAATAAGGCCAACAACCACTTTTGTTAGAAACATGTTTAGTGTATCTTAAGTTCACAAAAAATAATAAACTGACTCCAAATAAAGTCAAATAAAGCTTTTTTAAACATTTAAACATTTTTGCTAGTTATTTTATTTTCTCACCATGTACTTATGGACACTTAAAGTATCATAACTTTTATGGCATGGTATTTATACGTGTCAGTTTTATGACCCTGCAAATATTGTATGTCAACTAAAGTTCAGTTTTATTTGTTGAATGGATGGCTTTATTTGGATTTTTCTTTTTTCCCAGGTACCATGCTGTTAGCTGAATGTCTGGTGAAATTAATGCATTAAGTTTAAGATATATATTTTTTTCTATTGATATCATAAACTGTTAGTCAAGCATGCTGTTCTAGTTTTCATATTCTCCTGAAATGAAGAAGAACCCTCTTCATCCATTAACCAGACCAAAGACTAAAAGTCTTGATTTGATAATGTGTTCACATTCTGGAATGTGGTAAAGTGGGGAAGGGGTCTGATCTGACACTGCTTCAGACACTAATGGTTTTAGTGGGAAGTGACTTCATTTGGAAGGTTGTCATTATTAGAAATGTACAAATAAGAGTAGTTTGGAGACCGCAGCTCACATTTACTGTTCTGCAAGATTTCAGTAGTGCTGTGGATTTCTCTCTTGCTGCTGATAAAAGTCCTTGGCAATTCAATCAAAATGTTGATGCATTATCATTCTCCAGTATAACTTTGTTATGCGGCTCTACTGAATGACCTGGTGGAAGCATTTACAGTAACTGGGAATTGTAGCAAAGCATTGCCTCTCTGGAGGTTGGTGTCAAAGTCTGATATGATCTTCCAAGATTAAGCAGGTCTGTTTGGTAGATTTCACATCGCACAGACCGAAGGAAGGGAGATTTCATGGAAGATGAGGTGTGGTGATTGTTCATCAGCATTTTGTTTTCTTTAGCACATTAACAAAACATTTAATGACACTAACACTGATAACAATACAATTACAAATTATTGTTAATAATCAGGGCCTGAATTTATTATTTTTGTTGTTGTTGTGAATTTCCCCCTCAGGTGATTCTTATGGAGGGTGGATTTTTAGAACACTTAAATGTTTGCTCACTCATTGTATTTGTGTTTTTACAATGGGGTAGTTTTGTTGCTCAATAGTTTACACAACACAAGGAAGCTTGATTTCAATCTTTGAATTAAATCGAAAAAAGTAGCACAAATAAACATAACAGAAAAAAGATACAAATTAAATAAAGAGAAGTTTTTGGGGTAGGTCTAACACTAGAATTCAGGTACAGAAATACAGTGCATCCAGAAAGTATTCACAGTGCTTCACTTTTTCCACATTTTATTATGTTACAGCCTTATTCCAAAATGGATTAAATTCATTATTTTCCTCAAAAGTCTTTAAACAATACCCCATAATGACAACATGAAAGAAGTTAGTTTTGAAGTCTTTGCAAATTAATTAAAAATAAAAAACGGAAAAAAATTGTACATAAGTTTTCACAGCCTTTGCTCAATACTTTATTGAAGCACCTTTGGCACCAATTACAGCCTCAAGTCTTTTTGAGTATGATACTACAAGCTTGGCACACCTATTTTTGGGCAGTTTCTCCCATTTATTCTTTGCAGGACCTCTCAAGCTCCATCAGACATTTTCAGATCTCTCCAGGATGTTCAATCGGGTTCAAGTCTGGGCTCTGGCTGGGCCACTTAAGGACATTCACAGAGTTGTCCCATAGCCGCTTCTTTCTTATCTTGGCTGTGTGCTTAGGGTTGTTGTCCTGTTGAAAGATGATCCTTCGCCCCAGTTTGAGGTCCAGAGCGCTCTGGATCAGGTTTTCATCAAGGATGCTGCTGAAAAACATCCCCACAGCATGATGCTGCCACCACCATGCTTCACTGTAGGGATGGTATTGGCCAGGTGATGAGCGGTGCCTGGTTTCTTCCAGACATGACGCTTTTCATTCAGGCCAGTAATTCAATCTTTGTTTCATCAGATCAGAGAATTTTGTTTCTCATGGTCTGAGAGTCCTTCAAGTGCCTTTTGGCAAACTCCAGGCTGGCTGTCATGTGCCTTTTACTGAGGAGTCGCTTCTGTCTGGCCACTCTACCATACAGGCCTGATTGGTGGAGTGCTGCAGAGATGGTGGTTCTTCTGGAAGGTTCTCCCCTCTCCACAAAGAAACACTGCAGCTCTGTGACCATCGGGTTCTTGGGCCTTATTCAGGGAGGTGACCTTCTCCCCTGATCGCTCAGTTTGGCCGGGCAGCCAGCTCTAGGAAGAGTCCTGGTGGTTCCAAATTTCTTCCATTTACGGATAAAGGATGCCTCTGTGCTTATTGGGACCTTCAATGCTGCAGAAATTCTGTACCTCGATACAATCCTGTCTCGGAGGTCTACAGACAATTCCTTGGACTTCGTGGCTTGGTTTGTGCTCTGACATGCACTGTTAACTGTGGGACCTTATATAGACAGGTGTATGCCTTTCCAAATCATGTCCAATCAACTGAATTTACCACAGGTGGACTCCAATCAAGCTGTAGAAACATCTCAAGGATGAAAAACAGGAAACAGGATGCACCTGAGCTCAATTGAGTGTAAATAAATAAATAAATAAATAAATAAATAAATAAATAACAAAAAAAATAAAAAGTTAAGCGCTATGAATACTTTCCGGATGCACTGAAACTGAATAAAAAGTAATCAAATGTAAAATAACATTGGATAGTCATTTAGTCCTGTATAAATTAAATGCACAGCTTTAATTGTAAGGAATTAGGATTAATAGCCTTTCTTTTGTTGTTTTATCAACATTAATGACAGACACACACTGTCGCTTTAAGAACTAGTTCACGGAATCCGGATCTGTTATGATTATACTGTTAAGGCCTGGTCACACCAATTTCCCGCATTAAAGTGTGAGACCTGCGGAAATGATTACAATTGTGCGCAATACCCGCAATTCCGCGCCGAAATTAATAGTAGTAATAATATTACTAAAATAATATAGGCCTAATAACAGTCTTTAGGTCCAAATACAGCACATTAATTAATGAAACTCAAAAGCAGCTTTAAACACTGACCTAAAAAACAATAAATATTGATTGTTTTAATTTTCACTATTGTTAATGTATGGTTCACAAGAGAAATATTAAGCCAATAAATTAAGATGGTTGATATACCGTTATCAGCATAGATAACAGTAGAATGATATGACTATGGAGCATATCGGCCAACTCTAGTGTGGGTCTGTGGACATGTTCCCTGTTGTTTTAGTTTTGTGCCGGTGTGCAGACACCACAGCCACAATGGAGCCAATACATAGTGATGTCAGCAAACTGACTTCGTCAACCAAACGCATGATCATTTGAGAATTTGATCCAGAGCCTGTACTTTTTTTCTTTTTTCTTTTTTTTTTTTATACTGGCTGTGGACACGATGCTAAATTTTGAGAGTGACCACCTTTTAAATGTGGGAATTAATAGCCCAACGCAAGTCACACACACACTTTCCTACCTTGTGATGATTGACTCTGATAACCATAGTAATGTTTTGCTAACGGTTATAAAAATAAAAAAAAACCATGGATGCCAAAAGTTCAAACAATGTTGTCTATTTTGACCATACTTCTCTTGGTAAACTGCAGTTGCTGTTTTTAAGTTCTTTAAGCCTCTGTGCTCTCTCTCTGGAGCGTGACATAGAGCACAGGGCTAGTGATGTGTTAGAACAGCACCTGGAGGTGAGACACACGCCTCAGACACCATCTGGATTAACAACTTAACCATTAACTACCGTTTGTTCATGTAGTTCATAAAAATGAATAATAAAATACAAAATAATTTAGATTGAATGTTGTAACTAAACACAAGCATGTCCAAAATGACAAATTACTTATTTAATGTTGTTTTTCATAGAGTAATGCCATTGTTAAAGCAATGACTAAATTTACTAATTCAGGAACGTTTTTTACTCAGTTTTTTTTTGTCTGTATAAATATCAAGTTTGTTCAGCCTGTTAGTATCTGCCAGCACATCACTGCCCAATGTGAAACCAACATTTCTGGGCATTAACATGACCATTTCCCAAATACAGCATTTTAGAAAACATGATCCTATCAAGTCTGTTGACTAGAGTCTGTGTGTGACGTGTGGAGGTTTATAGTGTCTACACCAGGGGTGTCCAGTCCTGCTCTGGAGGGCCCCTGTCCTGTAGAGTTCAGCTCCAGCCTCAGTTATACACACCTGAACCTGCTAATCAAGGTCTTACTAAGCATACTAAACTCAACAAATTACAGCACCCAACAAATTACAGATCATAAGATGTTAGAAGACGTTTACTTTTTAAATTCATGTTCCTGTTCTTATTGTGAATGATTCATCAGTTCATGCTATATACAGACTTCGTAAGTTACAACTTTTTGTTTGCCTGACATTTAAACCCAATTATATTAAGACATTCAATTTATTGATACTTGTTTTGTTTTTCATTGAATATGCAATTCGTATTGCTATGTGTTAAAGCTGCATGAGTAATCGCTAAAAGATCAAGATCGCAATTCAAACACACTTAGTCAAGTCTAGTCACCTTTATTTATATAGCGCTTTTTACAATGCCGATTGTTTCAAAGCAGCTTCACAGTGTTAAACAGGAAAATAATGAACAGAATTTGATTCGGCTGTACAGCTGCTCTGAAATGAGCTGGATGATATCACCGTTTTCTCCAATCAGCAGATCAGTAATATAGTTGAAAATTTTGTGTCCCCAACTGAGCAAGCCAAAAGCCAAAGGCGACAGTGGCACAATCCTAATTAAATTATTATTTTTTTTAAATACCCCTTCGCCTACCTGTTCCCTTGCCCCTTGAAACAGAGTGGCAAGGCGTAGGGGTGAAAATATTCCCCTAAGAAATGGGACACCACTACTACACTATTACACGTCGTCATACCCCGTTTTATTAGTGTCCTGTAACATTTAACCAGTATAAACAGCAGTGAAGTGCGTAGGCTATATCTAACCGAAATCAGGCACGAGCACGTTTAACAAATTACTCACTCCCAACGTTGTTTTGCACTGTATTTGGACATAATAAAACTGCTCTCGTTTTCAGTTAAAAAATGTATGAGCCTTCGAGTTTCCTAAGACGATACAGAATGATACAGAACATACAAGTAACTGTTCTTGGCTGGTATGGATATGGTTTCGTTTTCTACTGTGGGGCTGCGATAACAGAGCTCTTTGCAATGTAATCCAAATGAGTCAGTTGTTGCCTTGGTGAGTTTACAGCCAATACGTGATGTAAATATCGACTGCGTTATGAAGGATGACCAGATATTTATTTTTTTTTTAACTCTTTTTTTGTTCACATCTCTCAAATAGTGCGTTTAGGAAGCTACGGTGAAACTGGCAGCCAGGCAACACACAAGTGATCCATCCTGAGTGGCAACATCACTACACGCATTCTCGCATCGGCGTATGTAGGGAAAATCCTCATACCCCTTTGTTCAAAGTGTGGTCCTGAAAAATCTTCGTTTGAAGGGCTATCTGGCCCTTCCCCTTACCCCTAGCACTCAAGCCAAAAGAGAATCGAGACACCCCTACCCCTTCACATGAACGTACTAAGGGGTAGAAATGGGATTGGGCCTTATTCCTAATTGACAACGATTCGGCTATGTCTATTAAACATTATTAATTCAATTTAAAAAAAAAATTAAATTCTTTTTTTTTTTTTGTCAAAACCTCTAGTAAGTTACATGTTATTTTGTTTAGTTGTCTGTTCAGAATCGTGATCTCTGTTTTAAGACCGAGATCACTGTCTCCTTTTTTTTTTTTTTCTCAATTTATCCAGAATCGTACAGCTCCAGTGTGTATGAAAGATAGTTGAGTGGGACTGTTGTCTTGGAGGACAGGACTGTGGTGTGTGTGTGTGTGTGTGTGTTGTCTAGTCTTTCACGTGCCCCTCACTAAGCCTCGCTGATTCATGACAAGCTGTTGAAAAGCTTGCGTTTTCATTTCCTGCCCGTATCCCCCTCTAAAACCCTGTGCCGCTGCTGCCGAACTCTTGCTGGACGCGGTGCTCATGTTGACGGATGGGTCAAGTGACGCCCGGTGCCCTTGCCACATGCTACAGGTACCACGTAGATGTATTATTGATGCGTACTTTCTGTTCAGTCTCATTCCATAGACGATTTTTATTCCAATTTGTTTTATTTTTGTTGTTTAATTTTTTTATTTTTATTCCAAAAGTTATTAGCTGCCATCCCAATTGTTTGTTTTCCCACAATGTTCAAGAAATAGTCACAGAGTGTTTTTCTTGCTCTATTTGGACACTGCTGAGCTTCAAGGTATCTATCAGCAATTTTATATTCATCATTTTGCCTTTTTTGAAATGTATACTCAGTTTTTACAGTTGGTAAAGTCTGTCTGTTTGGTGTTATTAATCCTCTAAAGTAAAAACGTTAGCATAGCAGCAGACCTTTTTTTTCCCTCGTCCAGTTCATCTGCCTTGTCGATTATATTGGTTGACCATTTTTTTCTTCTCATATTTACAGCTAGGGGTGTTTAAAAATTTTTTTTCTGGAGCAGCCTGTAAGTGTATCCACTGTTTTCAGTCTTCTACAACATTGAGTTATGCTGAGTTCATGCTGCACGATTTTCAAACTCGTCAGATTACTGTTCTTTTCACACTCTATCTGGGGTAGCATTCAGTTGCTGCCATGTGCACACTGCACGATGGTTCAGTGATGGGGGTTTCACATTGCATGACTTTACAATAGGAAGAATCACCAACTCTGTCTGGGCCGCAAAGTGTGAGACCGGAGTTCTAGCGTGAGGCTGGATTGGTTATTAAAAATGATATCCCTCAAGACGCTTCCGATCTAAATTTTATATTCACAGACTCATCTGCGATTTCGCTCAGATCGCGTCTTTGATAATTCACACTGTGTGATTTTATCATTTGCGTAAACGAGCACAGATTTGCCTCCGATTTCGGGCATTTGTATGCGATTTTTGCTAAACTTGTCGGCGAGGGAAAATCGTGCAGTATGAACACTGCATTACTAAAATGAGGACTAACATTCTTACCATGTACCCTGTTGAGATTCTTCTGTGAATTAGGTCACACTATTTGCTGTCCTTATTTGCCAGTGTTCATCAAGGGTTAAAGATTGCTGATTTTTATGTGGATGGGGAAAAATAGTATAGTGCTGCCAGGTTATTACATGTTTAATACAGTATGTCCTGAAGCTATCAGCCATCAATAATCACCACTCAATGTCACCCATATAAATCCCATCAACACTCGCTCATTTGGTCAAGGACAAGAAAGCTTCACGTGCCCTTCCAGCAGAAATGAATATCCTAAAGAAATGTGCTGGTGTGGAGTGAAGAGAGACCTGGACCCCACATCTGATCATTTATCATCGCTGAAGATATGAGAGATTCTCTCTGTACTTTTGTCCTCGGCGCGATACGCTCCCATTGAACCTTATCTAACCGATGTCAATACGGCCCCTGGCTCCTGCAATTGCATCGAACTGCTGTTTGCTTTTTCCACAGAGTCACAACTAAAGCTATGTGTGCCAGGACAGGATGTTGTAAACTTCACATATTGTCATGTAAAGTCTCTCCCCCTCTGTTTGGACGTCCAGTCAGGGTCATTTATGTCCCAGGAGCTGTAATGGGGCAGCTGCCTTCGTCATGGCATTGTTTCTGTGGAGGAGGGAAACTTCCTGTGTTTGACCTTTCACAAACACAAGGATAACTGTGCTGCTGTGAATGTTATGGTTTATCTAGTCTTAAAGTCATGAGTATTTTTATGTTTACAGTTCATTTTCATTTGCATTAGTGCAACTTTTACATAAATATATCTTCCTTCAGACTACAGCATTATTAACTTTTCTTAGAAGTACCAAAATCTTACCATACTTTCAAATATTTTCATCTCCATTTTATAATGAAAGTAATATGGTATTGGTCTAGAGAAGGGGTCTTCAACTTTGCTCCTGGAGAGTTCAGCTCCAACTGTATGATTGTCTGAACCAGATAATCAAAGTGTTCAGGGTTACTTAAAAATCAGGAGCAGGGTTGAAACTGAAGTCAGCAGGAAGGTAGCTCTTCTGGAGCTGGGTTAGAGACCTTTGGATGATGAGTGAGTTTTTTTTTTTTCTGCTGTGGGTGATAATTGGTATTTTTATTAGTTTGCTATAGGCCTATCAGCTGCCTGTAGAGACTCATATTACAGGCTGAATTCGTCCAGTGTAGGGGTTGACTGATTTATCGGTTTTGCGGATTTTATAGGCACTGATAGCGGATTTCTGGTTATCGGCAATAATCCACAATTATACAGGTGCTGGTCATATAATTAGAATATCATCAAAAAGTTAATTTTATTTCACTAATTCCATTCAAAAAGTGAAACTTGTATATTATATTCATTACACACAGACTGATATATTTCAAATGTTTATTTCTTTAATTTTGATGATTATAAATGACAACTAAGGAAAATCCCAAATTCAGTATCTCAGAAAATTAGAATATTGTGAAAAGGTTCAATACTGAAGACACCTGGTGCCACACTCTTATCAGCTAATTAAAATATCCGCTCTCTCAAAGCGACGGCGAGTTGTTCGCCTTCACACTAGAGTTTACAATACAGATACTGGCATGCTGCGGCTGCACATCCGTTGAGCTGAACTGAACTAGACAGATCGCTTGACGGAGAGTTTCTCTGAATGTTCAGCAAGTGAAAATATATCAATGCTAAATTTATTCTTAGCCTCTTAGACACACACTGGGGAGTAAAATCTAAGCATTTATTAGCCAATGGCTAATGATAGATATTGTTTAGTCGCCCAGAGTGAAGATTTACTCTCAAATGCGAGTGACAAAGAAAATGTATGTACACTACAGAACACGTTGATATATTTTAAAATAATCAATTTGTTGACTAGATGTTGCATTAGTAGAAACAACGCTGTTTGTTTGTTGACAAGGCTGAGAGGACACATTAACATTAGTAGCATCTCAAGCGATAAGAACAATGTGACAATGCATGTATCCGAAACAACAAATGTTTGTCATTAGCTTATATCCAGCTTGGGACGTTTATGCATTGGTTAGTCAGCTAAATTGCATCTCAGCAGAAGTGGACATGCCTATATGCACGTTTCATATGGATTACGTAGACATTTCAAGCTTTCTATAGTTATATTTCTCATGTATGGGAGGCAAGTATATGCTAAGTTTCTAATTTATTTTTGTGAGACGGCAGAAAGCGCATCCTGTTTGTTTTCTTTATTTTACAAAAATGTGTTTTTATTGTAAACGTACACAAATAAATTCAGACCCGTTACGTTTCAAATAATGCATTCTGTATGACCAAAAATTACTAATATTTATAAAATATAAAGTATTTTAGGTTGAAAAAAAACTTTAGCTTCCACACAAACACTTGGATATGCGGCTAATAATAACGTTAGAGCGTGCAGCCATGTAAAGTGCCTACTATTTAAAGGAACACGCCGACTTTTTGGGACTTTAGCTTATTCACCGTATCCCCCAGAGTTAGATAAGTCCATACATACCACTTTTATCTCTGTGCGTGCCATAACTCTGTCTGACGCACCCACCGCTAGCCTAGCTTAGCACAAAGACTGGAGGTAAACGGCTCCAGCTAGCCTACTGCTCAATAAGTGACAAAATAACGCCAACATTTTCCTATATATGGGCGTTTCTTCAACTAGGGGCACTTTTAGCCATGTGAAGTTGAATAAAAAAAACTTGTTCAAAAGTCATGTAACACAGTCTCATACGTTTAAATAATTTGTCTAGTTTTAAGGTCTGTAAGAGGACAAACTTGGATAACAAGATAAATTGTTAATATTTTGCATTTTTTCCAACCAGCAATGAACAGATGTCATTTCCACCACATCTCAATATACAGCTGTTATTTAAAAACAGAATAACTTATGCCACTCAAGAATTGTCTAAGATCATTTTTGTAACTAGTTTTACCAGTTTGTCCACAATGTACAATAATTATACATTTGTCAATGAGATAAATTAACTGCCCTAAGGCCCAAATGCTGAACTGTACACGTGTCACACTCTGAAATTTAATATTGGTTTGGGTAAGAGCTTATTAGAAAATAAATAACTTGAATTTTTATATTAAGTAGAGCATGATCTCATAAATTTTGGATACATTTTTAATGTGTGATTAAAACTTTAAGTATTTTTTTAAAATGTGTGTGGTGATGGAAATGACGGTGTTGTGGAAATGACAATGAATTAACATTAACATCTAATTAATGTAGAGAAACAGTAGATAAATATAAGAAGTATTATGATATATTATAATATAACAATTACACAAATCTACTCTGGCAATCCATATTAATTGTACTTTGTAATCATAAATGTAATTTCCACCAAATGCTGTAATTTCAACCACAGAGGGCAGTGTGGTGGAAATGACTGTGGTAGAAATTACATTTCTGTAGTTTTTTGTGAAAAAATGGAAGATGGCTTCATTGATTAGCTTTGAATTAATACTTGGCATTAGATGTATGCAAAGTACTCTTAAAAAGCTAAACATTTTAAGTTAAATAAAAACACCCTTGAAGGTACAGCATGTTTGGAAAGGACGTAGAATAAATATATTAACTGTTCAAGCAATATTTTGCTTGATTTTTCTTAATTTTTTTGTTGGTGAAAATTTAAATTCCCTCCATGTCCAACATGTGCTCTGATGTCACTGAATATTTCCATAGAAACCACCTAAACAATCTTTCACACAAACTTTTTAAAGGGACATTACTGTGTTGTGGTGGAAGTGACACCAACACTGTGCGACAGCTATATTTTGTATAAAAAGTAATATTGATAGTGGTCTCACATTAAATATTATAATGTATTTTAATTATTTTACTAGTGCTTAATTCAGGTGCATTAATAGTTACCAGATAAGTCATATTTTTAAACTGTATTTTCATTGTTGAAGTTAAAAAATCTGGGTGTGCGACAAGGAGAATTTGGGTGTGCGACAAGGTGATTTTGACACCTATAAGGAGGTTGAAAAGTATGAAAAAAATCATAATAGAAAAGTAGTAAAAAAAAATGTAAGGTGGTTTTATTATTAGCTTGACAAAGAAAGAGGAATTTGTCTAAAATGATATGTATTTTTAAAAATATGACCAAAGAACATAAAAGTGCCCATAGTCTAAGAATCACCCATATATGTTGTGACGTGTATAGTTACATCGTGTACTAAGACCAACGGAAAATTAAAAGTTGCAATTTTCTAGACTGATATGGCTAGGGACTATACTCTCATTCCTTCGTAATAATCCAGGAACTTTGCTGCCATACCATGGGTGCAGCGGCGCAATGATATTACGCAGCGCCTGAAAATAGGCTAACTTACGTCAACATAACCAACGTGACAACCTGCTTGCACAGAGAGTGTGCTGCGGAGTATTTTCAGGCGCTGCGTAATATTGCGCTGCTGCACCCATGGTACGGCAGCAAAGTTCCTGGTGTGCAGTGGGCGGAGCTAAAGACACACACACACACACACACACACACACACACACACACACACTTCTTTAGTGACATTGTTGATTTCGTGGTCTAAATGACAGTGCTGCCAACGGCTCCCATAACCCGAACGAAGCTCATTGATGGGCGCACGCACTCAGCTGGGAGAAGTGCCCATACAAGGAATTCCACCATTTTTGACGTAATGCATGGCTTGAAAAAAACATTTTTTTAAAATTATTTTGGCCATGTTTAGCATTAGAATCCAACTCTTTTAACAATGTAAGTCAGAACAATGTAAGTACCCCCCATTGTTTGGATCCACTTTACAGTGAAAGTATGTGAGGATAGTTAATGAACATTACAGTACATGCTGTTTAATTTTGCCACAAATTTTGTTCACATGAGACTAGTGTGAAAGAATCACACTGATCTGTGTAAAGTTATCGCTGAACTTTGTTCTGGCAATTAAATGAAGGCATAATTAAAAAAAAAAATCTTTTAATCATATGAAATTAAACACGACCATGTAAACCCAGCAACTTTGGCATTATACACCAGAAAGGGACATGATATACATGCAGCAAACTCACCCACAGAAATGACAGTAATAATCTTTAAATTAAATGTAAAAATTGAATTAAAGTAAGGTATCTCTCCAGGAGCAGGGATGGAGGGTCTAGAGCAATTCATCAATCAATTCATGTATGAATTCATGCATGTTATTCCATAGAAAAGTCCTCACAATCAAATGTATTAATGCTTGTATATATCTGTGATTGCAGGAGCCTTTTGAGGATGGGTTTGCCAACGGTGAAGATTTGACCCCTGCCGAGGAGGCCGCAGTTAAAGAGGCATCCGAGTCTAAAGGCGTGGTGAAGTTTGGATGGATCAAAGGAGTGCTGGTAAGAACTTGCCTTAAGATGAGTTAACAAGTCAAACACAAAACAGTAGAAGTCAGTAGAGTGGTTGATGTATGAGACTTTGGATGGAGAGCGTCATTTGACTTGTGAATTATGGCAGCCACTCAAAATCAAAGAAAGGAATGTTGATGAGTGTGATTTTTCAGCTGTGGGTGAGAATTGGTCTTTTTGTGAGTTTGCTATATCTGCTGCCTGTAGAGACTCATATTAGAGGCTGAATGTTAAATTGTCATGCTTTTGTAATGTTTACTATGCTAATGCTCTCAACAAGCTGTGGCTTTGCTCAGTATAGACTCTGACACAAGAGTGGGGTGGTGGGGTGGGGTATATTTGAATCCAGTAAAAGCTTTATGGTTCACAGATCAGCTCTGCTTCTTGTCTCTTGGTCAATATTTTGACAGGTCTTCCTCGTCCTTGAAATTGTCCTCATTTTCACCTTCCCAGTCTTAACATTTGACACCAAACAGCTTCTCATAATGTCGACAAGTGTAAATTCATTTTCATCCAAAGTGTCTTTCAAACCACGGCAGGAATTCATTCAATGTTTGAAAACTTTGTGTGTTTAGAGGACTGCTCCAGGTTCTCGGTCGACAGCCTTTGTTGTGTAATGTCCGTTACCTCAGAAAAAAATTTATTCTTCCGTCAATTAAAAAAAAAAAAACACGAAGCAAAAAGAATTGTTGAATAGAGTAAGGCACTTACAGTGAAAGTACATTTTAATGGGTAAAGTTAATGAACATTACAGTACATTTTAGGGCTGCAGCTATCGATTATTTTAGTAATCCAGTATTCTACCGATTATTCCATCAGTTAATCTAGTATTCGGATGAGTACTTTTTCTTTATTAAAGAGCAACACTAAATATACAAGAGAAAATAAGACCTTAAAATAAGTATCTTAAAATGAACAACTAATTTGTTTCCTTTTTAGAAACATTTTAGTTTTATTGCTGAAATTGCATACATTAATATCTGTGAAAACTAAACCAATTTAGTCCATTCAATTGCCATATTATATTCAAATTGTAAATACAAATATATAACTAAATTAGAAAATCATACATAAAAATATAAAAATCAATTTCAAATTACTTTAAAAAGGTAAACATTAGTACAACCTTAAACTAAACCTATAAATCAAAATAATAGCAATATAAATGATCATAATGCCTAAACATTGCATTTATGTTGTGCAACTTAACTTTCAAGTTTCATCTTCAGGTCAGGCATGACATAAGCCTTCTTCTTGGAAGGCTTTGTGGCTTTTGTAAGAAGCAAAAAATATTGAACAGGTCACAGGAAGGTAACTTGAAACAAGAACAAGAGTAGAGATGCGCGGATCAACTCTAACGTCACAGAATCTGCTGCTAAAAACAAACCATGAT
Organism: Rhinogobio ventralis; assembly: GCA_039654625.1. Taxonomy (NCBI): domain Eukaryota; kingdom Metazoa; phylum Chordata; class Actinopteri; order Cypriniformes; family Gobionidae; genus Rhinogobio; species Rhinogobio ventralis. The sequence goes on along the minus strand of CM077215.1, from coordinate 20,395,199 downwards.
TTTCTCTGATTTAGATATCCGTACCCGTTTGTCACATTACAATTATTAAAATTCTCAGTATTAAGCACGATGCTATGTAGCTACACTGAAGTAGGTTGCTTTAAAAAATCTTCTTTTGGCGAAATTACATTTCTTAAATAACCTAAACCAGGGTTGACAACCTATACAGCAAACCAAGTAACTGCTGGAACGTGAGCAGAAGCGAGAGATGTGTTTGTATTTAATTCAGATAAAGTACATTGCACATACAGATCTACATTTTGAGATCTTTTCTGACCATTCATCATAGTAACACAGCTTTTTTTAAGTTAGGAGCTATAAATATGATTAAAGTGTGAGATTTAAATTACGCAAATCAATAAAAGTTTACATGTTCAGCCTTACATCCTGAAGCTTAACACAGTTGTCTTCATTTAAAAAATAGCGAGACTAAATTATATTACCAGTGCTGATGTTGCTCTCTCTCGCATTGTGGTCTTTGATCTTGAAATTAGCTGAAAACGAAAGTTAAAGAATGACACACCGTGAAATGAGAGTTCAGCGTCTTTATTAAAATCAACATATTAATAATTTATCTCATCCACCCGTAATTTTTGGAATGTTACTTTTTATAACCCACCTGACCTGCGGATATACCTGCAATCCGTGCATACTCTTGAGTCCTTACACAAAAATGGCCTTTCTGCAACATGGTGTGTAGTTAAATGAACTAAACGAAGCTTCGAAGGAAAATGATTTTGCCACAATGATTTTTTTTTTTTTTTTTAATTCGAGTTACTCGAGGAATCGTTTCAGCCCTACAGTACATGCTGTTTAGTATCGTCACAAGACTTCAACAATACTGATCTGTGTAAAGTTATAATCACTGAACTTTGCTGTCAAGACCATGTAAACCTAGCAAATTTGGCATGATACACTAGAAAGGGACATATGATGTACATGGAGCAAACTCACCCACAGGAATTACAGTACCTTTTTAAATTTAATAAAAGTAATCAGAAGTTTATCCACCTAGAACAGTAGGCACGCCACTAAAATATAGTTTAGATGCTTTACAGATCAAATAAGCCACTTAAAAATAAAATTGTTGTGCTTTTAAAGCCGTTGGAGGTCTGTGAAGGTTTATTTCTCATGCAAGGGTGTTACTGTAACAGTGATAACTCTTTTCTGTTGTAATGGACATGCTGTCGATAGACCTTACCCCGCAGCATTCCTTCAAACATGGATGGGTTCCTGAGGTCATTGGTCCCGGTGAATGTCATGGCTGGTCCGTGGCGAGGTTTGAGAAACGGCTTTGGTCGTTGATGGTTTTTGTCAGCATGAGTCTAAACTGCATCCTTCCTCTGTGCAGGTGCGCTGCATGTTAAACATATGGGGTGTGATGCTCTTCATTCGAATGACATGGATCGTGGGCCAGGCTGGAATTGGTAGGTTTGACTTTGGTTGGCCGTGTGAATTAGCACTTCAATTCACAAGCAAACTCTTGTGTTTTCCATCGAGCTGCAGTCATTTCTCATGCACATGCTGAATGTTGCTGTGAGGCGCTATGAGCGGTCTGCTGTCATTTACCGGCACCGCACTGAAGAACACTGGAAATGTACTGCATATGAAGCTGGACGCAAACGCCTAGTGTTTAGTGCTGTCTTTTGATTTTAAAGATGGGTCGGTAGAGATGTTTACTGTCATTTCACATTTTTATTTCCACAGCATATTCCTGCATCATTGTTATTATGGCAACTGTTGTGACTACCATCACGGGCTGCTCGACTTCTGCGATTGCAACCAATGGCTTTGTGCGAGGAGGTAATTCATAAAACATTAAATGTGCATTGAGACAGCACCTATGTAAATCCCAGATAATTGCTGCACCACAGGGACCCTTTGAATGGTCTTGGTTTGGATTAAGTTATTCACCATGTGCAAAATTATCTTTTTTTTTTTTTGTGGTTATTTTTGGTGATGATATAATATAATATAATATAATATAAATGTGTGTGTATATATGTGTAACTTTTAATCTTCATTTATAAGCCCCAATCGTTCTTTATAAAAAATACCTCTACAAGCAGGAACACATCTCTATCATGACACAATGTGGATTTAATGCTTCCATTTCTGTAAACATCCAGTAGAGCTGCACGAATTTTGAATTATTTAGATAAAAATCTGTTTGAGTGAATGATTCAATGACTCATAATTAGACCTAATGTCTGTGAATATTAAACCGCAAAAAGACTATTTAAATATGAGTTTTGCGTGTCTGCGTGTGTGAGAATGAATGGAGCAGACGCGCGGTTTCATTTACCACACTCACACTCACACACTGAAGCACACACTGAGGGCATGAATGCATGAACTTCATCTCCAGAGCCACTCTGAGAGTCACTCAGTATTTTACCGTTTCATTTGAGGAAAAACTATCGTTATATCATAAACGCAGATCTTCACGGCAACCCGTCAAAATAAAAGTTTGTTTTTTAACCTGAAGAAATTGACAGAAATATATTACTGTTGTACAGTATAATTTAGCTACATCTCAATGTAGTAATAATAATACTACACTACTAATACACTAATACAGAATACACAACACAAAAACATTTCATAGAATTGATTCTTAAAATGATTCTTAAAAAGGAAAAATTTAAACAGAATTTAGAAAAAAATTAAATGGATTTCATAGGGCCCTAAACAGGGTTAATTCATACAACTTTTTGCTTGACTATGCTGGTCACACTGTACATTTAAAAACCATGGGTTAAACGTCCTTATTTGTGGTGTCAGTGTCACTGATTGGATAAATGCAGCATGCAATGTGTTTACATAAAGGCTCTAGCATTGCCGTGGAGCAGGGTTTCATAACCCCAGGTGCTAACCCCGTTTCTAAAATAGCGGTGTTTAGAACAATGATAATCTAGGGTTAGGTGCAGGGTGAAAATCCATTTTATTGTACCCGAGGTCTTCAGAAGTTTTTTTTTTTGTTGTTTTTTTTGGCATAGTCTTTTTTGAAATCCTGGCTAATTGTCTCTAACCTAGTTATTTTCACTAAGACGTCGTCTTGTCTGAGTGCATGAGTGTGATAACCATTCTGGCATTAATCCAATTAATCCCAATGGTAGCAATTGTGACCACATTTTTTCCTTGCATATTTTAGTGTGGAAATATAACTCTTATTATGAATCGCATATTCATTTATTCATGCAAATTTCAGATGTCTACATGAGTTCAGGGCAGGCCTAACATGATTAGGTAGTTTGATCATGTGACAGATGAAGGTGCAGTAAGGTACATGGCATAATGCTTCCAGTTCTCACAGCTTGTGGAGAAATTCAATAGTGTTTTGAGATCTCAGTGTTTTTCTCTCAGGTGATCGAGCAGTTCATTGGAAGTCAGAAATGGATAGTTGACCCACTCTTTAGGCCTCCATCTGAGAGACCGGGTTGATGGCACTAGATAACATTTTTGTTTTAGTGTGGAAGCGAAATCAATATTTTTCCATGAGCACCTCAGGCATTAGTTAGTAACCCAGTCATGGGCGGGTGTGTATTTGTAGGATTGGGTTTGTTTGAGATGCTCATGGATATTTTGCTGTCATTGCTACTCATAATTTACATCTTCCCACACTCACAGGACATTTTAATTACTACTTGACATATTTCCTTTTTCAGCATTGCATGCAGGTTTTTTAATAGTGTGTATGTGCTAATGCTTTGTCACTGAGGTGAGTAGCCGTTAATCTGAGATTAGGCCTAATCGTCCCTGGTATTCCAGTCATTTATTAAACACTGAACTGAACAGCAGCTACTGTGAATGGAGTTATTTAAGGTAGTTTAAATTGTACACACCTCGTAACCGCATTATTATTTCTCTCAACGAAGATGCCTTCGTTTCTCTGTTTTTCACATTCGCCTCATGGCGTGAGGACTCGTGCATCTTTTGCATCATTAAAATGTATGATTATCAGCTGGTTCCGATCAGTGTCTGATCGTTCTACATTTATTTAAGGCTGTTTTCTATTCGTTAAAATATTGATAGAGAAACTGTTGATGTCAAGTAAGCTTCAGTCATAATGGTTCCCCCGTTGCAAGCCTAAACTGTCCGGGTGCTGCACTGTTCTTTTTGAGAGGTTAAGAGCAAAATCTTTAGACTTGGTTTTAAAGTGGCAAATTGTTTTAAGCATAGTTGAGAGTACTTCATTTGTTATTGGTAACTGAACCCATTATGATCTTATCCACAGGGGTACCTCAGAGTTCGGTGCTGGGCCTCTTTCTCGTCTCAGTATACACTACATCACTGGGACTTATCATTCAGGCACACAATAAATTGGTCTACCACTGCTACGTTGACACGCACCGCTCTAATTTTACTACTGACAAGCAGGAATGAAAATTAGCCTGAATTACTCAAATGTTTATTCAGAATACTCAAAATGTTGAGAGTATTCTGAATAATGTTAAATAATGTCTAAATAAATGTCAAGTTGTCATAAAGAAAAAAAACACGGGGAGGAAAAATGATGATGCCAAAAAATCATGCTGGATAAAATAAAATAAAATAAAGAATTATGTCGGAGTAAGCAATGTATGTAGGGCTATCCTTCCACTTTAGGAAAAATGTGGATCCTAGCACTGAACTTGATGACTTTGTGCAAGTGTTTGTGCTAACCTATTCATGAAATCATAATGGTATGATTTTCAGAATATTTTGAAGTCACCTAATAATGCAAAAGTTAACCAATAAATCAACCTTGAATTGTCTGTTTTAATATCTTTTCTTAAGGTGGAGCGTATTACTTAATATCTCGAAGTTTAGGCCCGGAGTTTGGCGGCTCCATTGGTCTGATTTTTGCCTTTGCCAATGCTGTGGCCGTTGCCATGTACGTTGTGGGCTTTGCGGAAACTGTCGTTGAGCTGCTCATAGTAAGACACAATTATATTCACATTTCTTGTAATTTATTGCTTTAATATAATAGTGTATAGAATGGTAGATAAAATTAATCATATATGTGTTTTGTGTCTTTAGTATTCTGGTGCGCTCATGTTCGATCCAATTAATGATGTCAGAATCATTGGAACCATTACGGTCATCCTGCTTCTCGGCATTTCAGTGGCTGGAATGGAGTGGGAGGCCAAGGCAGGAAATTTATTCAGTTTTCTTTGAACATTAGCCGTTGCTAACCTTCTGAATTCATGATTTGTTAACATGATTTTGTTTCATAGGCTCAGATTTTCCTCTTGGTCATTTTGATCACTGCCATTTTCAACTACTTTATTGGGGCCTTTATCCCTGTTGAGTCCAAGGAGAAATTTGGCTTCTTCAGCTATGACGGTAAGAGTGCGCTCTTAAATTAATCTAGACCAGTGGTTCTCTATTGGTTTGTTGTGGCTCTGTTCTGATGGCTCACAGACAGCAGGAAGAAAGCAATGCTACATTTTCAATGATAACCTGCTATGAACCATATAATGGCAAAATAAAGTTTTAAAAGAGAGAAGTCAACAATTCTCATGTCTGTAAGGGTGTGTGTCAAATCAAACTCTAAACATGGTTGGTTCTGAGCGCAGTGTTTTGTGTAATGAATTACTCACTGCAGAGAGAATAAATACATTTTAATTAAAGGTGCTGTACGTTTTTGACTGTACTAATGCATAAAAATGCCATCATATTTTGCAGATATTTAGTAAATATGCCGAGTTCACATATTCGTCTCTCTGAAAAACAATGCTACAGCCAGTTATTTTACTTTGAAATGTGCGTCCCGTGTCAGAATTTCTGTTTTTGTTTTGATCTGTGCGATAATGCACATTGCCAATTTACCCAATAGTATTTCGATACCACAGGTTGCCAAGTTGGCGAAAAACACAGTGTATTGCTGCCATGGATGCCAGCAAACAAACTGGGTCAACGATTGCAGATTCTACCTGACCTAAACCCTTAGCCTCGGAATCTAAAATCTTTATCAACGGAATCGCGTTAAAACGTGGATAAATCAACTCAACTTACAGTGTGTGTCTCCTCGCCTTCCATTGTCAATTGCGCTCGTTCCTGTTGCGTGTCCTCAAACTTGGCAACCCACGTGAGCGTTGAGTCTGAGGAGGAATTATTATAAATTATTTTTAATTTAGACTGCAGTGCCCATTTCAACCACTAACTGTCATTTCTACATACAGCACCTTCAAATAAATTACCACTTGATGTCCAAATTAAAACTTTTGCCTTTAATGTAAACTATTTAAGAAAAAGGTATTCAAGATTCAGTGTTTTTATGTGACTTGAGAAATTTGTTTTCTCTCTCTATTCATAATTCACATCGTTTTTTTTATATAATGTAACTACATAATTATCTAATTTCTTTTTAGCTGGCATCTTGGCGGATAACTTTGGCCCAGACTTTCGAGGAGAAACGTTTTTCTCAGTTTTTTCCATCTTCTTCCCAGCGGCCACAGGCATTTTGGCTGGTGCCAACATCTCAGGAGATCTAGCAGTGAGTGCTGGCATTAATTTCCTCACCACATATTTATTGTTTGTCACATACACATTTACAGAGATCCTTGGCAGTGACGAACTATGTAATTTCTCTAAGGACCCTCAAATGGCCATCCCAAAAGGAACACTTTTGGCTATTCTCATAACGGGCCTCGTGTACATTGGCGTGGCCATTTCTGCAGGTAAACACTGTTATAATCGCGTATCATATGAAGAACTACTGTATAATTTTTTTTTTTCTGATTTATTAATTGATTTGTTGAAAGGTGCTTGCATCGTGCGGGATGCTACAGGTATTGAGAGTAACATTACTCTCAGTGGTAGTGTGAACTGCACTGATGCGGCCTGTAAGTTCGGCTATGACTTCGCTTCCTGCAGACCGGTTGTTGGACAAAAGTCTCACTGCAAGTTTGGCCTTCACAATGATTTTCAGGTACATCATCAACAGCAGACATTATCACTCTGTTCCAAATCCTAGTGATTTCCCTGTGCAGCATTTTAAGGCCTCGTAGATGTATTTCTGATGCAAAGACTGATAGATGGCATAGAGTTAGTGGAATTGGTTACCGGAAGTGCTCGTCGAAGCATGACTAAGCTTGACTAAACACCTCTCAAAATGAGCATCCGCAGGAATCCAGACATTTTCAGAGACAGGACAAGAGATATTCTGAGATGATTACTGTGTACAGAATTTTCCAAACTCAACCGAACTTGAAGTTTTAATCCAACATAAGCCAATCTGAGAAAGCAGTGGCTGGTAAACATGCGCGATTATTTCACCACAGTGTCAGTGATCGGTGAGACCTGTTGAAGAAGATAAGAATGAACCTTTATTTATCTATATTATTATTTATCACATTATTGTCATTTTTCATTTACAATTTCACTGTATGTGATTCACACATATGCCAAAATTCTTAATATTCAAAGTAGTAGTTCTGTCAAAGCGTTACTGTTTAAGTTTAATTAAGTGTTTAACATCGTTAAATTTCTTTAAGGCATGCTACCGCACATTCATTCAACTATTTATATTAAGCACTGGAATAAGAGCACCAGTGCACACAAGCAATACTGTTCTTGAAATTAAACCGTTTTATTTGTAGTTTTACTACAAATAAAACCAAAATGTTTTTTGTAGTATGAAATATGAAATCAATAAGAGGAAAATAAACATAATGAGAAGACAAGCACTGGACTGCGGCAGGTTAGTTGGGAAATAAATGTATTTATTACTCAATGCACATCTGGAAGGCAAATACATTTATAGAAACATTTCAGCAGGTTGAAGATATAAGATGTAAACATCCTCAATTTCGAGATGCATAGTCTACTACACACGAACAAACTCCCGCATATTATTTTAGATAATGGACCTTCATCCCGCCATATCAGTCTCACCCATGCTTTCCTCAATTTTTTTTGTGTCGGGAAATCGTGAAAACTGAGGCAAGGGTGTCGTTGTTTAGAATTAGAGCAGCTGGGTACACTGCAGAAACACTGGCGAGAGGATTCAGCCATTCGTTTTGATTTATCGTTTTGATTGTTTAATTACTTGCCAGATATAGGAAGCGTGATAAAGGCCTATTCTCTTATGAAAGGAAGAGAAAGTAACATGATTAGCTTTGAGAGTTTTGCAGCAGGCTTTACTTTATTTGTGTGCATTATGTATTTTTGCTCATTAGAGTGTCATTATCTACATGCTAATGTTAAACTCTGCTGGAATCAGTTGTAAGTGGAGTCTCCTATATGTATGAGCGCTCAATCACTTCCATTTGAATGTAAACACATTAAGATTTGTAACAGAAAGAAACTGAAAGGATTATGCATGAAGTAGGGCTGTTAAACGATTAATCGTGATTAATCGCATCCAAAATAAAAGTTTGTTTACATAATATATCTGTGTGTGCTGTAAATAATTATTGTGTATTTGAATACACACATGCATGTGTATATTTAAGAAATAGTTGCATGTGTGTGTATGTATATATACATGCATACATACATGCATACATACATATACATATATACATACATACACATGCAACTATTTCTTAAATATACACATAAATATATATAAATAAAAAAATGCATGTGTATGTATTTATATATACATAATAATTATACACAGCACACACACACATATTATGTAAACACAAACTTTTGAAGATGCGATTTAATCGTTTAACAGCCCTAGCATGAAGGATTGGTGACTGAATGTTTTGTGCTGAAGGTCATGAGTGTGGTGTCGGGCTTCAGTCCCCTCATCACAGCGGGGATCTTCTCTGCGACCCTCTCCTCTGCCCTGGCGTCTCTTGTCAGTGCCCCAAAAGTGTTCCAGGTAGGCGTCTCATTTGCTGCTTCATGTTAGAAATCCATCTTGACTTAACAGTAGTGTGTGTTAGCATTAGTGTAAGCACCGTTGAGTGTGGTTCCACTCCAGTGCTTGTATGAGCTCAGTAATGTTGAAACTTGCCTTGCTGGTTTGATGGATTCTTCCATTTCCCTCAGGCTTTATGCAAAGACAATATCTATCCTGGAATCGCTATTTTTGGGAAGGGCTACGGCAAGAACAATGAGCCCTTGCGAGGATATTTACTCACCTTTGGAATTGCCTTGGCCTTCATTCTCATTGGTAGGCAGAAATCAACTAATTATCAAATAGTTTTATTTGTCAAAAAGATGGTCACGTCACTCTTACATGCACTTGTTTTTCATTTCTCCAGCGGAGTTGAATGTCATCGCCCCAATCATTTCCAATTTCTTCCTGGCATCATACGCTCTCATCAACTTCTCTGTGTTTCACGCGTCACTGGCCAATTCCCCTGGTAAGACATTCTTTGAGTTGTGATGAATTCATGCTGTAGACAAGCTGGGTCATGTATCCACAGACACCAGAGTGCTCAAATATCATTAGTGTTAGTATGGTATATCTCAGCATTCAGCCTAACATGTGTGAGGAATTTAGATTTGTTTTTTGTTATGTACAGAGTAGATTTTAATATGTCATTTTCCGTGAATGGGTCAAAGAAGGGGACTTAAAACGGACATTTCTGTTATTTCGTTAAAGGGTCTGTGAAATTAGGTGCTTAAAGGCCTTGATCTATTACATAATCACTACAAACCAATGGTAGTTTGAAGGCGTTTACCAGCCGGAGAGAATTTTTCTGGTTTCTGCTTTGGCAAGCTCTTTCAGACTCCTGAAACTAACTTTGTTGTGGTTTTATTTTGTTTGAAATGTCAGACCAGTTTGTTCATTGATTTTGCTAGAAGTATGTAATGGCCTTAACATTCAAATATGTTGATCCACCTCAGGAAGTCAAAATAAATGTTTTTTCTTTTCTAATTGATATTAGCATATATTTGAAACTCTTAAAATTATTGTCTATATATGTCTATAAAACCTTGATTTATGCGATTTGATAATTTCTTGCTTGCAATAAATAATAAATATCCGCATGAATGAAGTCAGTTTTCAGGTTTAGCCTTAATTAGAACTAATGTGGTTATATCCAAAAGATTAAGAGTAATTAGCTTTAGCAGGTTAGAAGTGGTTGAGCTGGATAAATGCAGTCACCACCACAATCTGTATAGAAATGGAGAGAATGCAGTGATATGGTCTTCCCATCATGCTACGTGGGCTTTTCACGGTGTTCACAAAACTTTGCAAAGTAACCGTTCCTATGTAAGGAGATGTTTTGGTTGTACTGTAGATAGTGTTACTCAAACTTTTTATATCTGAATAAAAATAGAAGTCTTTTAATTTCTGTATGCCATCTTGTAATTGACTGTATTTCTTGTTTTTGAAGTTATAATTTTATAATTTCTTTATTCTTTGTGTAAAGAGGTTTGTTTTTCCCTCAATACCAAAGCTCTAGAAGACCAGCAGGTAGATATTTTCACTTCTGACACTTTATATAGTCTCTGCACACAGTTGCATGAACATAAAGGGTACATGCAGATTTTCCACATGACTCATTCATTCTTCAGATATCTCACAAACACCATTTAAAATGCTTCTGTACCCTTTATGTCATGTAGTTTCTGTAGCATTACAAGGTAATCGTTACGCCACTAAATCCCATTACTTTAGTATGTGTCCTGTGTTCAAGAAATCTTCCTAGTTCTGGTAACTGCTCGTATGTATCCTAACTGGTGCTAACCTCATTTAATCAATTCTGTTTTCATGCTTTTATAAAACTGTGTTATTTCAACTATATATAAGCTGTTATCATGTGACTGATGTCTTGATGTGACTGATTTGTGTTGTAAAGACTGCTAGAACATTGAGAAGCTTTGGTGCCGTTAACAACCTCGTATGAAATGTCTTGAACAGATCCCATGTCAGGCAGATTCTGGATGCTGTTCAGAGAGACGCACCGTCCCTTCCCCACTTTCACTAGCAGCTCTCAGTTGTCCTATCACACACCATGTGCCATTGTTTGTGTCCCATACTGTTACGTAACGTAGCAGAATGGCACAGTTAGCACATTTGTACCACAAAGAACTATTGTTGGTTTTATCCCAACTATTCGTTCCTATATGTTGGCTCCAGTTGATGGTTGTAATCCAAATATTAAAATATTTTACCATGTTGCCAAATCCTAACCTATAGTACCCCTGTCCTTTGACTGGAGATCTCTTAAGTGTTTGTTCCATGTTTGTTGGGCAGGATGGAGGCCAAGTTTCAAGTACTACAACATGTGGGTGTCTCTTGCTGGGGCAAACCTATGTTGTGTTGTCATGTTTATCATCAACTGGTGGGCGGCCCTCTTGACCAATGTCATTGTCTTATCCCTCTACATCTACGTCAGCTACAAGAAACCAGGTGAACATACTCAAGCACCAGTCATAAGTTCTTTAGCACAGGAATATTCTAACTAATGCTTCCATGGGTTGTAGTTTTAATAATGGGGTTCTGGTTTTGTGAAACTGTTGCGGTCTTACAGATGTGAACTGGGGTTCGTCCACTCAAGCTCTGACCTATCATCAGGCCCTGACACACAGTTTACAGCTGTGCGGAGTAGCTGACCACATCAAAACCTACAGGTAAGTGTGTATGTGTGTTTTGTCAACCTTTAATTATTCCAAAACTTTATTAATCACTTATTTCTATAGTGTTTCAGATCATTTTTTTCTCTTTGATTTAGTTTCCTACTTGAAGGCTTGTTCTGATAATCTTGATCGTGTATGTGCTGGATTCATTCATTCTCACACTGAATGTATTTGGGGCTGTTGGTGCTTTAAGGCTGGAATAAACTACATGATTTTTAAAATCTGAAAAAAAAACAAAAAAAAAACAGTGGTTCTCAAACCTGTCCTGGGACCCCCACTGCACATTTTTGAAGTCTCCCTCATCTAACACACCTGATTCAACTCAACTGCTCGTTAGTAGAGATTGCAAGACGAGGGCTGCGTCATTCCAAGGTAGGAAAGCATCAAGGCACGTCTGAAACCAATGTTAGCTTCACTTCCTGTCTTCTGAGATGCCGTCATCTGATAAATTTAAAACAGCACAGATGTATCCTTCAGTGTCTTTGATATCCCACAATCCTGTGCTTTCCTTTCTGTGACAGTTGAGCTAAAAAGTAAAGGTGGCATCTGACAGTTGCGGTTGCTGGTCAGTTTGTTTGTAAATGTGAACATTTTTAACCAACGCTTTCCACTTCTAATCTCATTTCTTATTATTGTAGAATAAATATTTGCTTGATTCTCACCAAAACTCTCTCTGTTTTGCTGTAGATCATTAAACTGTAGGTAGCATTTGCACATGAAGGTACGTAGCAAAGTCATTGCCTGATAGGGCCGCAAGGCAACAAGTCAGCTGCCTAATTAAATTGGGTGTGTTCAATGAGGGAGACATACAAAATGTGCAGTGGTGGTGGGGTCCCCAGACCTGTTTGAGAAGCACTGCACTAAACTACAGAGTCACATACCACCAGATTTTAGTGTCAGATTTTCCGAACACAACAAACTCATGCTGAAACGTGCTTCATTGTTAGGAGATACATGATAAATGACAACAAATTTTGTTTAGAAAATCCTCTATTCAAAAATATCAGACCTGTTTAATCATGACTGATGGGCACAGACTTCACACTATGAATCCATCCAAACACATTGCAATTTTCTGTAATATCTGTCATCTCTGACTGCCCAAAATCTATAGACCGGCTATGACTTTCAGCAACTAGTGTCGACTTCTCCAGACTGTAGTGTATTCCAGCCTTTAGATGCTTTATCCATGTGCTCAAGCTCTTAGAGGTGAAGATCTTCAAGAAGATGTGAGGCATATCATCTGATTTGGTGTACTTTGCCATTTATAATTACAAAGTTGTAATGATAAATATACTATAGTTGACAGCAAAAAAAAGGGGGGGGGACTGTTTCTTGAACCGTTCCAAAGAACTTTTGCTGTGTACCACTTACAGTTCCATCCAGACGCCGACCGTGACCTACCGAATGGTTTTACACGTCACTTAACTGGGCTGAATACTAGTTTGATTGTAAGTTTATAATCATGAGTTGATTTTAGTAGTAGTTCAGTTAAAAATTATCTATCCCCTAAACCAAATCCTCATACATTTTTACTTTTTATATGGACTCAAAAGAAAAGACGTAAGATAAATGACAAGTAACACCGTTAATTGCCGTACATAACATTTGTGCAATGCACATATAATGAATTATTATCTTTACATATTTAGATGAAAATTGTTAGCATTGCAGTAGCATGGAGTGAGCACCTGGACTGCTCCAGTAATGAGTGTCCCGTCAGAAACAAACCCTCTACATACTGAAAAGGAGATTGATTTTCTGCGTTTGATATGGAGGATCTATGGAAATAATTGCGACGTAATCCTGCACCATGCAATGATGAATGTGAAGAAGCTTAAATTAAGGCAATATTAAATGTTTAATGCAAAGTATATCTTATAGCTAATTTATTCTAATGTGGCCTGTTTGATTTTAGTTTACCCCTAAACATTGACTATCCCATTAACTATTAATCATGTACTAACATGTAGTTAAGGCGGCTGTTATTCACGCAGGAATCTATTTGACAGTCATAGTTAAGGTTAGCGCTTCACTGGTCGCTTGACTAGTTAATGCTTTGACTAACCATTTTTCATGAAAATTATCTAGAAAATCTTTGTCATTGATTTTTATAGTGTCTTTAAAAAAAAAAATGCAATCAAAATATTTACAATGATTGAGCGATTTAAGACATGCATGAAAAATCAGAATGGAATTGATTGAGGAAAAAATAGATGTAATAGTGTTTTGTTTCATTATTAGTGCACTAGATTCACTGTAATCTTCAGTGTAACGTCTTCTGCACAGACACCAGATGAATGGGCTCAGACTGAAATCACATGTTAAGAGCTGAGGAAGTGCTGCTAGACCATCCTGGGTCAGAGATTACCGTGTTTCTGACAGAACCTTTAAATCAAACGCTTTACCCTTTGCATAATCTTGTTTTATTCTTAAATTTTTGCTTTGAAGCGCTCTAATCTGAACTGGTGTGTTCTGCTCTCGACTGGACTGATGACCCTAGAGGTCATGAGAATGTTATGCACGGCACACTATGTGCTGCTTTTGCTTGATGTCAGTTTATGCCGCTTTGTACATTTGCCGTTTTCAAAGTCGAATGTTCTGGGGATCCCACGGTGTTTGATGTTCAAATGATGTGTCTGTGTTGCGTGTCTCTTCCAGGCCACAGTGTCTGGTGATGACTGGAGCTCCAAACTCGCGTCCAGCTGTTCTTCATCTGGTCCATGCCTTCACCAAGAACGTGGGTCTGATGGTGTGCGGTCATGTGCGCATTGTGAGTACCTGAACAACTTGTCCTGTTTTCCTACTGTGACGTCGGATATTTGTCAATACATGGTGAACGTGTTGTTTTAGTAGCATGTTGTGCAGTCCATGTTTGAATGTGCTTATTGGATCATGTTCTTGGAGTAATAAAACTTCCCTGAACTCTGTGGGGACAGTGATTTATAGTTGTGTAAAATAAACTGGTCTCTCATTTAGGGGTCTGTGTGGACCATGCTAATCAGGAGTACATTGTCTGGAAAAGCCTCCATTGGCTCATTTTCATGAGCAAACCATGAGCTCATTTCACAAAACGCGTTCCTGGAATCATAATCATACCACATTGGTTAAACCAGAAACCAGCCTGGTTTCTCCCAAGGTTTTTTCTCCATTCTGTCACTGATGGAGTTTGGGTTTTTACCACCTTTACCTCTGGGTTGCTTAGTTAGGGACACTTAATATTCAACAATATTATTGATCTGACTGTACTGACACTTGGATAAAAACTGAACTGATCTGAATGATGACATCACGGTTTTCTGCAGAACTGTTTTATAGATGAATTGAACTCATAAAGGTGACTTAACTTGACATTCCTGTGGTGTTAATTTAACTGGTCTCTCTCTTTTTGTTTCTGTGCTCGTTCAGAGTTCTCGCCGGCCAAACTTCAAAGAGCTGAACAGTGATATGGTGCGTTACCAGAGGTGGCTCCTCAATAACAACTCCAAGGCATTTTACACACCCGTCGTGGCTGAAGACCTTCGTCAAGGAACTCAGTACCTGCTGCAGGTTTGTATGTGTGATCGGAGTTAAAGATTTGTTCAATCTTTATCAAAGATGGCTGACATAATCTGCATATCAATCCTCACGAAGTTACTGCATTTTTAACTAGCATTTTCCTTGGTCAGAAGCTCATTTGCACCAATTGGCCTAAAATCCCTTGGCCTTTTTGCTTCCTGCTTAGTGTAGTGTTCACGTGACCCCGTAATCTGCTCACAGCTGACATCTCTGTTTTAACCTATTTTGAAATATTTACTTCTGGTATGTGTGCGTGTTTGCTGATTTGACCTACATTATGTGGCCAAAATTGGTCTCACAAAACCTGACTTTCTCTGCATTATTGGACATGCTAACTGTGGCTGTAAATCAAAAAGACTAAATAAATATACCAAATGTAATGCAAATGTTTTAGGCTATGGAAAGTGTCATAAGCTCAGTATAAAACATTTTTGCCTATGGAAAGACCTAATAATGAGTGATTACCAAAGTGTGTTTGTGTGTTTTACAGGCTGCTGGACTGGGTAGATTGAGGCCGAACACTCTGGTGCTTGGTTTCAAAAACGACTGGCGTATTGGAGATATAAAGGATACTGAGACCTACATAAACCTAATACAGTGGGTTTAATCTTCTGTTTGAAACCATTCCACTATTTATAATTATCATCTTGAATTAGTGTGTCATCAGCTTTTACTATGCTAATACAGTGATTTTTTTATAAGTGGTTTGTTTTCATGAAATCTGATTATATCCCAGGTTTCTTGAGTTTTTGTTTTTGCTGCAGTAGAGTGAGAAATAGTTGCAAAAAATGTGCAAAACGGCTTGTCACTGTGTCAGCAGTGCCGTCAAAGATACTTTTTGTCATGAATGTGCTTTTTCCCCCTTGTGCTTTTCAGGTGCACTTATGTATTTATAGTGCATGTACAGCTGATGAACATCTGGTAGATGTTTATGACCAAATGCAGCTTTGAAGTAAATGGTTTGGGTCTTCCTCTTGTGAGACATTTAACGCTTGTTTGTTTGTGTGTGTAGCGATGCGTTTGATTTTCAGTACGGTGTCGTCATTCTCAGACTGCGAGAGGGGCTCGATATTTCTCACATTCAAGGCCAAGGTACAGTGCTGTGCATTTATTTAATACATTAACCAGTCACTTCTAAAACCAGACTTCTGCTTCTGCTGTTGAGTTATTGTGAAGGCAGTGTCTGTTAGCTTCAGGAGAATGTGTACTCGGCAGTTCACTAGCTATGAACTAGTAGGATATTGATTCTGTTCCTATGAGAGTGAATGCAAAGGATAGTACTCTTTAAAGCCTTTAAAGGACATTGTTGGAGATGCATGATAGGCCTTTAGTGTTTGCGCGGATGAAATTGTCCATGTAATGAGGTCATTTTCTGTTAACTTGGCATTCACGCTAAATTTAAGTTTGCCTTGACCTCAAACCTGAACTTTCCATTGTCTCTAAAGATGATTCTTCAGGTATGAAGGATGTGGTGGTTTCAGTTGACATGAGCAAAGACTCGGATGGAGACTCGTCCAAACCCTCCTCCAAGGCCACCAGCGTTCAGAACAGCCCAGCTGTTCAGAAAGGTTAGCAGCACCTTTTTCTTGTTTTGAAGTTGTACTTCACAGTTACATGTATCCTAGAAATAATCTTCTGTTCTGGGAGAAAATGCTGGGAGCCAAATCGCAGATTGATTTATTTCCCAGGAGTTTTGTAAAATGTTCCTTTTCGGCAGTAGTTGCACAGAGCAGAAGTCATATGTTGACCTTCTGATCCATCATGTCCATTTGGGGCCTGTTCTCATCAAACACATTTCACATCCCAACTCATCCACACACCATGTGTTTTCTGAAATGCCTGCCCAATACAACACAACAAACAAACCATATTCTCAGAAGTGTCTAGGCTGTGAGTGTTTACACTGCTTGTCATGTTTGTAGTTTGTCTATGATAAATTACACGGAGGTCTGAAGTATCGGCCCTCTCAGCACCATCTGACATTGGAGGGCTCTATGAAGGCTGAGAAAATACACATAAAAAACAAACATAGCTGCAAGCGGCGATCAGCAGGGATCAACCAGATGAGAAAACTTGAGAAAATGACCAAATTGCCATATATAAAAGGGTGCTTTCTGCAGATGTACAGCTTCAATAATCATTTGCATTTAGGATTTTATTGAAGCAGAATTTGCTGCTATTTGGCCTGTCACCAGTTGTCCATGTGTACCATTTTTCCTAAATGTGCATTCACAAAAGTTTTCCGATCTCAACCATACTTAAAGAGTACATTGGCTTGATGTATTTGCCAAATTTCTAGGACGGCACCGACAACATAAATTGGTTTCCAAATGCACACTCGATTTGGGTCAAAAAGGACCAACAGCCTAGCCCTTATGCGCTGTTGGGGACGTGGGAGACCCCAGATGACATTTAAAAAATGTTTCCCCCCCCCTTCATCTAAATGGCATGAAACTTGCAAAGTAAACACATGCACAAAACAACCCACAAAATCACACACAAAAAGAATCTCACATAATTTATCAAAAAAAAAAAGAAAAAACAATTCAGCTACAATACAGAACACGAACAAAAACGAAGTGTTCACACATAATCCCATGTTCAGGTTTGGCTGTAATGTGACACAAAAATGATAAACTTTGACAGTCATTTTGTCATAATACATATAATTGAAGAAAAACGTGTAAAGATGTATACCAATGTGAAAATGGTAAATGATCCAGGTGGCTGTCGCTGAAGTTTCTTGTTCTAATTTTAAAAGTGTTTGTTTTCCAGTAGATGGCAGCAATCTTCCACTAAACTATGTAATCCTGTTCCTGGAGATCTACCTGGAGTTCCGATCCAGTCCTGATCCAACACACCTGTACTGTCTGTAATTATCAAGGCTGAATCCGAAATCGCCCCTATACCCTCAAATAGGGCATTATTTGAGGGGACAGCCATTTGTAGTGGTGTCCGAAACCATACTGGACATTATCGAGTGTACCCATTCCATCCCACATTGCACTGCAATAACGAGTACAGCCGATGTACACTCAATGGCTGTCTGAATGTGAAAAAGTGAAATGTATTAGTGGACTAATGTAGGGAATAGTGATTGAGGGTTCAGGGGGTAATTTTGGATTCAGCCCTTGTGTTCTTGAAGATCTTAATTAGCTGGTTCAGGTGTGTTTGATCAGGGATGGAGCTGAACTTTGCAGGAAGGTAGATCTCCAGGAGCAGGATTGGGCACCCCTGCACTAAACCATGGCACATTTTTCTTATCACCATGAATGAAATTGAGAAATTTTATTTCTTTAAAATTTTATTTAACATAAAATGTCTATATATATGATTACAAATTGAGGCAGAAAAAAACAACAAAAAACAAATCCCCCAAAATGCACAATTGTACAGTAAAAACTTACTTTTTTTTTTTTTTTTTTTTTTTTTTTAATTACATTAATTGTTAAATCACATTTTACTGTCTGGGGTGACCCTGAACATCCTAATGTAAACCCTAAACGAATAGCGCGTAAGGGCTATATTTGACTTTTCAGAGCGCTGCCTATAGGGCCCTATGAAATTGGTTTTATTTTTTGTTTTGTGCTCATTCCCTAAGTCTACTTTGGTGATATAATGCTGTGTAGATTTTTGGGTAATAGAGTGATTGCAGGTATAACATCACTTTGTAGGCCAACCGGATACTTACACGTTTTGTCCATCAAGATAATTCACACATGAACACAACTTTTATGAATTTTGAAGCCTAAATGCAGTCACCTGAAGTCAAAAAGATAAAGGTAGGCTATAAACAAACTACACCTCGGTCGCTTGACTTCAATGTCACTATCACTAAGCTTCTGACAACTCTTTCAGTTTTTATCTAAAAACATTTTCCTAGAATGTTTGCGTTAGAATAGTTTATAAGAGCACAATTATGAGCATAATGAGGCTATAAAAGCGGACTGAGGTTACCTTCTCGACGTGATGACGCTTAATCTCCCCGACAGCCTCTGTCATCCCATTTAGCCATTTGTTAGCAACCGCGTAACAGCTTAAAAAAAATCACAAGTGGGGTAATAGTGATGTGTTTTATGTCATAGAATAAAATGTGAAATGTCTTGAGCTTACCTTATTTCAGCCATTTAACCAAAACCCCATTCAAAAATCCCATTGACTTCGGGACGATGGAACTGGAAGTGCTAAAAATGCAAACTCGCTTCCATGTTTTGGTCTACAAAGTGATGTCATACCTGTACCTATAGTCCACTGTGAAGGTCATACCAACGTGGGCTCTCAAGCAGCACCTCAATCATAATTCACCAAATCGGAGTCACAGAATCGTCATGAAAGCTGCTCAAGCTCTGGACAGCGAACAGCATGGCCCTCTTGCTTCCTGTCAACTAATTTTAGCGGTATACAGATGAACGTGTGACGTCATCAGTGTGTTTTAATGGATCTGTTAATAATGATGATGATGATGATGATGGAGCTCTTGAGGTTTCCTCAGCAGGTGACCTGCCTCATGCTCATGTAATAAACAGCAGCAGAACAAATGTCTCTTTGTTTGACTGATGCACATGTTTCCCATTGCAGCATTAGCAGACTTTAACCCTCATGTTTTTTCTAAACATTATCCAGATAAGGATGATGATGGCAAAGCTCACACTCAGCCGCTGTTGAAGAAAGGCAGGATGTTTCTCTCATTCTTATTCTCTGCTCATTCTGTTTCAGACCTGCATGCACTTTTTCTTTGCAACATTTTAGGAAACACCGCTTTGAGTGTTTTCTGCTGGTGTGGCCTCTGACCTTCACATCTAGATGTGTTAGTGTGTTTCAGCTCCAATGATGTCACTTCCTGTCTGTGTTCTAATTCTCGGTGTCTTCCTGCAGGGTTGCTTCTCTTTCCCACTGAAGAGTTCCCTTCAGTCTCTTTCCTTTCTGTCTGCTTATGAATTAATCTGATCGTTTCATTTTGCTATATTATCTTTGTGTCTCTGGAGTCTAAGCATGTTTGTGCGTTCCAGATAAAAAGAGCCCGACGGTTCCTCTGAATGTAGCTGATCAGCGACTGTTGGACGCCAGTCAGCAGTTCCAGCAGAAACAGGGGAAGGGGACAGTTGATGTGTGGTGGCTCTTTGATGATGGGGGTGAGTTTAAACACATTTGCAAACTACTTACAATTGCGATGCATCATGAAATCTGACATTTGGCCACAATTAAAAAAAAATTTTTCTATTGGAACGATTAATTTATATTTTTCAAAATATGTTGGAAAAACCAATGGAAGGCAATATACAACATAGAGAAAATATCTTTATATTGTGTGTGTGTGTGTGTGTAGTCTGTGCTGATATCTCTGAATTTTAGAGACATTTACCTGGAACATAACCTGCCAAAGGTGCCTCTTTTTGGAAGTGAAAGTTAATATTATCACTTAACCTGCTGGGAAAGTTGCCTAGCCTTATTTCTGGAATATCTCCAGGGCTGCCAGTGGGAATAAGCGAGATCAAGAGAGACGAGAATATGACCTTCATTTGTCCTGCCAAAATGTTTACTGACTCGACCACAAAAAAAAGAAAGAAAAATAGTTATTGTTTTTGACCCATGCAATTTATTGTTTAAAATTATCATTTTAGTTTATGCGCAGTAAGGTGTGTTAAAGAACTCTCTTCAGTACTTCAGTACTTCAGGAAGGACAGGAAGCTTCAAATGTGTGCACAAAAAAACCTGTCAGACAGCGTATGATTACCGAATTGAGATCTTTTTCATAATCTGAGTAATTTAAAGTCACTTCAAACTGACAAGACTTTGTGAAGTAACCTTTGTGACGAAGTAGTGGAGAAGCAGCATTCTGGCAACTGTGTTGAGCATCTTTGATGTTGGCCCTGTGCCCATCAAGCACCTTGCTGATTTAGAGAAATACTGTACTTTTACACTAGCTAACTCATTAAAAATATATCAGTAAATTGCAGAGGTGGGTAACTGTACTCAAGTAAAACAAGTACTTATAGAAAAATGTAAAAGTAATAATCCTAATTACTTGAGTAAGAGTAAAAAAAAGTATAGATTGTGTGTGTGTGTATCTCACCTAAAGGATTATTGGGAACACCTGTTCAATTTCTCATTAATGCAATTATCTAATCAACCAATCACATGGCAGTTGCTTCAGTGCATTTAGGGGTGTGGTCCTGGTCAAGACAACCTCCTGAACTCCAAACTGAATGTCAGAATGGGAAAGAAAGGTGATTTAAGCAATTTTGAGCGTGGCATGGTTGTTGGTGCCAGACGGGCCGGTCTGAGTATTTCACAATCTGCTCAGTTACTGGGATTTTCACGCACAACCATTTCTAGAGTTTACAAAGAATGGTGTGAAAA
The DNA here is from genome assembly GCA_039654625.1 of Rhinogobio ventralis. NCBI lineage: Eukaryota > Metazoa > Chordata > Actinopteri > Cypriniformes > Gobionidae > Rhinogobio > Rhinogobio ventralis. The sequence goes on along the minus strand of CM077215.1, from coordinate 20,373,746 downwards.
GGGAAAAACATCCAGTATGTGGCAGTCCTGTGGGCGAAAATGCCTTGTTGATGCTAGAGGTCAGAGGAGAATGGGCCGACTGATTCAATCTGATAGAAGAGCAACTTTGACTGAAATAACCACTCGTTACAACCGAGGTATGCAGCAAAGCATTTGTGAAGCCACAACACGCACAACCTTGAGGCGGATGGGCTACAACAGCAGAAGACCCCACCGGGTACCACTCATCTCCACTACAAATAGGAAAAAGAGGCTACAATTTGCACGAGGTCACCAAAATTGGACAGTTGAAGACTGGAAAAATGTTGCCTGGTCTGATGAGTCTCGATTTCTGTTGAGACATTCAGACGGTAGAGTCAGAATTTGGCGTAAACAGAATGAGAACATGGATCCATCATGCCTTGTTACCACTGTGCAGGCTGGTGGTGGTGTAATGGTGTGGGGAATGTTTTCTTGGCACACTTTAGGCCCCTTAGTGCCAATTGGGCATCGTTTAAATGCCACGGCCTACCTGAGCATTGTTTCTGACCATGTCCATCCCTTTATGTCCACCATGTACCCATCCTCTGATGGCTACTTCCAGCAGGATAATGCACCATGTCACAAAGCTCGAATCATTTCAAATTGGTTTCTTGAACATGACAATGAGTTCACTGTACTAAAATGGCCCCCACAGTCACCAGATCTCAACCCAATAGAGCATCTTTGGGTTGTGGTGGAACGGGAGCTTCGTGCCCTGGATGTGCATCCCACAAATCTCCATCAACTGCAAGATGCTATCCTATCAATATGGGCCAACATTTCTAAAGAATGCTTTCAGCACCTTGTTGAATCAATGGCACGTAGAATTAAGGCAGTTCTGAAGGCGAAAGGGGAACAAACACAGTATTAGTATGGTGTTCCTAATAATCCTTTGTGTGTGTGTGTGTGTGTGTATATAATATAATATAATATAATATAATATAATATAATATAATATATGCATATGCATACTGTACTACCAGTCAAAAGTTTGAGAACGGTAAGATTTTAAAGAAGTCTCTTCTGCTCACCAAGGCTGCATTTGTTATTGAAAATACAAAAAAAGCTGTAATATTGTGAAATATTAAAATGGAAAATAACTGACATTTTAAAATATATTCAAATAGAAAATATTTATTTCTGTGATCAAAGCTGAATTTTAAACATCACTACTCTTCAGTCTTCAGTGTCACATGATCCTTCAGAAATCATTCTAATATAATGATTTGCTGCTCAAGAAACATTTATGATTATTATCCATGTTGAAAACAGTTGTGTAAAAATTTTTTTTTTTTAGGATTCTTTGAATAGAAAGTTCAAAAGAACAGTATTTATCTGAAATAGAAAGCTTTTGTAACATTGTATTACCATTCAAAAGTTTTGGGTCAGTAAGAATTATTTATTTATTTATTTTTTGGGAAAGAACTTAAAGAAATGAATACATTTATTAATGATGCTGAAAATTCAGCTTTGAATCACAGAAATAAATTGCGTTTTAAAATATATTCAATTAGAAAAAAATTATTTTGGATCAAATAAATGCAGGCTTGATGAGCAGAAGTCTTCTTTCAAAAACATTGAAAATAGTAACGTTTCCAAACTTTTGACTGGTAATCGTATTATTATTATTATTATTATTATTATTATTATTATTTAGATATTTAATTTAAATTATTATTATTATTATTATTATTATTATTATTATTATTTGATTTTATTTGCAAGAAACAAACATTATTTCTGGCATTTCATATGTAGCCTGCATATCATTGCATGTCCTTTGCTTTATATGATAATTACATATACAGCTACATTTGGATTATTAGACATCATTATAAAGTGAACCGGCAGAATTTTGCCTACAATGGCTCATGGCGCTACTGAACATCTGAATGGATCTTCTCCAAAATAATAAAATATATATTTTTGCAGGCGTGTGTAAATTAGTTAACTGTCTAAGCAAAGGCATTTGTTTTCAAGACGAACAGGTCGCCACCACTACCAGTTTTTTTTTAGACAATTTGTGGGTGTTGTGTAATGTTATACTTTGTATTGTGGCATAATAAAAAGTTTGGTGGTAAAATGTATCAACTGAATGAAGTTGTGGAATCGTTCACAGACCGCATAAGCAGATTTAGACCCAATTTAGACAGTTTTACCAATTTGTTTGATCAAGTCTTTGAATTGACTCAAAATAGCTTGTGCCCCAGATAAAAGAGACAAAAAACCAATGCATTTCTTAACATGTATTGCATTACAAGAGGAAGCGTAACAAAGTAAAAGTACATTTTTTTTTTTTTTTTTTTTTTTTTCATTAGAAATGTATTTGAGTTAAAGTAGCCATTTTTAAATCTACTCTTAAAAGTAAAAATTTTCCAAAAAAATACTCAGTAAATACTAAGTAAATGTACTTCGTTACTACCCACGTCTGATAAATTGTATTGCTCATATTAATGTATGTGAGGTGCCGCTCGCTCATGTTTGGAGGTAAGAGGAAGTAAAGCCAGTGGTTGTTCTGTACACAAGCATCAATGTCTTGAACTTGATGTGAAGAGCTTCTAGCAGCCAGTGAAGTGTTAAGGGCGGCATGGCTTGTGCAGGCTCATTGAAGAGCAAACATGAAGCTGAGGTTTGATGGGGCATACAGGAAGTGTCGGCTTAAAGAGCATTGCATCAGTAGTCCAGTCTAGAGATGACAAGAGCCTGTACGAGTTGTTGCATGCTCAGATGGGAAGGGCCAGACAGGGCTTCCTGTTTTACAAGGCAAATCTGTATGACGCATAGTGTATTGTCGCATCTTGTCTTCCTTTCCTATTCAACCATTTAAGAGCCACTTTAGTACTTTAAAGACAATGTCATGTCTTGTTAATTTTCACACGCAGCCATTGCACAGACACATACTTGTCATGACAGCAGTAAAGTGGCTCTGCAGCATTTCATTCACACACACAGACAGGTTTGACGTGAGCTCAGATTTGTAAGGCAGCAGTAAAAGTGTTTCCTTCAGCAACTGCTAAACTCAGCAAAAAAAGAAACGTCCCTTTTTTAGGATACTACAGAAATATGAATATGAATATGACGTAGAGCCGGCGGAAGTGAGGAACTTTGTTTACAAGCAGAGGAAGACGCGCCGTATCTAAGCTGTTGAATTCTACATTGATTGTGCTTTAGGTCTTGGCGTAGTGCTCAAAATGGTGCTAAAGTGTGCATTTCCTGGATGCCCGAACGCCGGCTCTACGTTATATTCTCGCGCATGCATCGTGGTGCTTCGTGAGTTCACGTCAGAAGCCTAGACAGAAGACAATAACTTGTTGAATAAAGTCGTTATTTTGATTTTTTTTTTTTGCGCACAAAAACTATTCTCGTCGCTTCATAAAATTATAGTAGAACCACTGTAGTGAGATGGACTTTTTAAACGACGGCTTTAGTACCTTTTATGGGTCTTGGAAATGTCATTGCTGCCAATGGAGGCCTTTCTGAGCCATGGGATTTCAACAAAAATATCTTAATTTGTGTTCCGAAGATGAACAAAGGTCTTATGGGTGTCGAATGACATGAGGGTAAGTAATTAATGACAGAATTTTCATTTTTTGGTGAACTAACCCTTTATTTGGATTTTACAAAAATATATCTTTAGTTTTTATACATCTATTGGAAAGGGTTTAAACTAGTGCTGTCAAAATTAGCGCGTTAATGCACGTGATTTATTTTTTCAGTTTAACGTGTTAAAAATATTTACAATGTCAGTTACAGTAACTTTGGGCATCTTTCAGAGTCCGTAGAAAGGTCTCTTTATTGTCCTGTGTCCCTGATCACCTGCGTGAAGCTGCCATAGTCCTGCTGCAAGAGGCACGAAGACTGCAGGTGTGAACTGAGCAATGAACCGCAGTATTAGTAATGTAAGGGGTCTAAGACAGAGCTACAGGGAGACAGAAGAACAGCGGATTGTCCTCGCAGTGCCAAACCATGTGTAACCATGTGTCTCTCCAGATGTTTTTGAGAACTTGCAAGTGTTTTAGAGTAAGAGTGGAGTAACATCTCACAAGAAGAGCTGGCCGTCCATGAGGACGAGATTCACTGTAGGGCTTAATGCAGCTTCTGGAAACACCAGATACTGATATCCACTTCTTTCGTCAAATATCTGTGAAATTTGTTCAGTTTATGTTAGTTGTTGATTCTTTTTAATGTTCATACACATTTACACATTACGACATTTGCTGGAAATAAAAGTGTAATTTTTAATACAACTGTAGTACTTCCTCTACTGCTAGAAGAAGTTCAGTCTCTAGTGTGTAATCTCATGTAATTGGTCTGTGTCAGGTCTGACTCTGCTGATCCCCTATCTGATCGCCAACAAGAAGAAATGGAAGGACTGTAAGATCCGCGTGTTCATCGGTGGAAAGATCAACAGGATCGACCATGACCGCAGAGCGTGCGTACATAAAGCTTCAATAATACATATATACATAAAGTGTCTTTACAGCATTATTTTATATCAGAATCATAACTGAAAAGAATATGCTTTTTTCTTTTTTTCTTTCTAGAGCAGGACACGGTCAACATGCATGACACAAATTAACTAAGAATTTTATGAATAAAAGAATATGCCCCCCCCAGTTCAGTTTATTCATCCGTTAGGAAGTTTAGTTTGCACAGATGCGACACATCACATTTATACAGTCACACACATTGACATTCATTTAAAAACAAAACAAAAAAGAAGGCAAGTACGCCATGTTTCTTTTAACATAAAGCGTTCTCTCCGCAGCACACGCTCTGTTTCTCTGAATGCACATGGAGGGTGTGTGTGTGTGTGTGTCAAATGTTTCCCATTGTCCTCTGCAGCTGCTGCCAGTTCCTTTGTTAGCTATAATTAGACGTGTTCCAGCGGCAAGGTCTTCATAGAAACCGTGAGGTCTTTCACTGACATGTTCAACTGCAGATTAACTGTAGATTAATTTTCATGGATCTGTTGAATCTGCAGCACTGTCCTGACACACAGCAGTCTTGATCACGAGTAAAAGTAGAATCAACGTTAAGAAACTCATTCCTCGCTACCTTCTGCATGTAACTTTCCAGGAAGGAAGCAGTGGCAATATTGTGTGCATTATTTATTATTGCCTGATAAATATGTAATGAGACTTTGTTGCTCTTTCCTTAGCATGGCCACATTGCTCAGCAAGTTCAGGATCGATTTCTCTGACATCACTGTCCTGGGTGACGTCAACACAAAGCCCAAATCAGAGGGGTATGATCTATACAACACTTCTCATAAGACATCTCATTACTACTGTATATTTCTCAAAACAGCTTGACCGTTATTTATTTTTAAAAATAGTTTTTGTGAAATGTGTAATTGCAACTGCATTTGGGGGCTGGTTTTGTATTTGGGTTCTTGTTGATATTTTAACAGCTAAAAACAAGGGAAAATCCATTCAGCAATGCATTGTTGTTTATTTTTATGATTCTATATTCAGAGTTTTCATGGATCGATTCACTTCATTTATTTAAACTGTAGGTGACTCAATGCCATGCTCTGCCAGTTACACACAAAACCCATAAACATCAGAAAAGACGTATAAACTGATACATGAATTATTACGCACTGCATCAGCTTATGTGTTACTGTTTGCTGAGCCAGACCTGTCTGTCACAGATCATAGTTTAAAAAAAACCTGCTTTTATAAATCACTGCGTCTTGTGTTTAACAAAGTAATCGGTTAAAAAAATAAATCACATACCAATTTTAAAATGGTTCCATGATTCTGAGTCGTGAGGGGCCTCAAGATTTCCAATCAGCACATTTCTAAGAACATGTCAGAGGTAAAGTTCCACTTCAGCTTTCGCAATGCCAACCTTGTGTGTTTGTCGTTCAGTTTGACAGAGTTTGCTCAAATGATCGAGCCATATAAACTGAGAGAAGATGACATGGAGCAGGAAGCTGCTGAGAAGCTGAAGAGCGAAGAACCCTGGAGAATCACAGACAATGAGCTGGAGCTCTACAAAGCCAAGGTTTCAACACACACCTGCTGTCATAAAGCACATTTAAAGACAACAAACTAGTTAATCGATCAAAGCAGAGATGGTGAGAAATGTAGTGTAGCATGTGACAACAGCATATGAATTTGTTTGTAAGCAGGGCCTACACATGCGGTAAATAACACTGACCGAATCCAGATAACATGTAGTCACAATTATTTCTGTTGCATGTTTAAAAACAACAGCAATTTGATAAACAACACTGCTGTACTCGCATAGGCTGGAATAAATCAGATTTTAAAAATAAATGTAAAGGGATAGTTCACCCAAAAAAATTTTAATTCTGTAATTTTACTCAACCTCAATTTGTTCCAAACCTATATGAATTTCTTTCTTACCAAACAGTTGATGGACCCCATTGCCTTCCCATTTTTTTTTCTTCCCTATTATGGAAGTCAATGGGGTCCATCAACTGTTAGGTTACTGACATTCTTCTTCTGAACACAAAAGATGATATATTTTGAAGAAAGAAATTCATACAGATTTGGAACAACTTGAGGGTGACTAAATGATGCCAAAAATTTAATTTTTGGGTGAATTATCCCTTTAATTTGTGAAAGAGGACCTGATGTGGAGCGGTAGATTATTCCTAAAGGCCTGTTCACACAAGGACTCTAACGATAACTATCAAGTTTTAATAATTGTTCTAATTCTATAGAATAGGGAATGGGGATGTCCACAAGATGACATAACTGTATGGCGCACTTATGATACCTATTAGTTCATACCAGTGGGTGATAATGTCCTGTTTATCATTCTTGGTGTGAATGGGCATTAAAGGGTTAGCTCACCCAAAAATGAAAATTCTGTTATATTTACACCCTCATGTCATTCTAAACCCACAGACTTTGGTTACATTTCACAACCTTGTTAATGAAACCTGAAAGGTTTCTGTCCCTCCATTGAAAGTCCTGGTAACCAAAATTTAAAAGATCCAAAAAGGTTACAAAAGTGTCATAAAAGAATCCATATGAATTCTAAACAGATTCAATTTTAAAGTAAACCGATTTAATTTAGCCTTTTATACACATAACTAGAGTGAATCACATGGTAGAACATTGTTGGTTATTGTGCATGTCTGTTGGATAACAATGAGCAGCACGTTTATCAGATTCTGCCCGACTAAAACCGCATCAACCTGGGTCTAATCTATCAGTCTGGTCCTCACCACACGTTTGTGAGGAATTTATTAGGGAATTCCTTTTTCTGGTACCTTTTTAAATGTTAGTGTTGATGTTGTTTTTCCTTTTTAAATTAAAACATGCAGTGCAAAGTCAAGGAACACTGTGTGAGGCACTAGGAAATGCTCCTCTTGGTCATGATCACTTGTTATTTTACACGGTTATTTGAAGACATTAGTGACCGTCGTTCAAAATCATATTCCTCTAATGTAAACCCTTTAAAATGGTATATTCATTGGCTCCTATTTATATAGGATTCAGGTTAAGATTTTACCAAAGACACCACTTTTTTGTGACAAGTAATGAGATGTTTTAGAAAATAATTTTAGAAAAAAAGGACCTGAAATTGAGCCCTGTGGTACCCTACAAATGATGGATGCTGCAAATGATAGTAGAGGAGACATTCCCAATCTCAAGTTTTAAAGATGGGTATAGAACCAAGGGAAGTACCCTATATCCTATCTTTAGATGAGGGTATGGCTTGTATGGTTGCTGTGTCTCTCAAATAATTTTTTTTCCCTGCTAAATTGAGTCATAGTGCACACAATAATTTTACTCCACTATTGTTTCCTTTGAAATGCTTGTTTGTTTTCTTAGCTGTTAACAAATAGTCACTTCAGTCTTTCTGTTCATTCATTTGTTTTTCCTCAGAGTAACCGTCAGATCAGGCTGAATGAGCTGTTGAAGGAGCACTCAAGCACAGCCAACCTCATTGTCATGTAAGTTACAAATGTGAACATTTCAGTGAGAGTCATTTGCCGCCACCTACTGGCATAGCAATTTAACCTGCAGTGAGGATGAAAAAACACAGCCATGTGGAGTGATACAGGGAAAAGTCTTAGTGCTGTTGGACTGTTACAGTATATCAGCGTGTATGCTTGACCAATCAGATTGAAGAGCCGTAACTAAACTAATCTGTGTGTTGGGTGCCATTCACATAGATGTTTCAAAAACAGAGCTGTAAATACAAAAGGAGAAACTGGTTCACCCATTGCCGCCATGATGTTTTTTGTTCAAGTTTCTTTTCGTTATTAGCCAGCACTAACATTTGTGTGTGTTTTGTTCTGTAACAGGAGCATGCCGCTGGCCAGGAAAGGAGCCGTCTCCAGCGCTCTTTATATGGCCTGGCTGGACACGCTATCCAAAGACCTGCCGCCCATCCTGTTAGTACGTGGGAACCATCAGAGCGTTCTCACGTTCTACTCGTAAAGAGCTCACAGACACGTCTGCCCACACGAGCACACACGTAATGAGTACAGCACATCTGACTGATGATGATGATGATGATGATGATGACAACGACCACGACAAATGATGCTGATAGACGCTTCTCAACAAAGCTGAAACAAACGGATGCTCCAGATCGGTTCTTCCTTCCACGCCAAAAGGAAAGATCAACGTTTGCTGATTTATGTTGTCTTCAGCTCACAGGTTTCTGAGCAAACGTTGTTACACTGATTGTTGTTATCATTGTTATCATTATTATGACTGTCACAACTTTTTGAGTTGTGGATTTATTTTTCCTCTTTCTTACTTTTTAATTTGCTCTTGATGAAGCAATAATCACCTCATTTCTTATTTTCTCACTTTGAAGAAAAACACGATTCTTTGCAACACTTTTTTTGTAGCCTTGTGGATGTGCCTTCCTGTGCAATCATATTAAATTCTTAAATTTTTCCCTGGCTGGTGATTTATAATGATATAGATTTAGGCTGCTTGTTTTTATTGGGTTTTAAATGTCAATCTTCCTTGATTTGGTCACGTTTTAACGCAAGTGGACTGAGGTCTCCACTGCACAGCATTTGAAAACACTTTTTTGTAGTCCGGTTTTATTGTTCTTTTGCTTTTTCTTCAAAGTTTTACGTCTTCCTTTTAAGCATTGAATGAGTTGTGGAGTTTTTGCGCAGCGCCCCTCCATGTTCTTGTTACAATGATGAACTACGGGGTGATTACAATCATCTTTCAAGTAGTCTAATGTAAAAAGTCAGAACTTTAACAAAACTATATTAGTTTTCCCTTGTGTACAGTTGAACAGTTTTTGGTTTGACGAAGAGAGGCTGATGGATGAGTGCTGTCTAAAGAAAGAAAAAAAAGAGGCATCAGATCCTTTCAAACTAACAATGAACCAAATAAGAGCAAAGCCCTGGATTCACAGATTCTGCTACAGAGAAGACTTTTGCCTTAACAGATGAAGTGCTGATTGTTGTTTTTACTTGTCTTCAAGCCATACTGGCTGGTTATAGATGGTGGATGGACAAATGCCTGAACAAGAATGTAATCTTGGCCATCTCTGAAAGCTCTCCCATCTCCCACACTTTCCCAGTTTTATAAAGCAGTCTGTAATTGTACATTTGTACCTTGGTGATAACCTGCTCATTTCACCGAATGGTTTTTGCTTTCCCTCTTACATGTCAAGATAGAAGTTGTAAGTGTTTTCTTCGCTGAATGATTTGTTCCTCTATGCAGATGGACTGCGTGCGACTCGTTGAAATAGTGTAATCTAAACTCAGGATTAAGTGCCGGGTTCATCTTTAATGTTGAAGACGTCTGACGTCGAGAAAACCGATGCGGATTTCAGTCTGTCCTGTTCCTGAATGTTATTTGTATGTCCGGTTGGTTCTTGTGATTTTGAATGCTGGGATGTGACCAGATGTTTGTCATATGGCCCATCATGCCTTAGTTTAAAGCGGTAACTAACTGAAGTGTTGGTCAGTTAACAGTCCAGCTGAATATGAAGTGGTCAGGTCTTCGGTTTCGTCACACTTTGAATCTGGTTCCCAACACTACTTTCTAATTGTTTGCAGGCGCAGTGTGTTGTGCTATTGTGGTTCTGTGTATGTTATATTCATGCAATTCACAGCCCTGCCATTTACCTGAGAAGTAGTCCATGTGACGAAGTTAGAATAAATATATTCACATTTATAGTTCTCAATATAAACTAGTATTTAAAAGTACTTAAATGTGTGTGTGTGTGTGTGCGCACTGCATGTGTTTTAATTTGAAAGTGGGTGAAGTTAGTGCAGCTGTGACGGTACAATCTGTTGCGTGTTTGTTCGGGTGAACGAGTGCTGTACAGCCACACCAATGTACGACAAAATCACCAATTCAAATATTACCTGTTATCTTGAATGATTAAGACACTTGTATATTATCTTTAGATATAGAAAAGAAAGTGGGAGAGTGTCACAACCATATAATGTGTTTCTCACTGATGTAGAAATGCATCTCGTTGCAGCTGTAGGTTTCCATACCATGAGGTGCTTTTAAAAGTGCCTCTCAAAGGTTCCACTGGTGTTTTCTGTAGATGAAGACTTTTTTTTTTTGCCCTTGGCATGTCATGGCATTTCTCATCCTGCAGAATGTGTTGCCAAAGTCTTTCACATTTTCTCATTAGCTTATTGTGTGAAAATGAGTTAACACATGAAGGTCAACGAGTTCCAGCTCTAGTTCACACTATACTTCCTTATTAACTTGTAAATATATTTTAGCCTAACCAAGATTAATCAAAGGGGTGGAATAATAGCAAATTAATATGGTGAAAATATTTATTTCATTTTTTTTCTTTCTTTGTTACAGTAGTTAAGATTTTTTTTGTTTTTGTGTTTTAGTTTGGGTTTAGTCTGCAAAATCGGTTTTCTTTTTCAATGTTTGGTCACATTTCTATCTTTTATATGCCTTTTAAAGAAATGCTCTGTTAACCAGTGGTTTGAGTTTCCTGCTTAACCATGAGGGCGGTTCTGATTGATTGTGCTGGAACAGTAATGTTTTGATATACTGTACTGTTATTTGTCACATGCTTTTTTCTAACATTTTAATGGTTAAGGGTATTGATGCTTTGTACATCTTTATTGCAATATATAAAAATAAAAAAAATTGTAATCAGTTGTTGCATTCTGTTTCTGCATCTAAATACAGATGATCATCTTTCACCACTAAATGAACCTTCTCAACCTCAGGTACTCCAGAGGGACTGAACTTATCAGCCTTGCCTTCGTGTGCTGGTCTGACGAAATGTCCAATGTTGAACACATATGCTGTCATATTCATATTTCTGATTTAGGGGCTGGTGAAGCAGTTCATAGTTAACTCCGCAGTGCCAAGTAAAGATTTCATCAGTTTAACTGCGGACAGTGATACACATCACCATATAGTGGGCTTTGAACTACAGCTAGACAGACAGACACTGATAGATAGGTGCTTTGTTAAGAGTTAATGATGCAAGACTTGTTTTAACAGGTTTATTTACTCTGGACAATCTACGCCCAGTAGAATTGTTACATTTACAGTGTAATCTGTAGACTGTTATTTATAGTTAAACAAATCACGTTACAGTGATCTCCAGTCAACCATGATTGAGAAGAATGAACTGTTTTGCAACCGAGAGAGATACACAAGAAAAAAAATACTAAAGAGCAGCATTTTTTTGCAGTTTCCAGTCCAAATATCTAAAAATTTTACTAGATAAGTAAAATTACATTCGATTTTTTTCCCCCCCAGAAAACGAGAAAAAAAATCTCTTATTGAAGTGAGTTTTTGCTTAAAACAAGCAAAATTATCTGCCAATGGGGTGAGGAAAAATAATCTGAGATCAGAAACCCCATTGGCATTTTTTTAAGCAAAAACTCACTTCATTTTGATTTTATTTTCTAGAAACCAAGAAAAAATATCTTAAGAATTTTTAGATATTTAGACTGGAAACTAGTAAATACATCTTGATTTAGTCATTTTTTCTTGAAGTAAAATGACATAAGAGCATTTTTTGCAGTGTAATCAGGGCTAGAAATAGGGTGATTGGGGAGATTCAGGGTACTTGAGTCCAGCGAGTGAATTTCAAGGGGGGACAGGGTTCCAGTTCAAAATGTAGAGGATTTCCATCTTTTTTTTTCCATGTAATGATCCAATTGCAATGCAAATTTCATAAATGTAGTGGGAGTAGTTCTGAATCCACAGTTAAAAAATAGAAAATATGTCCCCAACTAGGCCCCCTAAAGCAGCATAAGACTGTATGTGTGCTTGTATACATGCTTTATGAAGACAATTGTGTACCTATCATGGGCATTTTGAAGTGAACATCTCGGGTTGGAAATTCCTTAAAAACATATTAAATGTTTTATTACATTTTCTGTGCGGGTTAGGGGAAATATGAGAAAATAGAAAGTATGATTAGCTCCATATAATCAGTCGTCACATATTCAGACAATAATCGCCTTAAGCATCTTGAAGAACAGTTAGCTTCTGATCAAACACATGTTCAGAGGTTCCTGCTTCTCTACTGGAGTGTAATGTGGAGTGTTATGAGCAGGTCTGAAGCGGGTTGCTCATCTCTGTCTGTGTCATTAGAGCGGGCAGAACCTCTGATCTGCAGTATGTAGTGTCTCATTGAGGGCGTCCTGTGTGTGCTGTGAAGGTAACTGACACCCACCCGCTGTCTGATCTGGAAGAACCCATCATGGTTGCCAGCTGTGATGGTGTATGTTACGTGCCGGGCGAGGGCTCTAACAGCAGGCAGCAGCTCCAGTATGGCTGCTTTGGGTTTGAGATGCGAGCGACTGAGAAGTAACTTCAGCGGCTGATCCACGTCCACACTAACTGCTTCCTGTATGAACAGGAGAATATTATATTACAGTTATGAGGTTTAGTGAATGGACATCCACATGCAACATTAATTTAAAAGAGAAATGAAACCACCAGTCCAACACACTTTTAAAGGGTTAGTTCACCCAAAAATGAATTAATTACACACCCTCGTGTCGTTCCCGTAAGACTTTCGTTCGTTCTCTCCATTGACAGCTACGCAACTATCACTTTTATGCTCCAGAAAGGTAGATCTTCATTTGTGTTCCGAAGAAGAATGTAAGTCTTACGAGTTTGGAACAACATGGGAGTAATTAATGACAGAATTTTTATTTTTGGGTGAACTAACCCTTTAATAAATGCTCTTGTCTTTTACCAGTGTGAAGTTTGAAGTGTGTCTTCTCCTGACACTTTTCTTCTGGTATCCATTTGTTTGGCAGCCGTAGCAGGTTTCAGGAGAAAGAGCGTTTTCTTCTTCTGGTCCAAGTCCACCACCTCCGAAACCAGCAACAGATACACAGTGCCTGCAGGAACAGTCACTCATTCGGTCAAACTTATAGAAAACATGAACATTTAAGACCAATAATTCCCCCAATAATGCTGACTAACAAATGTATTTCTACCCATGTCATTCACCTAAAAAAACCTAGTTCTTTCAAAAGTCCAGCATGTTTTGATCAGGTTTCATTAGATTCACCCAAAATTTGCTAAAAATACATAGTTTACTCATTTATAACAGATTATAATGAAATCCATATAACCTGTCCACTATCCACTATTCAATTATAACCTATCTTGCAATTTAAATATTACACGTGACTGTAGTTTGGTTGAACTGTAACAGTATTTCACCCCTGTCCTGCTCTGTAATATCCCATGGGACATCCGCACACAAATCCACCCTGTGTGTTTGAGCAGCCGTATCTGCATGGGCTCATGGAGGACACACACTCGTCCACATCTTCACAGCCCGTGGACACGGGGTCAAAGGTGTAGCCAGATGGACAGCCACACTTAAAACTTCCCAATGTGTTGAAACAGGAAGCTGAACCACAGTTGACTGGGTTCAAGCACTCATTGTCATCTGCAATACAGAAAAACAGTAAAGCATCACATCATAGATTGCAGGACAGATTAAATAGAAACACTTCAACTTTGATTTTTGGGGGCACTTCTGATCTGAATCAGCAAGCTGCACCAAAGTTTAGGAGCAGCTACCCAAGTACTTTAAATTAGAGTAGTCAAGGAAATAAAAGCATGGATCACTCTTTCAAAATTATTAAAAAATAAAATACTTAATTTACATTAAACCTCACAATTGACAGAAACTTGATTTTACAACCTGATTAACTTGTCTATGAAGCTTGAGAGAAGTCCAAAAGAATGCCCAGTTTTTCCACATAAGGCTAAAGTCCCCATAAAACATGGAATCCCAAAAATTGTGTGTGTGTGTGTGTGTGTGTGTGTATACTAACCCACACACTGGTTCCACTGCTGGTGCTGTGTGTATCCCTGTGGACAGCTGCAGTGGAAACCACCCGCAATATTCTGACAACCAAACTGACACCTTTGATCATGTGCACACTCATCTATATCTAAGAAAGAGAGAGAACAGCACAGTCAATAACATTATGCAACATTATTCAGGCATCTCACATAGTATATTACAGTGGCCCCCTTATCACTGGACACTTAAGTGCATTCACTCTTCCATTACTTGGTCTGGACCCAAGTTTGATTGCTTCCCCCTCATCCTTCCCCAACTCTTCACATTGTACTTGTGGGTCCAAACCATGGTGTACCTGTGTCATCAACGGCAGCTGTTTACCACTGTAACTGGGTAATGACTCAGGAAGAGAAGATCCTAGCTTTGCACACACTTAAAATACTAGAAAAGGCAGTGTCCTCACAACTATGCTCCTTTTTAGAAAGAAATGGTATCTGGAGGATTTCCAGTCAGGATTTAGACCGTATCATAGTACTGAGACTGCTCTCATCAGAGTTACAAATGATTTACTCTTATCATCCGATCGTGGTTGTATCTCTCTATTAGTGTTACTCGATCTTAGCGCTGCATTCGATACTATTGACCACAACATTCTTTTGAATAGACTCGAAAATTATGTTGGCATTAGTGGAATTGCATTGGCATGGTTTAAATCATACTTATCTGACCGTTATCAGTTTGTAGCAGTAAATGAAGAGATGTCACACCGATCACAAGTTCAGTATGGAGTACCGCAAGGCTCAGTGCTAGGACTGTTGCTTTTCACCCTGTACATGCTACCACTGGGAGATATCATTAGGAAGCATGGCGTTAGTTTTCATTGTAATGCTGACGATACTCAGCTCTATATTTCTTCATGCCCTGACGAAACTTACCAATTCAAGATTAATGGAATGCATAGCTGATATAAAAAATTGGATGACTAGTAATTTCCTGCAACTTAATTCAAAAATTATTGGACAAAAAAACTCCACAAGTAGTAACGTCTCGGTTACGTATGTAACCCTCGTTCCCTGAAGGAAGGGAATGGAGATGCTACGTCAGTTACTGACAAAATGGGGGTTTTGCTTAGAAGCCAATTGCCTTTGAGCTCTACAAAACGAGCCAATGGCATGAAAATGCAAATGAATTTGCATGCCGCAACCCCGCCCCACCACGTGGGTATAAAGGGCGTTGCGTGGCAATCTCGCATTATGTTACCTGCCGAAGAGCCGAAGCATGAGCGCCCGGCCGTTCCAGCGGTACAGTGGAAGTGGCATGGGGACGTAACGTCTCCGTTCCCTTCCTTCAGGGAACGAGGGTTACATACATAACAGAGACGTTCCCTTTCAGTCAGTACACTACGAGTTACATCAGTTATTGATGAAATGGGGGTCCCAATACAATCTCGCCACGATGGCTGTCTTCCAGCGTCCTGCGCTGACCAGAGCTCCCTGCCGAGAGTCTTGGCACGAACGAGGGGCTAGGCTCAACACTACCAAGGTACACTGGGAAGCATATCCCACGTGGAGAAATGCAACACAATGCCTGCCCGAAGGGAGGACTTAAGAATACACATATGACCCCTGTAGGGACTGCATATGGAACACTCTGGGGTATCCAGCCACAGGTGGAAATATTTCAACCCCAGGCGTGGCAAGGTGTCTTGCCAAGGGAAGACACGTGCTCAGAGAGACTTACCGTGGAAATACACATGTGGGGGTTACCCAATGGGGGAACCATGCACACGGAGGCACCTAGTCGAACACGAGGGCTGACCAAGCGGGCATGCACTCTGGTGTCGACATCAACAGTGCTGGAGGAGCTTAGGGCTTACTGGGAAGCTCACCTGAGAAAAAATGCACACCAGAGCCAGAGCTGAAGCGGTCTCATATGAAGCAAACCAAGCGGCGTGACCGCGGCTGCGGATGCCATATGCCCCAGGAGCCTCTGAAAATATTTCAGTGGAACCGCACTCTTGCCCTTGAACTGGCGAAGACAAGTCAGCAGTGACTGCGCGCACGCGCTCGCTCGTAAGCTGCGCATACATGGCGACCGAGTTGATTTCCATACCGAGAAAAGAGATCCTCTGTACTGGGGAGAGTTTGCTCTTTTCCCAGTTGACCCGAAGGCCCAGACGGGTGAGGTGCTGAAGCACCAGGCCACTGTGTTCGCAGACCTGATCCTGAGAGTGGCCTAGAATCAGCCAGTCGTCGAGATAATTCAGGATGCGAACCCCGTGTTGCCTGAGCGGCACAAGGGCTGCCTCGACGACCTTCGTGAAGACGCGAGAGGACAGGGCTAGCCCGAATGGGGGAACCGTGTACTGATATGCCTGCCCCTCGAAGGCAAACCGTAGAAACGGACATCACCGAAGTGGACATCACCTGACCGAGAGAGCGAGCGGTCACCTTCGTCGCTCGTACAGCGAGGTCGGTGGCCGCCCGCAACTCCTGCTTTTATGTCGCAGGGCTCTGCGGACACAGTTGCATCGCAACAGAGCGTTCAACAGGGGGAACCCCAGTGTACCCTTTCACCGCGCCGCCATCGAGGGCAGTGACGGTAGAAGTGGCTGCCGAACGATCGTGAAAAGTCAAGGGAGACTTCGACGATCACCCTGACCACCAGCCAAAGTATTCCCTCACGTGGAATAGATTGGGGTGTGGTAGAGGGGACCCTCCCTCCACTACGGAGATCATTGAGTCTTGACCGCAACACTGCGATGGGCATGTTCCCGCAGTGGGAACATGACTCATCCATGAATGCGCGCTCGGCATGCACAACGCCCAAGCACGCCAAACAGCGTTCATGCCCATCAAAACGGAGCCGACCACACACAGAAACGGAGCACGGGCGAGATATCTTGAAAAAGACGTGCCACGTGCAGCTCTTTTAGAGAGGATTTTTTTGCTCTTCAGAAATGCTGAAGCGCCCAGGGAGAACACGCACGCTGTGCTAGATCACTGCACAGATCAGACAGGAATGTGGAACTTGCTGGAATGCCCCGTAACACCAACACTCTGGAGAGATACTCGTCTTGAAGAGAAAAACGCTCAGGCAGTAACACTCGGCTCTGAAGTAAAATGCGAGATTGCCACGCAACACCCTTTATACCCACACGGTGGGGCGGGGTTGCGGCATGCAAATTCGGCAGACCCGTGGCATTTTCATGCCATTGGCTCATTTTGTAGAGCTCAAAGGCGATTGGCTTCTAAGCGAAACCCCCATTTCGTCAGTAACTGACGTAACTCGTAGTGTACTGACTGAAAGGGAACCTAGAATACTGTCTAACACTTGATGGCTGCTCTGTCAAGTCCTCGTCGTCAGTTAGGAACCTGGGTGTGCTCTTTGATACCAATCTTTAATTTGAAAGCCACGTTTCTAGCATCTGTAAAACTGCATTCTACCATCTTAAAAATATATCTAAATTACGGCACATGCTTTCAATGCAAAATGCTGAACAGTTAGTTCATGCGTTCATGACCTCAAGGCTAGATTATTGTAATGCTCTACTGGGTGGTTGCCCTGCTCGTGACACTCCAGACACAGGATGGTTCTGTCTGGGGAGACAAAGTTGTTTGCACCTCAATGACACATCTGTACCACATGCTTCACAGGACATACACTACCAGTCAAAAGTTTGGACACACTTTCCCATCAAAGAGAATGGGAAAGTGTGTCCAAACTTTTGACTGGTAGTGTATATACTTTCAACTACATGCTATTTATCTACTAGTGTGTTCTAACATGTAACTATGCCAGGTTTGGTCTACAAATCTATAATCTTACGAATAACTTTTGACTTCTGACCTGTAATGTTGCCAGAATCATAATCATACACTATTTGTTCGTCGGCCAGAGGAGAACTGGCACCTGACTGAGCCTGGTTTCTCCCAAGGTTTTTTTCTCCATTCTGGCCACTGAAGGAGTTTTGGTTCCTTGCCACCGTCACCTTTGTCTTTTGGCTTGCTCAGTTGTGGACACTAAAATTTCAACTATATTACTGATCTGCCCGCATTGACACTATATGATCATTGAAATTAGTTGGATGACATCACTGTTCTCCAGAGCGGCTGTACAGCCGAATCAAATTCTGTTGCATTATTTTGAAACAATCAGCATTATAAAAAGCGCTATATAAATAAAGGTGACTTCATCTGACAGCTTATAAACTGATCTGAATGATGATATTAAAATATCCTAATGTACAATCTAGGTACTATTGCTTAAACATACATTGAGGAGAATATGTTAATGTACTTCTCCTCTTGATCACCACCCATTTTGCCTCATCTTTTGGTTTCTTGTCGGTTGGTCGGTTTTGGTGTTGATATTCCACTCATGTTTAACAATGCTTTGCTCAGGGTATAAGAAGGAAAGGTAACTGTTGTTCTGAGAGAAAGGCTTTAACCTGCCACTCCCACACACCGTACACCGTACACGCGTAACCTCATACTACAAGAAAGGCTTTAACGGCCTCTTCTGCACAGCATTGCATTATTTGTTACAGCTAAGTTTTTCTATACAGTATGTTCCATGTTCCATTCTACTGTCTGTATATTTAAACATGTAACTTAATTAAATAACTTTGCATGCTTAAAAGGCTTTGAGAATCTTTCCTTTTACACTGATAATGTTGAAAGCTAAAGTGATTGTAACTTTTGTTTTCTAATATAAGCGTTCTAGTTCAATCCTACGCTTTCCTGTCAGTTATAAGAAATACTTTTACCTGTAAAGAATAAGAGGTTGAAGAATAACAACTTTAAAGGAGTCAGATTAATTATTTTAGAGTCAGATAAATAATTGAATTATGCACGCCATCCTTAAACTGCTTTTTGTTCTGATTATTGGTTCAAAATAGCAGCTTAAGCTTCCAGTCTTACATATTATACTAAACGAATGACACCTAAAAGCACCACAGATACACAGGTGCTGACCTGGCTGTCAATGCCAGTATCCATGTGTGAATTTATAAAGATCTGTCCAGTACAGCACAAAATTGGGCTAAGACAGCACTTTGATTTTTCACTTTTTGTACCATTCCACTGTCAGTCTGTCTGTTACTGGTAGGGTTTTTTCCTGCAGGTTACCAGTAGGTGGAGACAAGTGACTGTCTGTATGAATGAGTCACTGAATCATTCACTTAACCCATTTGTTCATACACAATGATTCATTTATAAATGAAATGCCCTATTATGTGTTGCTTGGAGATGCAACGGCTGATTCTGCTTTCACCTGATTTGGAATATTTTTTTTTGTGGAGAAGGAAAAAAAACTTCTTGTTCATAGAACTTTATAAAATTAAATCATTGTAGTAGTAATTAATGAAGCAAAGACAACATGAAATGCCATTTGCAACCCATTTACCCTTCTGTAATTTGACATGTCAGAGTGAAATAGAATATTCACTGAGGGTAAAAAAAAAATTTAGGATGGGACTGGATTCTAAACGTGATGACTTTTACTCCAGAGACTGCAAAATGTTAGTCATATACACAAACACAGAGCCATACCATCACAGTTAAGACCGAGAGAGTCCAGTCTGAAGCCCCGTGGACACTCACAGTTGAAGCTGCCAACTGAATTCTGACAGACACCCCGCAGGCCACATGGACTCAGCTCAGACAAACATTCATTAACATCTGAGTAAAGACAGGAAGAAAGATCTTTGCATTAAAATCACAGGAGGTCACACACACCTGACTGACATACTGCTTTTTACTTCATTTACAATGATCATAATCACAGTTCACAAGTGTAATATTTCCAAACACTACTTGTGTTTTTGTCAAGTGATGCAGAATTTTCCTGCTTTTGTTGTCAAAGGAAAGGACTTCAGAATGTGTGGTTCACCTCGGCAGGCCGTGCGATGCTGGCGGAAGCCTGCCGGACACTTGCAGGTAAATCCACCGATTGTGTTGACACACGAGAACTGGCAGTTGTGTCGTCTGCTCTGGCATTCATCCACATCTATAAATCAAAAAACTCAAATCAAACTACTGTTTTTACTCTAATGTGAGATGTCCTTGAGATGTCTGGCTGAGTTTTAAAAATATACAAAGTCAAAAAGTTTGTGACTCACTGCTAATCAACTAACAATTCACTCCTCAAATTACACCACATGCCCTCCATTACACTGCACTTGCTGGATCAGACTTTGTCCTTTAAAGTCAAGTCAAGTCACCTTTATTTCTATAGCGCTTTATACAATACAGATTGTTACAAAGCAGCTTCACAATAGTAACAAATTCAAATTCAGCTATTAAGAAGCTCTAACAAGTCAAAAGTGTCATTATACAGCTTAAGTAGTTCAGTGATGATTCAGTTCAGGTCGGTCCAATAACTGTAAAGTTTATCAATTGTGCATACATGCTGTTTAAACTGTGCACATACAAACTCCTGTACACTCCACTGCACTCACATATCCATGTAGTTTGGTGTGTATGTGGCTAATCATTTGATGTCTTGTGTAGAGTTACTTTGCAAATACTATGGATGCCCATTTGTGCCACACTTGATTAAAAATCTGATTTTGTAAGTTAAGTCAAGTCACCTTTATTTCTATAGTGCTTAATACAATACAGACTGATTGATAAACAGGAAAATAGTGATCAATTCAGCTGTAAAGCACCTCTAAAAAGACAAGTGTCAATTTTCAGCTAGTTCAGTTCAGTGTTGATTCAGTAAGATCATCAAAAATGAAATGAGTTTATTTCATCTATCAAGCAGCTCTGCAGAAAACAGTGATGTCATGGTCCAGCTCAGTTCAGTTCTCATACAATAGTGTCAGTACAGTCAGATCAATAATATTGCTGAATATTAAGTCTAACCAACTAAGCAAGTCAAAACAATGTTTATTCAGATCTATAAAGAAAAAAACGAATAATGACACACCAAATAAGTAAGGAACAATTAACTCAAACTGAAAACAACTAAACACAAATAACTTTTTTTTTTAAATCTTAAATTATTGTGCAGATCTTGTTTTATATGACTTGCACAGAATATTTCTGAGATAAGTGCACAAAAGCAAGACCTCTTCACTTCCTCACCTTTACACGTCCTGCTGTCGTCCTGCAGCATGTAACCGCGGGGACAGGAACATGCATAGCTGCCCTCTGTGTTCTTACATATGAAGTTACAGGGTTTGGGGGACATACCACATTCATCAACATCTGACAAAAACACAATTACACAAACTATGATCTCAAGGAAAAGCAAACAATAATACGTCTATGCATACATCAGGTGGATTTAAAATACTAAGAGTTATAAAGCAGTGCATACCGACACATGCGCTTCCTGCAGCGGAGGTGACATATCCTGGTTTGCAGTGACATCTGTAAGAGCCCATGATGTTGATACACACGCCGTTGACACAAACCCCTGGAATCAGCTTACACTCATCTATATCTGTGGACAGATATTGAAGTCTTAATAGGAAATCTCACATACTCTGATAACTATCATCTGATAATAGAGATTTTTGACAAATGAAACACACAGGGAATTTGCAGGTAGTGCTACACACATACAGTATATTTCATTTCAGGTCTTGGACTTTCTTCTAATAAGCTAATGGACCTGCCCTGACCTGCCTCCATAAGGTGCTGAGTATTTCTTTGGGTTTTCTCTGTTTTAGATGTTTAGAATCTTTAAAGACAGTGATTAATCTTTAAAGACATCATTGGTAAGGCCTGTGACGCACCAACCAATAAGATTTGAGCTTTGGGTCACTGCTTCTGCATTTGTTTTTGAAAGCTGGTCACAAGTGTGATTTTCTGCACCTGTTCCGACAGTGGTGTAGCCATGGCCATATGGACAGAGTTTCTTGTAGCTGGCAGTGGCAGGCAGAGGGCAGAGGTCACACTGCTCACCCCACCCGCGACCTCCGCTACAGCAGCACTGAGACCTGCTGACAGGAACACGGCTGCTGGAGGACATCTGACACATGGTGTGCAGAACTTCAGTGAAACAAAAGCCTTTCCTGTAATCTGAGAGCCAAACATAAGAACACCAATCAATTCACATCATAATAAAGAAAATATTACAAAGTAAACATCTATGGACCCCCGAAACAAAATGTGTCAAACAGTGCTACATATTAAGCATATAGCCTTTGATATTAACAGAAACCAACCATATTATGATAGTTATTATGTTAAGACAGTAGATTAGAACCATGCATGTTATTGTTGTTGCATCATATTACTTTTATTATATGTTGTGTGATACATTGTTTTTTTTTAAATCAACATTTTTTCACATTAGTTACTATGGATTTGCAGAGTCATACATACAGTGCATCTGGAAAGTATTCACAGCGCTTCGCTTTTTCCACATTTTGTTATGTTACAGCCTTATTCCAAAATTTATTAAATTCTACAAACAATGAAACATCTAACATGAAAGAAGTTTGTTTGAAATCTTTGCAAATGTATTAAAAATAAAAAACGATAAATTCACATGTACATAAGTATTCACAGCCTTTGCCAATTAAAGCCTCAAATCTTTTTAAGTATGATGCTACAAGCTTGGCACACCTATTTTTGGGCAGTTTCTCCCATTCTTCTTTGCAGGACCTCTCAAGCTTCATCAGGTTGGATGGGGAGAGTCGGTGCACAGCCATTTTCAGATCTCTCCAGAGATGTTCAATCGGGTCCAAGTCTGGGCTCTGGCTGGGCCACTCAAGGACATTCACAGAGTTGTCCCATAGCCACTCCTTTGTTATCTTGGCTGTGTGCTTAGGGTCGATGTCCTGTTGGAAGATAAACCTTCGCCCCAGTCTGAGGTCCAGAGCGCTCTGGAGCAGGTTTTCATCAAGGATGTCTCTGTACATTGCTGCATTCATCTTTCCCTCGATCCTGACTAGTCTCCCAGTACCTGCCGCCGAAAAACATCCCCACAGCATGATGCTGCCACCAACATGCTTCACTGTAGTGATGGTATTGGCCAGGTGATGAGTGATGCCTGGTTTCCTCCAGACATGACACTTGCCATTTAGGCCAAAGAGTTCAATCTTTGTTTCATCAGACTAGAGAATTTTGTTTCTAATGGTCCGAGAGTCCTTCAGGTGCTTTTTGGCAAACTCCAGGCTGTCATGTGCATGCGCAATTTTCATAGCTCGACTCCGCCCCACAGCGTGGGTATATAAGGAAGTACACTGGCAACATCGCATTATGCTTACCTGCTGAGGAGCCAAGACTGAACTCCCGGCCATTCCAGCGGTACAGCGGAAGTGGCAGAGGGACGTTACGTCTCCGTTCCCTCCTCAGGGAACGAGGGTTACATACGTAACCGAGACGTTCCCTTTCACTCAGTCACTCCGAGTAATGTCAGTAACGTCAGGTCCCAATGTAATCACGCCACTCGGCTGTCATCCAGTGCCCTGCGTAAGCGTGAGCTCCCTGTCATAAGTTAGTACAGTTAAGTTACAGTAAATTAGCCATGCGCTAGAGCCCAAGAGAAGGCCACACTCCGGGTGGAGTGTGCCCTGACCCAAAGGGGGCATGGACGCCCCTGCGTCTGGTAAGCCAAAACAATAGCGTCCCCTATTCAGTGAGACAACTTTTGCTTGGAGAGAGCCTTTCCCTTCAGCTTCCCACCATAACAGACAAAGAGCTGGTCAGAGGTCCTGAAACACTGCGTTCTGTCTACATAAGCACGGAGGCAAAGGCAGCGCTTGCAGGTTCACCACCTGGCTGAACGGAGTGGTGGGAACCTTGGGCACATATCTAGGCCGGGGTCTCAGGATCACATGAGAGTTGGCCGGCCCGAATTCTAGGCACACTTCGTCAACCGAAAATGCCTGCAGGTCCCCTACCCTCTTAAAGGAGGCCAAAGCGATCAGGAGCGATGTCTTCATCGACAGGAACTTAAGCTCGACTGACCACAATGGCTCGAAGGGAGCCCTCTGCAGAGCATCTAAAACTACTGTTAGGTCCCAAGAGGGTACGAGGGGAGCGCAAGGAGGATTCAGTGGCCACATCAACCTTGTGGGTGGAAGGAGACTTTGTTCCACCCCTTCTTGGAGGAATGAGAGCACGGCCCAGATCGGGCATTTCCAGGGGTCTTCTTGGAGAGAAGAACACCAGGTGACAAAGAGGTTCCACTTCAACGCATAGGCGTGTCGGGTAGACAAGGCCCTAGCGGAAGTGATGGTAGCCACCACCTGAGGTGGTAGGGTACTCAAACCTGCTGTGTCCCATCCAGGAGCCACACGTGGAGGTTCCAAAGATCGTGACGTGGGTGCCAAAGGGTCCCCCGTCTCTGAGAAAGGAGGTCCTTCCTCAGAGGAATCGACCAGGGAGGGGCTGTCGCAAGGAGTACGAGTTCGGAGAACCAGGTCCGGCCGGGCCAATACTGAGCGACAAAAAAGGACCTGCTCCTTGTCCTCCCTGATCTTGCAAAAAACCTGTGCGAGAAGGCTCACTGGGGGAAACGCATACTTGCGGAGGCCAGCTGTGCGGCAGAGCATCCGTGCCGAGGGGGCCCTCGGTCCGGGAATAAAACAGGCGGCAATGGGAAGAGTCGTGGGAGGCAAACAGATCTACCTGTGCGTCGCCGAACTGTTCCCAAATCAGCTGAACCGTCTGGGGATGGGGTCTCCATTCTCCAGGAAGTGGCTGAAGCCGTGAGAGCTCGTCGGCTGCACGGTTCAGGACTCCCGGGACATGGATAGCACGAAGCGACCTCAGATGCTTCTGACTCCATAAAACGAGATGGCGGGCGAGTTGAGACATACGGCAGGAACGTAGACCACCCTGGTGGTTGATGTACGCTACTGTGGCCTTGTTGTCTGACCGGACTAGCACGTGTTGACCCTTTAACAACGCTCGGAACCGGTGCAGGGCGAACCGTACTGCCAGAAACTCGAGGCAATTGACATGCAGGAGGCGCTGGGGTCCTGTCCAGGAGCCCATGGCAGCATGTCCATTGCACATGGCACCCCAGCCCGTGGTGGAGGCATCTGCTGATACAACAATATGCCTGGAAACTCGTTCTAAGGGAATCATATTCATATGAAGCAATCCAAGCGGCGTTACCGCGGCTGCAGATGCCATATGCCCCAGGAGCCTCTGAAATAACTTCAGTGGAACCGCATTCTTGCTCTCGATTTGATGGAGGCAAGTCAGCAGTGACTGTGCGCGCACGTGCGCTCATAAGCTGCGCGCACATCTCCATACCGAAAAAAGAGATCCTCTGCACTGGGCAGAGTTTGCTTTTCTCCCAGTTGACCCGAAGGCCCAGACGGGCTAAGTGCTAAAGCACTAGGTCTCTGTGTTCACACACCTGCTCTCGAGAGTGACTCAGGATGAGCCAGTTGTCGAGGTAGTTCAGGATGCATTCAGGATGCCGACTCTAGCCCACCTTGTGATGCGGCGATCGACATCTCCTCGTCCTCTGCCGGCCCAAACGAAACGCACGGAACAGCAGGAGCCGGCTCCGGTGTCTCAATTTGGGCGCACGGGGGGAGCGGTGTGCTAGAGGGGGGTGTTGGCCCGAGGCAAGAGTGTCGGGGCTTTGTTTCACACTGTCACCCTCAGGTCACCCTGGCCACCAGCCAAAGTGCCACCTCGCGAGGAGACGGCAGATTGGGGTGTGGCAGAGGGGACTCTCGCTCCAGGACGGAGCCGACCGCAGCACCGAGATGGCCATGTTCCTGCAGTGGGAACATGACTCATCCACAAACGCTGCCTGAGCGTGCTGAAAGCCCAAGCACGCCAGGCAGTGTTCGTGCCCATCAGAGGGCGGCAGAGACCGACCACACCCAGAAGCACACGGGCGAGACATCTTGAAAAAGACGTGCCACGTGTGAGCTCTTTTAGGAGAGGAAAACTTCACAGCGATGCCGAAGCGCCCAGGGACCGAATTCCAGCTGGATGCAGACCACTGCACAGATCAGCAGGCAGGCAGTAAACGATCGCTGGAATGCGCCGTAACACCAACACCGACTGGAAAGCTGCTCGTCTCGAAGAAGCTTGACGATAACTCAGAAGGCTTAAGGAGTGAAGAGAGAGATACTCTTGGCTCCGAAGCAAAAACATAATGCGATGTTGGCAGCGTACTTCCTTATATACCCACACTGTGGGGCGGAGTCACGCTATGCAAATTCCGCATGCCCATGGCATTGGCCTGCCATTGGGCGTTTTCTAAGATCTCGAAGATGATAGGCTTCTAGACGAAACCCCCATCGTCGGTCACTGACGTTACTCGGAGTGACTGAACGAAAGGGAACAGGATGCACCTAAGCTCAATTTTGTCATGGCAAAGGCTGTGAATACTATGTGATTTTTTTTCGTTTTTTATTTTTAATAAATATGCAAAGATTTCAAACAAACTTCTTTCATGTTGTCATTATGGGGTATTGTTTGTTAGATTTGAGGGGAAAAAATTATGAATTAAATCCATTTTGGAATATGGCTGTAACATAACAAAATGTGGAAAAAGTGAAACGCTGTGAATAAAATCTGATGAATTAAATCACTGAGTATCTGAAATGAGTGCGGGTGCTCTAGTAAAGTGCAGATGTAATGTGTAAGCAATGGCTGCACCATAACAAGAATAGCAATGTACAGTGAGACTAGGGCTGCACGATTTGAGGAAAATATCTAGTTGTGATTATTCTGGTTAAAATTGCAATTTGCGATTTAAAATACGATTTTATTTTTACAAATGAAAAGTGTGTGTATATAACATTTTGTGTTTTTATATTAATATGACTAATAATAATTATTATGATTATTATTATTGCTAAATAAAAAATTAATTATAAAATTTAATAATGATAAAAATCTGTGCTTTTTATCTGTGATATCAATTCCTTAAAGTCTATGTCTTTAATATGAAATATGAGCCTCTTATGCATCCACTGTGGGGGGAAAACTCCTGTACATTGAAGAAAAACATGGATTGTCATATAAATTTATTTAGATTGAAGTATTGTTTTTCTTATTTTTTACCC
The DNA here is from genome assembly GCA_039654625.1 of Rhinogobio ventralis. Lineage (NCBI taxonomy): Eukaryota > Metazoa > Chordata > Actinopteri > Cypriniformes > Gobionidae > Rhinogobio > Rhinogobio ventralis. The sequence goes on along the minus strand of CM077215.1, from coordinate 20,346,481 downwards.
AGTATTTCATACTGGAAGCCAGAGGAGAAGTAATAGTTTTCAGGAAATCCCTAATGTGAAGCTAGTGCTGTAGGATGAATAATAAGATACGCTTTGACTGATTAAACATGAAGACAATAAACACGACTGCATCAAGATATGGTGTATTTGAGTTCTTCAAATACCCTTCTCGGGTATTTTCATAATAATAAAGTATGCAGTGCTGACTGACAGACTTTATCACTGTATAGAATACTATAAAATAATGCATTGTCTGTCTCATTCTGTGAAATAAGCCACATAAGCTCACAAACACTAGACTGACGATATGAAGTGAGTTAAAACGTGTTATTAAAAGTTGTATTTTGTTGCAGGTTTATGAATGCTTCGCATTACTAGTTTGTGAAGATGTTTGACGCGTGTTGCTTTTTCAAACGCACGTTATAAGCGACTCGAACTCGCAGTGCTTTCAGACGGAGCAGCATTTAATACTGACCACAGAGCCGCTCTTCACTAATACGCTGGGCATTTAATTAAAATCGCAGCCTTTGCGCTTTCATAATCGCACACAAACCAAATCAAGATTGCGGTTCGATTTTGATTAATTGTGCAGCCCTAAGTGAGACATTTACATTTTTTTTTACAAGTCATTATTTTTTACAAATAATTGGAATGGAATATTAAAAATATATCAATATGAATACATTTCTATTAATCTAGTTACATTGCACATATTTGAATTGCCATATTTTATCCTGTGCTAGTTATCACTATATAAATTGCAATTTCGAGAATGAATCCCGATTTTTATATGTAGATGTCACTTCTGAAATTTTGCAAATCAACTGAGGGTGCTCTAGATTTGAGTGTGCTTATTTTAAAATTTGTAAAAGTTTTTTTTTTTACCCATGTTTTAATTTAACAAAAAATAATTTGTGATCAAACATTAATTGTCAGACCACTGCAGACCCACGGTTGAAGACCCTTGGTGTAGCGCATACCGTGGGGGCCAAAATGTAGAGAATTTTAACCCTTTCATGCATGAATTATGATAACCTCAGTCAGGATTTTTTTCCTATGTGTTTTTATTGCTAGGGGTATGAAAAATATATATATATATTTTTTTACACATATTTTTCAGAGACATTTTCAGATGTCCACTAGAGTGGACAGCATGCGTTTATGGTTTAAACTGAAGATATACTGTATTAAACATAATACAGTAATAACACAGCAATATTGTGTGTATTTAACAAACCAATCAATACAATTTTATCAAATCATGTGAAAACTATAAAATATATATAAAAAATATAGATGTGAAATAATTCAAACGCAACTGAACTTCATACAAGTTGAACTTCATGTATCTTTGATATCAGAACATGAGGACATGATTGCATCAGAGATCTCTACAACCTGTCAAGGTACAACTGTGGAAATCAGATTACTTTTGGATGTTACGAGTAAAGTAATGCATTAAAAGTACCGTGCATTACGTAATCAGATAACTTTTTGATCTAACGAGTAAAGTAATACATTACAAGCAACATGCATTATGTAATCAGATTACTTTTTGATCTAACAAGTAATGTGCATTACATAATCAGATTTCTTTTTGATGTCAGGAGTAAAGTAACATTACAAGCAACATGCGTTACGTAATCACATTACTTTTTTGATGTTAATGCATTCTAATAACACAAATACATTTATTGACAGTCAAAAAAAGTCAATGCAGATGAAGTATTTTCAAAAACAACAGTCACAGTAATAATATGAATTGTAGCTGAAAAATAGCAATTGATGCACTGTAGTGGACAGATGATTAATCAGAATTTTCTCCCAATCTAAAATCAATACTTGGAAAATTTAACTGTGATATGACTAATAAGATATTGCTTGATGCTACAACATTTTCTTTACCTGCAAGAGTCTCCTAGGATAGAAGGAATGGATGGATATTCCGGAGCAACTTGGCATTTCTGACTGGCCATTGGCCATCTTGGTTTAAAGGGGGAAAAATGGATATGCAACGGCTTGCCACTTGGTGGCAACGTATAGGATGATGCACGAGGGTCCACCGTAGAGGTTGATGTGCAACTATGCCATCAAAACCCATGCATATGCAAGAAAATGCTTTTTGAATAGCTGTCCACTGTAGTGACCACTATGCATGAAAGGGTTCATTTGCATGATAAAAGTTTCCATAATACACAACACTTTTAATCTAAAGGGGATGATCAGGGCCGATTGGTGGTTTTACAGAGGGGATGCTTTTTGTCATTTATTTCAACAAGGGTGATGCCATCCCCTTGCATCCCCCCTCAATTCGAGCCCTACATAGAGAGTAGAGAAAGAGGTTTTTACCAAGACATTGCGTGGCTGTAGAGTCGGTTTTGAACCCAATTCCACATTCACACATATAGCTGCCGACAGTGTTCACACATCGGCCGTTCTCACAGACCCCAGGCTGAGTCAAGCATTCATTTTCATCTGTAAAGAGAAAAAAGATTTTAAAAAAATGAACTGTAAGGTTATAGGGTTAGGTGTCAGGGTGTGGGTAAGTAGAATAAGTTGACATTGCAAAGTTACTTTAATAAAAATTACTAATAGTTAGTAGTATGTCTAAAGTGGACTATCGAAATAAAGTGTTACCCATTCTTTTCCAGTCTAGTGTGATCAGTATTTGTTGGGTACAGGTTTAGCCAACACCCCACCCCAACTATTCCCTCTAATAACTTTAAGCAAACAGGAAAATAATGATCAATGATGCAAACAGAGTTCAATTCTGCTGTAAATCAGCTCTAAAAAGACAAGTGTCATTGTTCAGCTGAAATCAGTTTAGTGTTGATTCAGTTCTATAATCTTCAAGAGTGTTTGTAAAAGTGAATAGCAATGCAGGTCAGTTTAAAGAAATAAGTACAATAAAACAAATGGTCTCAGATTTTACCTTGACACACCTCGTCATTCATCCTGTGGATCATCCCAGCCGGACAAACACACATGAAGGTGCCGATTAAGTTGTTACACTCCATTCCTCTGGAGTCACAGTTATGAAGATCCTCTGCACACTCGTCTACATCTGAACACATAGAAGCCCAATGCCATCACAAATGCTTGAATACGTTAGCCTTGTATACCGTGATCGCTAAGGGTTGGAAAGTTTTACACCAAACTCATTGATAATATGTCGTACCCTGACACATGCGTCCATCCTCCCACAGAGTGTAACCGGACGGACAGCTACATTCATATGCCCCGAAAGTGTTAATGCAGCGAAACGCACAGAGCAGAGGATTCTGACCGCATTCATTCACATCTGGACAATCAGTAATGACACACAATTAGTCAAAGCTCCCTTAAATTGATATCAGACAGATTATTTGATAAAGGATTACTGTAGGCCAATGATCATGTGCATTAATGTATATATTGACTTATAAGCAAATTTTTAACTATTCGATGATTTACTTATTTGCCACAATAATGGCATGCATTTGAATGATCTCAATTTGGGGGCTATTCACAGCAAATACTGATTTTGATATTTAATTTGATTAAGTACATATCAAGTAACTAATTTGGTTAAAATCAATTGGCAGCATTGTCAAATCTAGACAAAAGATAACACTTCTTTCTATTATGAAAGAAAACATCATACACGGCAACACACAGCAACTCTTTTGAGTGCATCGAAAGCTAGTTTAATAAAGATGCCACATTAGATGTTAAGGTGTTTTTGTCACCTTCACAGCTCATCATTGGTCCAGGCTCAAATCCCTCCTCACACAGACACTCAAAAGCTCCAATCACATTTGAGCATGTGCCATTTCCACATGGGTTTTCCACTGAACACTCATCAATATCTGCACACACACAGAAAACAGAAAGCTGTTGTCTAGATGATTACCCAGTTGAGATATAGATTTAATAGATCAGAAAAATCTGTTCATCCAATCCATGTCTAATTCACCTGACCTCTCATGCCTTTGGATTGTGGGGGGGAACCCACGCCAACACGGGGAGAACATACACACATACAACTCCACACCAAAAGCCCTCCTGACTCGGACCAGGGACCTTCTTGCTGCGAGCTGACAGTGCTACCCACTGAGCCATCTCAAAAACAAGAAACTGTTGTGGAAAAAGTTGTCTACTCTTTGCAAAAAAGTTCCAAAATTCCAAAACTTAAGGCAATATTTTAAGAGATCTTTTTATTCATAACATAAAACAGCTCAAACATGAATTGTAGTCTGGGATTGGCTTAAGCCTTGTCTGTGAAACTAGGGGAAATATTTCCACTTTCACGGCACGATTAGGCACGTTCTCCGCCTGGTTGGCAAACCGTGCTGGTAGTATACGTGTAGTGACGTATAGTCACCACTCAGGATTGGTCACTTATCTGTTGCCTGGCTACCGGTTTTTCTGTAGCTGGCCAATCGCGCTTTTGGAACGAAGCAAACACAAATTAATAATAAAATTAAAAGAAATATCTGATCATCCTACATAATGTGGTATAATCACTGAACAGACTTGAGCCATTAGAGATATTTAAAAAATACCTTAAATCAAGATATTTTACAAAATGTCTCAATGTTTATTTGCCCATACAATGGAAAGTCAATAATAACCAAAACTGTTCTCTTTATTCTCTTTGTGTTCTGCAGAATAAATGTAACAAAGAATATATGATGACAGAATGTTACATTTTGGGCGAACAAAAAAGTTCAAAATAAGTCCTTGAACACATAATTAATATTTGCAATACATTTACTTTTAAAGTAAAATGGTTTTGTGGAAGGTTACATTTCAGTGTTCTCTTACCATTACAACGTGTTCCTGTGTAGTCGAGTGTGTATCCTGCGGGACACTCGCAGCGGAAGGAGGCATCCATGTTGATGCAGCGACCATTCACGCAGACCTCTGGATTCTCCACACACTCGTTTAAATCTGAGACACACAGCAATACAGTGGGTGACATGTGACATGGTCAATCTGTACAGCTTCATTTTGTGCACTCTGGTTTTAATGTTTTCTGATAATTATGATTGAATGATTTCTGATTTAATGTTTAATGATTTCTTTGCAACATACTATCAGTTTGTCTTAATGCATATTAAATTAATTTAATATTAATTTACAACCCATTGCTACACCATCTATTGAGCCTACAAGAATCAAAAGAAGTACTGTCCACAGTACCTACACGTGTGTCCCCAACACCAGGAATGATCCCATGGCCAAACGGACACAGATCCTGAAATGCAGCTGTGAACGCAAACAACATGAAACCATGATAATGATTTTGGGTCTGGTGTGGTGGTGACGTAGCTAATGAGGAAGGAGACGAGAGCTCAGGTACCGTCCTGTTCTTTAGGGCACAGCTCACAGGGGTCGCCCCATCCCTCTTTGGCCATGATACTACAGCAGCACTTGGCTTTGCTGGTGTTGAACGCCTGCGGGACAGAGCACTTGCCGTTCTCAAAGCGTGTGAAACAGAAGCTCTCTCTAGTGTCTGACACAACACACAGCAGACACATCCATAAGCATTATTGTAAGGAATCACAATTTTATTTAAAGTTTATTTTTGTTTTATTTAAAAACATTTTTCATGTTTTTGTCCTTAAAACACTATTGTGTGTAAAACTACTTCTTACACACCTTGTTTAGAAACAATGTCATTTTAGAACTAGTAACAGAAGCTACTGTGTGCATTATTGGAGAGAAAGCTTGAGTGAATTACCTGTTACTCAGCAGTCAGCAAAAAAAAGTACCACTACTGAAAAATGTAATGCAAGTTTTCAGTACCGAAAATACTGAATTAAGTAGCGAGACAGGGTTAAAATTCTGCATGTGCAAGTGAGCGCATGTGTTAGTTTTTGCGTATGGCCCTTAGCAATACAACAATGGTTTGTCTAATCATATTTCCATTTAATTTTCTTATTTATTTTGACAATGCTTCATTTTTTTAAATTAAACTGCACATTTCCACTCATTGTAAGGCTTAAGACAGAAAATGACAAATCAAATGCATGGGATGAATTGTTGGTTGGAGGTGTTCTGAGATGGAAGTTATCAAGACATGGAACTAAATTAATGAACACCTCTGAACCTTTGTCTGCCAGCCAATCAGAATCAAGCATTCCAGAGCATTCTCCAGAGAAATTTCGATTAACACTTTATTTTGATGGTCCACTTTAGACATTCTGCTAACTATAAGTAGCAGACATGTTAACTTATTATACTAACCTGAACCCTGACACCTAGCCCTAACCTAAGTAAGAACCCTTAGGTTACCAAGTAGTCTACTAACAGTCTACTACATCCTACCAATATTCTAATAAGTGTAAGCTGACATGTAGTTGCAAAGCTACTTATAGATGATCTAAATAAAGTGTAACAGAAATATTATATGCTTTATAAATTCTAAAATGAATTCAAAAGCAGGAAAACAAACAACAACAACAACAACAACAACACCAGTTTAGTGCAGTCAGTTTCAGTAATGTGTAATTACGTCATATTCTTAATGGTCCCAATATGCTTTATTTTCTTAATGCAAAAAATAATGTATTATTTTTTTCTGTTGATTGTGTGTAAAATCTAACCAGACATTTTCACCCGTGTAAGCTTAGTCAGATAAACAGGGTTATGATGAATTACCGTAACATCTGCGTCTATCTTCTGACAGCACAAATCCAGGTTTACACACGCACTCAAAGCTGCCCAGACTGTTGAAACAGGAGCCATACGCACAGATGCCGGGCTCCTCCGAACACTCGTTCACATCTGATACATACACACACACACACACACACACACACACGCACACACACACACACACACACACACAGACACAGACACTTTACTGTACTTGCATACTATCTACAGTCTAAAACAGTATATAAACTTCATGTTGTTCCAAACCTGTATAACTCTCTCTCTCTCTTACTGAAACTCATAAAAAGAAATTGTGAAAACACTTTAAAAAGGACACAAAAGCACAATAAAAACATCATACATATGACTTCTGTAATCATACAATAGTCATTGATTTAGTTGAAGAACCAGATCATGGACTCAGATTGTGGATCAACTGAATAAAGATCTGAGAATAATTTGTCATGAACTCACATGAATATGCGACTGAAAGCAGTGAATTTTGGCCTGTTCTCACAGAGAAATACTTAACATACACTCACCTACAGGATTATTAGGAACACCATACTAATACTGTGTTTGACCCCCTTTCGCCTTCAGAACTGCCTTAATTCTACGTGGCATTGATTCAACAAGGTGCTGAAAGCATTCTTTAGAAATGTTGGCCCATATTGATAGGATAGCATCTTGCAGTTGATGGAGATTTGTGGGATGCACATCCAGGGCACGAAGCTCCCGTTCCACCACATCCCAAAGATGCTCTATTGGGTTGAGATCTGGTGACTGTGGGGGCCATTTTAGTACAGTGAACTCATTGTCATGTTCAAGAAACCAATTTGAAATGATTCGAGCTTTGTGACATGGTGCATTATCCTTCTGGAAGTAGCCATCAGAGGATGGGTACATGGTGGTCATAAAGGGATGGACATGGTCAGAAACAATGCTCAGGTAGGCCGTGGCATTTAAACGATGCCCAATTGGCACTAAGGGGCCTAAAGTGTGCCAAGAAAACATCCCCCACACCATTACACCACCACCACCAGCCTGCACAGTGGTAACAAGGCATGATGGATCCATGTTCTCATTCTGTTTACGCCAAATTCTGACTCTACCATCTGAATGTCTCAACAGAAATCGAGACTCATCAGACCAGGCAACATTTTCCCAGTCTTCAACTGTCCAATTTTGGTGAGCTCGTGCAAATTGTAGCCTCTTTTTCCTATTTGTAGTGGAGATGAGTGGTACCCGGTGGGGTCTTCTGCTGTTGTAGCCCATCCGCCTCAAGGTTGTGCGTGTTGTGGCTTTACAAATGCTTTGCTGCATACCTCGGTTGTAACGAGTGGTTATTTCAGTCAAAGTTGCTCTTCTATCAGCTTGAATCAGTCGGCCCATTCTCCTCTGACCTCTAGCATCAACAAGGCATTTTCGCCCACAGGACTGCCACATACTGGATGTTTTTCCCTTTTCACACCATTCTTTGTAAACTCTAGAAATGGTTGTGCGTGAAAATCCCAGTAACTGAGCAGATTGTGAAATACTCAGACCGGCCCGTCTGGCACCAACAACCATGCCACGCTCAAAATTGCTCAAATCACCTTTCTTTCCCATTCTGACATTCAGTTTGGAGTTCAGGAGATTGTCCTGACCAGGACCACACCCCTAAATGCATTGAAGCAACTGCCATGTGATTGGTTGATTAGATAATTGCATTAATGAGAAATTGAACAGGTGTTCCTAATAATCCTTTAGGTGAGTGTATATATAGGGACCAATTTTCATTACTGAGATTCACATCTTGTATGTTTTCAGTACTTTATGTACATTGAGACTCAATCCTCAGCATGCAGGATGACAATGTTTCTGGAGAGATGTCCTGCTATTCCTCAGCAGCTCTTCCCTGGAGGTCATGTTGCTCTACCTCTCTCTTTAAAATAACATCTAAAGGTGTTCTATTGGATTCACGTCACACATCGTACTATTGAGTGATTTAGATGTGCACTTTCCGGAGCATCATTTCCAGCTCTGATTAGTGATACTTTGGCTCATTTTACTGGTCATTTTACTAACATGTTCATGCATTGGAGAGATGATACAATTTTGAATCATTTTAAATTTTAGTGATATTGCACAGGGATGTAACCTCTTGTTGGGCATTTGAAGCAGTGCTCTTACCTACACAGTGCTCATTGTTGACGATATACCCATCAGGACAGACACATCTGAAAGAACCATCCAGATTCAGACAGGTTCCAGGAGCACATATACCAGGAATCATTATACACTCATTGACATCTGCATTTATTAAAAGACAAGACAGACAGTTATGCTATTGTCATAGGACCACCGTCTGTCTACAAATCCTAGAACAAAATAATAGTGTGCAATTATACTGAATATCTATATTGTTATGATTTGACAGCATCTTTGTTTATTTCAAATGAAAAACAATTGGTAGATAACAGAACTGTATGTGTAGATAACACTGAATTATGAGAACTACTCATTTGTAAGTGTCTCTGGATAATAGTGTCTGCTAAATGTAAATAAGAGGAGAAATGCCTTCAGTCTAAGCATATAGTCACTGCTGGCAAGTAACTGATTATATGTAATCTGGATTATGTAATCCGCTTCCAAAAATTGAGTACTTGTAATTAGATTATAGGCTAGTTACATTTCGGATTACATGATTACATATTATTCACATAATGGCAGCAAATCAATTTTTTGTCAGTCAAACACCTTTGACCAACAATATTTACTTGAAGCACCCCTGAGGCTCATAGTTAATATTTCAATAATTTAACAACACAATCAAATATTACGAATCTCTGATGTCAGTTAATGGTCACAAGACATGCAGGTAAACATAAAATGTGTAATCTTTTTTAGTAGTTTATCGTTTTTATTTCAATTCTTTTTATTTTTTATTACAATTGTAATTTTACATTTTAAGATTTAATTAATTATTAGTTTTTTTGTCAACTCACAAACCCCCTGCAGTTCCTTGACCCCAGTTTGGGAAACCCTTACATATGCACAACCCTTATGCACTTGATAACAAAGAACAGAATATACACTATATTGGCAAAAATATTGGGACACCCCTCCAAATCATTGAATTCAGGTGTTCCAATCACTTCCATTGCCACAGGTGTATAAAATCAAGCACCTAGGCATGCAGACTGCTTCTACAAACATTTGTGAAAGAATGAGTCACTCTGAGGAGCTCAGTGAATTCAAGCGTGGTACCGTGATAGGTTGCCACCTGTGCAATAAGTCCATTTGTGAAATTTCCTCACTACTAAATATTCCACTGTTAACTGTTAGTGGTATTATAACAAAGTGGAAGCAATTAGGAACAACAGCAACTCAGCCACGAAGTGGTAGGCCACGTAAAATCACAGAGCGGGGTCAGCACATGCTCAGCGCAGAAAGTCACCAACTTTCTGCAGAGTCAATAGCTTCAGACCTCCAAATGGGTTTCCATGGCCAAGCAGCTCCATCCAAGCCTTACATCATCAAGTGCAATGCAAAGCGTCAGATGCAGTGGTGTAAAGCACGCCGCCACTGGACTCTAGAGCAGTGGAGGCTTGTTCTCTGGAGTGACGAATCATGCTTCTCTGTCTGGCAATTTAATAGACGAGTCTGGGTTTGGCAGTTGCCAGGAGAACGGTACTTGCCTGACTGCATTGTGCCAGGTGTAAAGTTTGATGGAGGGGGGATTATGGTGTAGGGTTGTTTTTCAGGGGTTGGGCTTGGCCCCTTAGTTCCAGTGAAAGGAACTCTTAATGCTGCTGATGACATTTTGGACAATTTCATGCTCCCAACTTTGTGGGAACAGTTTGGGGGTGGCCCTTTCCTGTTCCAACATTACTGCGCACCAGTGCACAAAGCAAGGTCCAAAAAAACATGGATGAGTGAGTTGGGTGTTGAGGAACATGACTGGCCTTACATTTTTTCAGTAATAGACTACAGTTAAAAAAATATAATACATAGCAGAGATCATTGTTAAAAACCCTTGAGAATAAAGTAAAAATGTGTTTACCTATACAGGTCCTGCCATCAAGACTGAGTTCATAACCCTCTCTACAGAGGCACTGGAAGGACCCGACGTTATTAACACACTGGCCGTTCCTGCAGAGCTGAGAGTGAAAAACTGCACACTCATCAATATCTAGAGAACAGAAGAGGTTTCATCAGCATCTTTAACTACTAGATGACCATATTTGCAAACCTGAAATGAGAAAAGCTTAAGATAGTGAGATAGCTTTAGATAGTTACTACACAAACGAAAGAAGAAAAAAACTAACATAAGGAATGGAGGATATATATATATATATATATATATATATATATATATATATATATATATATATATATATATGGTCAAATGTACTATACAAATCTACAGTAAACATGTTTAAGGGAACAACATCTTTTACCTGTACAGTAGTTTTTACTGGCGAGCTCAAATCCTTGATGACAGATACAGTTAAAAGAGCCAATAGAGTTTTTACATGTGCCATTCCCACACGGCTGAAGTGAACACTCATTAACATCTATGGGAGATAAAAACACTTTCTGAAAACACCTTCGGTGAAATACAGCACCTCTGATGAGGAGAAGGTCTAAATCAGAGTTTTAATGACAAGCCTCATAAGTGGACACTTTCCAGGGGCCTTCTGAACACTGGTCCTAATGGAGTAGATATGATATAGATTTGAAGAGGTCTTACCCACACAAATCTTGCGGTTTAGTGTGCCTGTAAAGCCGGTGTGGCACACACACTCGTATCCTCCTGGAATGTCCACACAGTCACCATGATGACACACGCTGGGCATCTCCAAACACTCATTACGGTCTTAATGGAGGCACAGAGATGAGAGACTCAAATCACTGGGTTTCATTACTTAATCCAAACACCCACAATTATTTTAAGATGTCTTGCATAAATAACAGTGATTTGGGTGAACAGTGAGAGGGAGCTTTCACTCATGGACATGACACTGTTCTCAGTGACTTTCAGACGATATTTTCCAATTTGTGTTTTAATAAGGTGAACTAACTCAGTACAAACTCATGCACAACCAACAAGACAAGGCAGTGGTAATGTCTATAGCAGTGGTGGAGGTGGCCACTCACCAGCACAGGTCCCATCATGTGTGAGTCTGTACCCATCAGCACATTCACACTGATAGCTGCCCGGACGGTTGATGCAGTCTGCATACCTCTGACACACATGCTCTCCGCTGCTGCATTCGTCAATGTCTGAACACACAAATAAAAATAAAAAAACACACACACACATACAGAGGGTCTCATTCACTAAACTATGCACTTTTAACAGGGTTAAAAATGTTACTGTAAATGGTATGTCTTTCACCAAAATTGCTGTAATTTTGTTCATGTAATAATTGTGTGACCTCAGTTGGCGACATTTTATGGCGGCAAGTAAATAGTGGGCTGTTTGCCTTTTACCTGTGAGAAGAGGTAGGTAAAATGTTCTCCAGTAAAATTAGGCTTTCTAGTAACATAATACATGTTAATCCCACAATTAATGTTAATTTGAAAGTTGAAAGTACCATGCGAGGTAGTAAAATGAAGGGAAAAAAAAAGAGCAAGAGAAAAGCAATGCATTGGAATGCAAAAACTCATTCTGTGTGAACGGCCCCTTACAGAGAAAGTAGCCATCAGACCTTCACAGATGAGCAGCAGGTCATTGTAAATGAAGCCTGTGGGACACTCGCAGTGGAAACTGCCCATGTGGTTTATACACACACCATGAGCACAGACTCCTGGGATTTCATGACATTCATCAATATCTGAAAAGAGCAGAACAAAATCATTAAACATGATGTAAAATTTATTTTTGCCATTTCTACTGAAATTTCACTAACTGCAAAATTTGTCTTTACCTTTTGGTTTTCCAGTTTCAAAGTCAATCCTGAATCCGGTCACACTGCCACAAAGACTTCTATAATCACCTAAAATAACAAAAGGTACAATCCAGTAGCGTATTCAGTACCCAATTCAGTTACATGTCTGCCCCCCATATTTCTGATTGATTAAAATAAAAAATTAAGGAATTGTTGAATCGTTACTATAATTGATTGATTGACCAATCAATCAATATGGAATCAATACGGATTAATGCGTACAGTAGCTGCGTGTTGTTCTGATTTTATTTTTTTCAAAAGTCAAGCTACTGAGGATGCCATGTGAACACTATTGTGTTTTATTTGAAGAAGTAAAACACCTATTCTTTCAACTTCTGCGTAGAAAAATAGAAGATAGTCACTGTTTCTCTCCCTCATTAAAGTTGTGAACACCTGCCACACTGATGTCTTCCCAAACATTAGTAGACTGTAAAAGATAGTGTTGAAAGACTTTTCTCAAGGATCAAATCATCTTTGTGATCAACAATGACAACTTTGCATTTAAATAAACTTTCCATGCTGTCTTTCGAACGGAAATTGATGGATTCTCTGAACTATGCTGACATCAACATTTTTAAGAATCACCCTCGAAGACTCTGCCTTGTCATGTAAAAGGTAAGCCTATGGTTTGAATTCTAGCCGCTGAGGTATATACTGTAGTTTAGGTGTATAATTTTATTAATGGCTGGAATTTTTCTAGTGGCCCCCTCATTTTAACCCCGCCAAGAATACACCACTGGTACAATCATTAACGCGTATGGGCTTAGCTATAGTTTGGGAACACAACTGTCCCCAGAAGTTATTTGAATCTGACAAACGGTCTGAATTATGCATTTAACTCTAATTCCCTGAATTAGGGAACATCACTAATGCTTTGAGAGCAGCGAATAGAATAGAATCACAGCAATTTATTAGCAGATTTCTGGGCTCTAGACTTGCACCTCGAAAGTGCTTCCAACAATAGCGGCATCCAACAATAAATTGGTCTGATTCTTTCCAAAGGTCTTCAAAGGTCATCATTCCTGCACAAAGTTCTCATAGCATCCGCTACTGACTGATAAGAAAGAAACTCTGAAAGGACATTCAGGAATGTCAATAAATGAAAATGATCCATAAATAGTAATAATGCTTTTTTGAAGATTAGGGTTTGTGTTGTGTGTCTTTGAAACAATATACTGTAAGTATGTGTGTCCTCATGTTGAAATTAGAGTTACCGTAAAGTGAACATGTGTGCTCACCTGTGCCAGGGCTTGGACAGGCCTGGCATGGTTTGTTCCAGGCTTTTCCCACATTGTAGGCACAGCAGCACAATCTCTGTGTGGTGTTAAAGTGAAGCTGGTGTTCACAGGTACTGCCACTGTAGTTACGGTAACACAGACTTTTCCTCATATCTAAAACAACACACAGTCCTACAAATTTAGCAGTTTGAATTTTTTCAAAAAAATATACAGTCACTAAATAAAGTACACTAACCCGCATGAGTAGAGCAAAACACAATTACAATGTAAATAAAATCTATTAATTACTCATGGTTGCCCAATCCTGTTCCTGGAGATCTACCTACCTGCAGAGTTCAGATCAAACCCTGATCCTGTTAGACCTGTACTGTATGTAATTATCAAGTGCTCCTAAAGATCTTAATTAGCTGCTTCAGGTGTGTTTGATCAGGGATGGAGCTGAAATTAGCAGGAAGCAAGATTGGGCACCCCTTTATTAAACTATTAATTAACAACTGTGCTGTCTGCATCAAAAACAGCATCAGTTATTTTTACACCAGAGCACGTGAAGTACACTGACACGCACCCATGCAGCTGTGTCCTCCCCTCACTTGCATATAGTCCTGTGGACAGACACACGTGTAGTTTCCCAGTGTGTTGTAGCAGGTGCCCGGACCACAAACCCCTGAACTGAGCACACATTCATCAATATCTGAAAAACACACCTTAACAGTCAAACTCACCTTTTTGAAGATCTTTCAGTGGACAAAAAGTATTTTTAACCTTAGACACACTGCCTCACCCTCACAGATGCGGTTGTCTGTGTTGAGGTAGTATCCGGTCGGGCAATCGCACTGGAAACTTCCAAACGTATTGATGCAGTTTCCACCCTGGCACAGGCCGGGCAGCTCCTGACATTCATCTATATCTGACATCAACAGAAACACAACTCAAAAGACAAAAGTTCTCAATTTCAGGTTTAGAATTTTTATTACACATATACAAACTGTGAAGTCCATTTTAGGTGTTAGACACTAGAAATAAGTATCATCCTGCAGATCTGTTTGAATTCTTCTCCCAACAAGGTCCAGCTTACTTATTTTACCTTATGCATTAAAAGAAAACTAATAATCTAACGAACTCACCTAGGTTGGTTCATTATTAGCATTTCACAGAGAGTAGTTCTTGTGCTGTCTTGTAATAGAATGTGAGTCAGACATGCTGGAGTAGATCACGTAGGCTCCACTGCCATGGGGTATATACCAGAACCAATGCTATCATCTCAAACTACAAAACTATGTAATGAACACTTCACCATAGCTGCAGCACTACTTTTATCTGAATAAAGTGTTTTAACATTCTAATTTTGTGACCCACCTCGATTGTTGTAATATACCAACTTAAAAATAAATTACGTTTCAACTTTCCAAAGGTCATTTTTAGTTTACTACAGAAAACCATCCTACATGAAATTAAACATTTCTTATTAAATAGAGATTAATACACCGATCAGGTATAACATTATGACCACCATCCTAATGTTGTGTTGGTCCCCCTTTTACTGCCAAAACAGCCCTAACCCATAACTTCTTGAGAAATTTGAGCTACAGTAGCTCGTCTGTTTAATAAGACCACACTGGCCAGCCTTCGCTCCCCACGTGCATCAATGAGCCTCGGCCGTCCATGACCCTGATGCCAGTTCACCACTGTTCCTTCCTTGGACCACTTTTGATAGATACTGACCACTGCAGACCAGGCACACCCCACAAGAGCTGCAGTTTTGGAGATGCTTTGACCCAGCCGTCTAGCCATCACAATTTGGCCCTTGTCAAACTCGCTCAAATCCTTACGCTTGCCCATTTTTCCTGCTTCTAACACATCAACTTTGAGGACAAAATGTTCACTAACAGGTGTCGTGATGAAGAGATAATCAGTGTTATTCACTTCACCTGTCAGTGGTCATAATGTTATGCCTGATTGGTGTATGTCTAATATATATGCTGTACATATGCTTATAATATGTCAAATATATATATATATATATATATATATATATACATACATACATACATACATACATACAGACGCACCCACACACACGCTTTAGATTAGGTTACAATTCTCACAATTCTCACTATTCTCATATAACTATTAACTATGAATTAGTTTCATTAAGCTCCCAATTACTGCTAATTAATAGTTAGTAAGGTAGTTGTTAAATTTAGGTATGGGGTAGGATTAAGGGATGTAGAATATGGCTATGCAGAATAAAGCATTAATATGTGCATTGCTAAATATGTTTAGTTGCCGTTACAAGAAATTTTACATTAAAAAGACTACCTGGTACTCATTAGCTGAACAAAAGTATTTAAGTTGACTTTAACTGGAGCGAATTAGTTGAGCTAACTTAAAAAGTTGAGTGTGATAGGTTGCTTTATTTTTTCAAGTTGGCTCAACTTGTTTGAACTTAAAACTTGACAAGAAGTTTTAAGTTCAAACTACTACCTGGTACTCATTAGATGAACAAAAGTTTTTAAGTTGATTTTAACTTGAGTGGATTAGTTGAGTTAACTTAAAAAGTTGAATGCGATAAGTTGCCTAATTATTTTAAATTAGCTCAGTTTAGAAGAGTTTCTGTTATGTTGTTTTTTTTGTAGGGTTACCATCATTGTGACAAGTGGACCATGAGCTTAGTTTGAGAACAGATATACAGTATGTTAAATGTATTATATTGCTGTCCTTATTCAGCAAGTGCTATGCTATGCTAATGCTACCAAAGCATTATGTAACCAATTAGCAAGGTGGCATTTATTGAATTAGCTTATTAAAGCTAGTCAGGTTTCCACTATAAAACATTTGAGATTACATGATATTTTTAAGTTAAATGTATGAATTAGCTTATTCAAATATTTTAAATTCAGAGCCATTAAAATATATAATTACACAATTAAAATCTGCAAGTTCTGCTTACTTAAACTTTAAATTTCTTAACTTAAAAAATGTGAGGCAACTGATTGCCTAAAATTTTTTTCTAGTTTTGCCAACTTATTCGGGTTTACAGTGCACCCTTTAGAGTTGACTGTAATCACAAAATAGTACAGCCACTATTACCTTATTTCTTATGTATTTTCTATAACTTCACAGGAAATAATTAGCTGTTATAGAGTGTACGTTCAGCAGTGTATAGTGATGGTTTAATAACAGGTTGATTACCTTCCAGGATGATGGTGATGGGGTTGGGTTTGAACCCCTCTCCTCCAGGACACAGTGTGTTATACTCCGCTAGCAACACATGAAATGGTCATCAGCCAACTTTATCATTCATATTCTTCAATATTTTTTAATATGCTAAGACGATATGAAAGAACTTATGAATGTTATTGACACAAAAAAGATATTTAATTATACTGAAAGTACCTAAAGTAACAACATAATTACAGAATAATAAAAACAGGGTAGTTTAAAAATTGTATTTTTTTAGGTAGTTTAAATTATAGTATTATAAAACAGAAGTATTGTCATTGGGCTCCAGCATCTCTGCGAACCTGCAGACCATAAAGCCGTTTGGACAATGGATGGAAGTATTGTCATATTAAGAATTTAATGATTGCAGTATTGATATATTGCAGTACTGAAGTATAAAGATTGAATTATTGAAGTGTTGTAGCATTAAAATATTAGAGTATCATTATGTTGAGGTAACAATGTACAGTATTGTAGTACTGGACTACTGCAGTATTAAACTGAGGTAATATTGCACTACTGAAGCATTGATATAAGCATTGACAGTATTATAGGCAGAAATGCCTTGCAGGTATTCCTAACTGTGCTTACAACTAGTTAGTCTGGATTACCAGTGACTTCTGTGAACAGTGCAGTTGACTACCAGGAAAGTCTGGTTGCATGCCAGGGAAGACTGGCTGCAGCAGTACTAGGGGTGGCAGGGCTAGTTACCCTACCCACACATCTGTGGAGTAACGAGCTTCAATGACTCCCTAAAGCAACTACAAGCAGAACAAAGAGGAAGATGGACCAAATAGGACGGATAACACTTCGTTGATTGGCATGACAACGACAAATGAGCAAAGGATCCTAAGAGAATTCAGTTGCGGGTGGTCCAAAATTACAACATATCTGGGTCTACGAAATCCACCAGGGTAAGGCAAAATGTGGCGGCAGCAGCCAGGTGCAAGCCAGGTGGCCAGCAGTAGGGTCAGACAAGGAGGAACCATAGCCAGGTTGAGCACCACATTGCTATGCATCCCACCAGTGCATCTGAAGAGGAGGAGCAAGATCTGCCTATCCAGCAGGACTCACACCAACCACCGCAAGTCCCAATGTGATCAACAAATCAAAAAGCTGAGCAGGGAAACCACAGGAGACACACCCAGGAAACCAGTCTGGAAAGTCCAAGTCAAATGGCCAAAATACAGTGACAAACAGGAATGGAGAAGCTTTGACCAGAGCCTACACACAGTCCTCCAGAACTCGATATCGATAAGAGGCAGTATAACTGCCAAACTGAACATCTTTGGAGACGTCTATGTAGAAGGCAAAGGGAGATTTGGAAAACTGCTACAGAGGAAGATCCCTCCCAAACAGAGTGGAAGACAGGAAAGGGAAATCCTGCAGTTGGTAAAGTAACATCGCCTCCTCTGTAAAGCATGGAGGAAGGCCATGGATCACAAGAAGGAGGGCTTGAAGAATTTGTGGGGTCAGATTAGAGCTAGACTCACAAACCTGAGGCAAGCAAAGAGGATCAGGAAACGTAGAATCCGTAAGGAGAAAGCAAGGTCTAGCTTCTTCTGTGACCCTTTTAAGTATGCTCGAGGCTTATTGAAGGAGAAGAACGGGACGCTGCACACCAGTGAACAGGAGTTAGAGAATTACATCAAGATGCAGATTGCGACAGCTTGAGAGAAAGCCCACTTGGCCCGCTGGGGTATGTCCCTCACCCAGAGCTGTCCACGCAGTTCGACACCACTCCTCCAAAGTGGTTGGAAGTTAAGCAGGTTGTGGAGCGAGCAAGAGCAGCCTCAGCAGCTGGACCAAATGGTGTACTCTGCAAGGTCTATAAGAACTGCCCCATGGTCCTGAAGCTGTTGTGGAAACTGATGGGTGTTGCCTGGAAATCCAAAGCTATCTCACCAGCATGGAACAGAGCGTTCACTACCTTCATCCCAAAAGAAAAAGACTCCCACAACATCAGCCAGTTCAGAGGCATTGCTCGCCTGAACGTGGAAGGGAAGATCTTCTTTTCGGTGATGGCAAAACTAAACACCAATTACCTCCTGACAAATAACTATATTGTTACACTGATCCAAGTTGCCAGAAGGCAGGCATTCCAGAATTCCCCGCCTGACAGACCAACCAGTGAGAAGTTTGGGAAGGTTTTACACAGCAGACCTGTCCGATAAGAACATGCCGTCTCCATCATCTTACAGCTCTCTGATGGCCTAGAAAAGACTGACCAAAGCTTGCTACCTGGCAAAATAAAGGTCTGGTGTTTCCAGTTTACTTTGTACCATTGCTTGATGTGGGCCCTCAAACTGTGTGACATCACCTTATCAGCAGTCCAGAAGATGGACTCAAAGGCTAACAACTATATCCAGATTTGGCTGGGCCTTCACCGATGTCTGTCACACGTAGCCTTGTTTGGAAGAAACACCTTGAGGCTTCCAATGAATCCATCAGCTTGGGCTACAAGCTGGAGAAGGTGAGGCTGGTATTCGATCTGAAAGACCCACCGGATCCGGCAGTGCAAAACACCAAGGCCCAAGTGCAGACTGGAAAGAAAATGACAGTCAGTACACCAGGGCATAACCCGCCTGAAACACCAGGAGGTCGTCAAATTGGTGCAATATGGCAGGGCAGGCTTTGGCTGGGGAACATCACCTAAGATGTGGTGCAAAGCCTCAAAGGCAGAGAGGAAAAAACTGGTGATCTCCGAAGTTGTAAGGGAGGAAGAGGAGGGCTACAAAATCAAAGCTGTGAGCCAATGCCAGCAAGGGAGGCTGCCATCGACAGGGTCGTGACGTGGGCCGATTTGTGGAGTATGCATCAGGCAATGCTGAGCTTCCTAAGAGCTGAGAATCTGCCCTTCTGGTATGGCTCAGAGGAGATCTGCCAACTTTGTGGCCATCAGAAACCCAGCTTACAGCACATCCTGTTAAGCTGCAAAATGACACTGACCCAAGGACGTTATGGATTCATTGCCACCGTCAGGGCCAGCCCAGCAGCATCTCATGGGCTGATCCAGTTTGTGAGGCAAGGGGGTGAGGTGCTAAGCAGCACCTCAAAGGAGTGGTCCCTGCTGTCACCCGGAGACAACTGGGAGCTGAGAGCTGATCTTGATCACCAGCTGAAGTTCCCACAGCAGATCGCCGTAACCTTCCTCTGGCCAGACATCATGCTCTGGTCTACCATCACAAGAACAGTTATTATGGTTAAGCTGACTGTACCATGGGAAGACGGCCTGGAGTCTGCTTTTGAGAGGAAGAAGGAGAGGTATGAAAACCTTTCAGTTGTGTGGCATGCTTTCACATACCCAGTGGATGTCGGCTGTCGAGGGTTCACTGGAACATCAACGCAACAGCTCCTGAAGTCTCTCTGTGTCAGAGGCGCCAGGTTGTCAAAGGCACTAAAAGATCTAGCAGAGGCGGCAGAGAAAGGAAGCTTCTGGCTCTGGCTCCAGAGAAAGGACAAGTATTTACTGAATTACTGAGGTAATGTAGAATTGTTTGCATTAAGCTATTATAATAGTATGAAGGATTGAAATATCTCCTGCAAGCCAGTGTATAACTTTTTATACTTTATGGAGAATGGTCTTAATACTCCTAACTAAAAAAGTGCCTAGATATGTGTTTTTCAGAACATGTTCAACTTTTAAATGTTTTCATCCCATCATCGTAATGATAGTATTTATTATTGCAGTATGGAAGTACTGACATATTGTTCCATTGTATAATTGAATTATTGTCATTTTGAAGTACTATAGTGTTGAACAACTGAGTATTATTGTAGTGTTCCTTACAGGTGTTGAGCGGAGGGCAAAGGTTACATGGGTTACCCCATGCCCGTCCCGGAGAACAGCAACATGATGAACGACTGACTCCAAAACCCAGCTCAATGCTACAGGCCAGCCCACCGCGGCCACGATACGCCACCTCCAGAAAACAGTTCCCTGCTCGCGTGTCTGCCGCATAGAAAGAGACCAACTGACTGTATGTGATTTTTTTTTTATGGATTATGACAGAACACGTCAATAAAGGGAAGGATGCAGGATATACAGTGAATGCATTACATCTCTCTGAAAGATATACAACTCTGCTAATGATAGCAGCAGCACGGTGATTGTTGTGATGGCATTAGTGTTTGAGTTCAAATTAATAATCAATCTTACCAACGCATCCGATTCCAGTGGGGTTGAGCTCAAAGTCAATGGGACAGTTACACTGGTACGAGCCGGCTGTATTCTTACAGTGGCCATTAACACAGCTGATGGGATCAAGACACTCGTCCACATCTGACATCACAACAACACAGAAACGGTCACTGTGTGGGGTGAAGAACAGCTGTTAATGTGTTACTGTAGGGTAACAGCACGTTTACCTGTGCAGTTTCCACCTGTCCTGTCCAGCTCATAGCCCTCATCACAAATACAGCGAAACATTCCTGGAATATTCTGACATGAGCCAAACACACATATGTTCTGGAAGGAGCACTCATCTATATCTGTAAATGATGTAAATACATAAGTAAATAATGACAATTAAAATTTTTGTGTGATCACTTGTCTGTCCACAAAATGATGGCAAATAGCAGTTCCTTTTTTTGAATTACAATTCAGTTCTGTGGTATGCAGCAAAATTACAGTCAATCAGTAGATTATATTATTGCAGTCTGTGTGTGTGTGGATAAGCGCACCTCGACAGGTTTTGCTGTTTGGAGTGTGTGTGAAGCCCATCTCACATTCACAGCGATAGCTGCCGGCAACATTGAGACACTGGCCATTTTCACAGAGATCCACATCTTCAGCACACTCATCCATATCTGCAGGACATCAAGACACCAGTCAATGATGGTTGTGAGAATGATGTATGATGGAAAATGTTGTTGTGGATGGATAGATTGAACAGACAGACAGACAAAAAAATGAATGATGGACCTGAGCATGTAAATCCGTCACCAGTAAAGCCGTCTGAACATTCACAGTGGTACGAGCCAACCGTGTTCACACACTCGGCATCAGCGCTGCAGATGTGAGTCCTGTTCACGCACTCATCCACATCTACACATTAAATACATATTTAAAAACCTAACACAAACACATTGAACATTTTTATTTAAATACATTATTATTAAATACATACATATTATTACATCTATTATTATTGCATTATTGTTGAATGCTTGATTTAATACATTAGATAACTGTGAGAACCACTGATTTGATTGGCTCTTTATACATGTATGCATTGTGTAGATCATTCATTTAGATTATACATGAATATAAATCTCTATTTCTAAGAGAAAGAGACACTTTGTATCATTAGCAGTAGAACCCATTTAGACAACACATGCATTCAAGAAAAAACGGGTAACATTTTACAATAACGTTTAATTGTTAACTACATTAGTTTACATGAACTGACAATGAACAATACATTTTTAAAATCCAAAGTTGTATCTGTTAATATTAGTAAATGCACAGTACAGTAACATGAACAAACAATGAACGACTGTGTTAACTAACATTAAAGGGTTAGTTTACCCCAAATATTTTTATTTTTATTTTCATTTTTATTTAAAATAATCATCTCTCCGAGCTGATATGCAATGGGGAAAGGGAGAAGATTGAGTTTGGAAAAAGGTGGATTCGAACTTGGGTCAGTTGCATCAAAAGCTCAGGCCACCCGCCGTACTCGCCACAGTCGGTTTTCTTTTGTAATTTTGTCTGGCTCAATCTGACATTTGTGGGCAGATGAAAAGTAAATAGCATCTGTCAAAAAGGCGGGCTTTTGCACATGGTGTAAGTAGACACAGCAGTAAAAAACATATTACATTTCAAAGCGTTTGCATTTTCGCATTCTTTGCAAAGTTTCTTGGGGAACGTAGACATTTTGTGAATGAATGCAAATGCACTGAAATATAATTCTTCCTCTTATCTCATTTTACCATCATCACATGGTTTTGTATTTTTTCAGACCCCTTCATTTTACTGCTTTATTAGCTTTGTAATACTTCTGCTTATTGGAAGTATTTTCCTTTTTCTTTCATGTCCATCTCCAGCTTAAAATAATTGTGTACAACCATAAAGAGGTTAAAATTAAGCTGTATAATTCTGATTTAGAGAATTAATAGAGAAAAGGTATTAAGGTGTTACAACATTCATCATAAAAGATCATAAAACTCTTTACATGCTTAGCATTCTGCTAGCATTATACTCAACAACATGGATAAGTTACACAGCCACATTCAGTTTACACAGCTTTCTAACCCAGTAACAGGGTAAATCATGAATAACACGCACCAGCACATTTGACTCCATCACCGGACCACCCGTCCCGACAGGAACAGTGGTAATGTCCTGCTGTGTTGACACAGGCTGCGTGTGTGTCACACTTATGAGTGTTTATCTCGCACTCATTAACATCTGTATCAGAGCATAATGCATATACAATTTACAACTATTACAAAGCTCTGTGCATTGTGGAGTATTGACATACAGTAACACTTTAAGTACAGTTTGGAAGTATTTATAATACATCACATGCATTACATGTTTCTGTTGTTTGTGTCTGACGTGTTTTTATGGATCAGGTCTCACCGGTGCAGCCAGAGGTTCCTTTCTTCACAGAGTAACCCATCTCACAATGACAGACGTAAGAACCCTCAGTGTTCTCACACTCCCCAAACATACAGATGTTGCTGTTGAGTTCACACTCATTCACATCTACAACAAAAGTCCCACACCAACAGACTAAGCCAAAATCACATTCTGTCAAATGACTATGCAAGATTCAAGACAGATCCAGTACAGACAGACTTGATACATCTGGTAAAATATGCATCACATTATTTTAACGCTAACTTTTAAAACATGGGTAATAAACAGATGTTATCTTATCTTTGTTCTGATTTGTTTTATATACAATCTTGAGATGAACTGTAAGTCAAATCAATGTCCCATAAAGAATACATACTCTCTGGGCTCTATTTTAACGATCTGAGCACATGGTCTGAAGTGCATGGCGCAGGTGCACTTAGGGCGAGTCCACTTTTGCCAGTTTAAATGATGGAAGAAAACGGTCGGCGTGCCAGGCGCATGGTCCAAAAGGGTTGTACCATGTTGGGCTTGCACCATGGCGAATTCGCTATTTAGATGGCGGAATTTGTGAGCGGAAAGACTGAATGCTTCTCTAGAGAGGAATCCTTTTATTTTTAATAT
The DNA here is from genome assembly GCA_039654625.1 of Rhinogobio ventralis. Taxonomy (NCBI): domain Eukaryota; kingdom Metazoa; phylum Chordata; class Actinopteri; order Cypriniformes; family Gobionidae; genus Rhinogobio; species Rhinogobio ventralis. The sequence continues at coordinate 20,322,236 of CM077215.1, read as the reverse complement.
TTAAAAATGTTTGTGTGCTGCAGCACGTCCCTGTGTGTTTAATAAGCAGAGTGTATGTGTGTTGTGCACCCGCCTATAGGTGCGTATTACTAACGCGCCCTTGAAATAACACAAAAAATACTGCGTTTGTCAATGGCGCAGTCATTTTCAGTTGCCTCAAAATAGCAACGTGCCAACAATCTTCCCAGACGCACCTCCTTTTCAGACCAGCACGCCCATGGGTGAACAGATGGGCACGAGAGCATTTGCTATTTAAACAACGTGGCACTGGATGTGAAAAGGATAACTGCGTCGGACTGAAACTAGCAAAAAACACTTGCGTCACGCCTAGTGTCGCATTGCGCCGTGTGTATGATAGGGCCCTCTGTCACACACAGCAAATGATCTCTGCAGAACAGTTATTCAAGATGTAAGTTGAATTACATACAAATACGCAAAAACAGTTAAAAATTCCTTCTAAAAATACACCCGTTTAAGAATTTAGCAGCATACCGATGCATGTCCTTGTGTCCGCAGAAGTCATGAATCCTTCATAACACAGACAATGATATGCTCCAGGGACATTAGTGCATTGACCACCTTCACAGATGTCAACATCCTCTTCACATTCATTCACATCTGGAGAGACAGACAGAAAAAAAAAGAAGGAGAGGTAAGTCTATGTACAGTGTATGTGTGCAACTGGACATACAGTATGCATTTTTATGCACCACTCAAGCAGATGTGTTTGGAAATTAAAGACTACTGTGTTAAATGAGGCCTATATAGATATAGAAAAGGTCAACAGCATTTTGTCAGGTTTGGTAGTAAAGCACCTGCACATGTCCGTTGGTCCGGCATCAGAACATAACCCTGACCACAGCTGCAGGAGTAACTCCCCTCCGAATTACTACAGTACAGCTCACATCCTCCGTTCTCTATCGTACACTCGTCTATGTCTGAAGAATCAAATTACATCAAAACAGACACATAATTGTGTTAGTGATGTAAAAGAAAATCAGTATTGGCTGACAAGCAATTATGAACACTACTATTCAAAATATTGGGGTCAGTAAGATTTTTTTTAAATTATTTTATTCAGCAAGGGCGCATTAAATTGATCACAACTGACAATAAAAAAATACTTATTTTTCAAATAAATGCTGTTCTGTACTATCTACCATCAAAGAATCCTGAAAAAAAGATGTATCACGGTTTCCACAGAAATCTAAAGCAGCACAGCTGTTTTCAACATTGATAATAATTAAAAATGTTTCTTAAGCAGCAAATCAGCATATTAAAATAATTTCTGAATTAATTTCAATTAATAAATAATTTCTTGTGTCATGTGGCACTAAAGACTGGAGTAATGATGCTGAAAATTCAGCTTTGATCACAGGAATAAATTAGTTTACATCTAGAAAAACTGTTAGTTCACATAGAAAACTGTTAAATTATAATAATATTTTTTTACAATATTTGTGATCAAATAAATGCAGCCTTGGTGAGCATAAGAGATTTCTTACAAAAAAATCATAGTGACTTTTAAACGTGAGTGTAATGAATAGCCACTTTGGTTCAATATACTCCCATTTTCATTAATCTATCTACAATATCCATACACACAAAAGAGTGGTTGGACAGAGGCACATAAAATTAACAGATAAAATTGAGAGTTTGAGGCTTTAAAGATCATTAAAAGCTAATCTAATCTAAAGTTCTAACCTGTGCACACTTTCCTATCAGGTGTCGTCTGGTAACCCGAGTCGCAGGAGCACTGGTAGGACCCCACCACATTCACACATCTGCCGTTTTGACACAACGTGCTACTCAGATCGCACTCATTTACATCTGCAGACAAACAGTAACATCAGAAGAATCAGGTCAAAACAAAATATATATTTAGTTAAATGGGTTCATAACAGTGAATTTCAAGAAGTGGTCCATGTATGATAATCAGTAAATGGATAATCATATATCATACAAGTGGTAAATAATTCTGTGCATTGTTCTACTGACAAAAAAAAGAGTGAGATACAGCATATAGAAATATGATATGATATGATATGATTTAGTTCTCACCTTCACAGGCACTGCCGTCCACAGACAACCGATGACCCGGTGGACACACACACTTGTAGCTACCATCAGTGTTTTCACAGGTGCCTCCGTAGCACAGTGAGAGGTTTCTTTCACACTCATCAATATCTACAGCATTACAAGCACACACATACACATCATAATGATGGTTACTCTCATAATCAGGGCTCTATGAACTATGAATTTAAAAGCATCAGAATCCCACTGGGGAACTAAAGGCAGCTTTCAAAGACCCATTCCCCGGACATTCTTAAAGGGGATCTATTATGCCCTTTTTCAAAGTCTTGACTTTGTTTTATTTTTTTTGTTGACAAAGTTATTTGACATTGTTGCATTTCCTCTCCTCCCAGTCTGTTTAGTTCCTGTCTCTTTGAAGCCCCTCCTTCTGAAAAGCACAATGTGGGAAATGTCCCGCCCCTTAGCATAACCTTTTCAACACACTACTAACTAACTCAACCAGGCCCGCCCCTTTATTTTTGCGTATGCCTTGGGAGGGAATTATTTAAATGAATATTGTAACGTGTTCGTTCCTGAAAGAAAACTCAATGGACTACAATGGACGCATTTCAGAGAGAATAACTCCCTTTGGAGGGACTTTGTGCTTTAGAACTTTAGAAGGTGTTAGATGTCGCCCAGCACACAGCTCTGCAGATGTCTGCCAGCAAGGCACAGCGGGCCAACAGCCAGGAGGAAGCAACACCCAGAGTGGAGTGATCACTCTTTCCGTTCTGCTGACCACCAAAGCAGACAAGAGCTGCTCAGAGCTTCTGAATCTCTGCGTGCAGACCACGTAAACATGCAATACAAACAGGACACAGCAACGCAAGAGCTGGGTCTGACTCCTCCGGGGGCAGCTTCGCAAGTTCTCAAGATTCGCCAGCTGATCTGGAGTTGATTCGTGGACACACAGGTAGACCTGTTTGCCTCCCAGGAGTCCTCCCACTGCTCGGGGGTGGAGTCTCCATTATCTCAGGAACGTGAGCTGCCTTGAGAGTTATATTGTTATATCGCATGGCAACCAGGCAGGGAGTAGAGAAGAAGCTCCTTGTCTTGCCAAAAGGGAACACTGATATGGAGATTTCTCAGGCTCATACCCACCAAATGGCTGGCCATCTCGCAGTGGACTACACTCTTCAGAGGATGGATCTTGTAGGGCCACTGTCCATGTCAGCTTGGGATCACAAGCATATTCTAGTGATTGTCGACTATGCCACCCGGAGGCCATTCCCCACAGACAAGCAACAGCAGCAGTCATCGCCCAAAAACTCTTACTGTTGTTTAGCCGGGTGGCGATTCCTACAGAGATCCTAACTGACCAAGGGACTCCCCCGGATAGGGGCTGACTTCTGCAAATTGCTAAAGGTGAAACATCTTCGAACCTAAGTCAACCACTCATAGACTGATGGTTTAGTGGAGCGGTAAGGAAATGCTGAAGAGGCTGGTCACTGAGGATGGGCGTGACTGGGACCGGATGCTGCCGTGTGTGCTCTTTGGAAAAAGGGAAGTACTCCAGGATTCCACTGGTTTCACCCCCTTTGAATTGCTCTTTGGATGCCAGCCCAGAGGACTACTGGACATCGCCAAAGAAGCCTGGGAGCAACAGCACTCTCCCCATCGCTCCATCGAGCATGTCCACAACATGAGGGAGAAAATCGTCAAAGTAATGCCTCTGATAAAGGAATATCTGGTCGAGTCCCAACAGCGCCTTTATTCTTGATCCTCAACAATGCCTGCACATCTATCAACCTCTGGAAGGTAGTGGGAGCCCTGTGCAGGCCGAAAGAAAGGGTCCGGTATTGCCAGTGCCCTGAGGGTGTGTTGAAAGCAGCCTTCTGCTTGGTATCTGGACTTAGGGGAAGCTGCCAATATCCCTTTGTGAGATCTAGCTGTCAAACAAGGAGAATTCATTTAGCTTCCGGAAATCATTACAGAAGCAGAAGGTGGCATCAGGTTTTAGGACTAACACAATCGGGCTGGACCACGGGTTATTGGAAGGTTCTATGACCTCCAGCTGGAGCATCTTCTGGACCTCGTCCTCAATGGCTTGTCGACGGACTGCAGGAATCTTATAGGGCTGTTGTCGGACAATGACACCGGGTAGGGTCAGAATCTCATGGGAGACAACTGTGATGTGTCCTGGATGATTCAAGAAGACATCTCTGAAGCTTACCCCTCCAGAGACCCAGTACGCTACTGTCGAAAAAGAAGCACTGGCTATAAAGTGGGCTGTCCTGGAGCTCCATTACTTCCTCCTAGGGCGCTCCTTCACCCTGGTGACCGATTATGCGCCCCTCCCATGGATGTCCAAAGTGAAGGATTCCAACGCAAGGATTACCAGATGGTTCCTGGCACTCCAGGACTTCCACTTTAATGTAAAACACAGAGCCTGAATGTCTCACGGGAATCCTGATGGTCTGTCCATGATGTCATTTCCACCTCCCTCCCCTAACATGTACCTTTACTTACAGTAAACTTACAGTACAGTAGTTGCACAAGAACAACTTGCATGTTTGCGCTTCTTTTTCCCCCTTTTTCCCTCCTTTACAACACATATATTGTACATATATCTAATATAGCATTGTATTAGCAACCCCCCCCCGCACACACATCTTTCCCACTCACTTTTTAAAACAAAGTTACGCCACTGTCGCCCATTAATCTGTTTGAATAAGATGATATTTAAATGCTTAGTTTTATTATCAAATCTCTGTCAAAACTTTTATCAAAGCTTCCTAAAAATCATTAAAGATTCCACATGACAACCATGACTTGAAGATTAATTACACTAAAAGGCCTTTTACTTGTTAAAAGGTTTTCAGCCAAGTTTTGATCATGTTGACCATTTAGAGGACTTAGAAATTTGTGTATCAAATACGATACAGTAGCTTTATTTTTCAGGGTTTATTTTTCTTCATTATGACACCTGATGGAGTTGACTTGACTTTATAGGTTTTAAACAGAGAACCAAAACAGTGTCTGACAGAGGGCCAGAATCATGGTGGAAAATAATCATGTTTTGCAAATATACAACTTTTTAGTGCAAAAAACAAACATTAGTGAACCTCAAGCAACATATTAACAAATAATAATAACAAAAACTGTTTAATGTATTAACATAGAAAACTTAGCAAAATAAAAAAATCAACTAAACAATGGAAAGTAAAGAGTAAATTGATGTTAATGAAGAGTCACTCACCCATGCAGTTCTTCATCATCATAAATCCACTCTCATAGCCGGGCAAACAGTCACACTGGAAACTGCCTAGTGTGTTCACACATGTGCCATGACCACAAACATCAGGAGAGATCTTGCACTCGTCAATATCTGTGAAAAATCACACACATACATACTCAGATCTTGTAGAGAAACACATTACATGCTTTATCATTTTCAGCTGAATGTATGTACAGAAACTCAAAGAGTAGCACAAAACATACATATGAAAATTATGTAACATATGGAAATATTCATATACAACAGTTTATATCCTTGGGTCATATAGGGCAGCACATAATTTTTTGAAGAATGCAACTGTGGTAGCAAAAAAACCAATATCTATTATCATTTATTACTGTCCTCATAAAAACTTTAAGAAATTTCCCCACTCAATCTTTACTGATGAATATGATTGGCTTTTTCTTCACAGACACCCAGTATCACCTGTGCAGTTTTGCTCATTGGTATCCAGTGCAAACCCACTGTCACAACGACATCTGAAGCTTCCAATGGTGTTCCGACATTTTCCATGAATACAGATGCTTTGGAAAACTTTACACTCATTTATATCTGACAAAGAAGGAATTTCATAAACTTCATTATTTAAACAATATGAACTTTAAACAGCATATATGAACTTCATACGAATATACATAACAGTGAGAGCTAAATACTCAAGAGCAAATATATTTATTTGACCTTTATAAACAGCTCTGCCAGTGAGCATGTCGCCTTTGTTGGCGAAGCCTGGTCCTCTTGGGCACAGAGCATCAAACTGCCGTGTGCCAGGCTCAGGGCATAAGTCACAATCTTTGCCCCAGGCCAAACCCACTGTACAGCAACACACATCCATACGGAACCGTCTTGGTACCGGCCGCGTACACGTGTCTTCTTCATAGGTTAGGAAACAGGGTTCTAAACGAACATCTGGAGAAAGAAATACACTTCCCATCATTTGGTGATGATTTTTTTTTTTAAATCACTACACAGATAAAGTAAGGTATAAATAGTACAGCACAATCACTAGTGGCTGATGTTTTTCTACTGCCACACAGTATATACCATCATACTGCCCAGCCCCAATCCTGATACGAAGACATGTTAGAGATTAAAAGGATGTTTTTAGCATTCTCCTGCATATAAAAGGGTGCCTGCATTGGACGTCATCAGTTTTTTTTTGTCTTCAGGAGCTGCTTTGTTTGTATGGGCATGTAAGATGAGAATCTGTTGGAGCACGTTATATCTAAATTACGGCACATGCTTTCAATGCAAAATGCTGAACAGTTAGTTCACGCGTTCATGACCTCAAGGCTAGATTATTGTAATGCCCTACTGGGTGGTTGCCCTGCTCGCTTAATAAATAAACTGCAGCTGGTCCAAAACGCAGAAGCTAGAGTTTTTACTAGAACCAGGAAGTATGGCCATATTAGCCGGTTTTGTCAATACTGCACTGGCTCCCTATTAAACATTGTATATATTTTAAAATCTTGCTAATTACTTACAAAGCACTAAATGATTTAGCTCCCCAGTACTTGAGCTTGCTCTTAACGCATTATACTCCATCACGTCTACTGCGGTCACAAAATTCTGGCCAGTTGATAATACCTAGAATATCAAAATCAACTGCAGGCGGTCAATCCTTTTCCTATTTAGCACCTAAACTTTGGAACAGTCTACATAGCACTGTTCGGGAAGCAGACACACTCTGTCAGTTTAAATCTAGACTAAAAACACATCTCTTTACTATGGCATACACATAGAACATTATCAATTTATATTATTCAAATCAGTTAAATTATTGTTTTAGGTTGCATTAATTAGGTCTGCTGGAACCGGGAACACTTCCCATAACATCAGATGTCCTCGTTACATAATAAAAAGAATGGCATCTATGTTAATGTTAGTCTCTCTGTTTATCCTGAGGTTTACTGCAGTCAGCCGGATCCGGGCCGTATCCAGATCAGATGGTGGACCTGCGACCCAGACATGACCAACGCATCCCTGAAGTGTCTGCAGAGACCGTGTCAATTAATCTCCACCGTGAAATTGCCTCACCGACACGGCATCCTCATAAACCCATCTCCGGTGACTCGATGACTCCGATCTTTCGAATATCCCTATTTAATAATTGTTTAATCGACACGTCATCCTCGATAAACCCGTCTCCGGCGTGATGCCTCCGATCTTTAGAATATTCTGATCTAATATGACTTCTGACCTGTAAGATTGCCAAAATAATAATCATACACTGTTTGTTAATTGGCCAGAGGAGAACTGACACCCCGACTGAGCCTGGTCAAAATGCTGAACTAACTGTTCAGCATTTTGCATTGAAAGCATGTGCCGTAATTTAGATATATTTTTAAGATGGTAGAATGCAGTTTTACAGATGCTAGAAACGTGGCTTTCAAATGAGAGATTGGTATCAAAGAGCACACCCAAGTTCCTAACTGACGACGAGGACTTGACAGAGCAGCCATCAAGTGTTAGACAGTATTTTAGGTTACTACTTGTGGAGTTTTTTTGTCCAATAATTAAAAATTCTGTTTCTGTTTTTTCTGAATTAAGTTGCAGGAAATTACTAGTCATCCAATTTTTTATATCAGCTATGCATTCCGTTAATCTTGTGAATTGGTAAGTTTCGTCAGGGCGTGAAGAAATATAGAGCTGAGTATCGTCAGCATAACAATGAAAACTAATGCCATGCTTCCTAATGATATCTCCCAGTAGTAGCATGTACAGGGTGAAAAGCAATGGTCCTAACCCTGCGGTACTCCATATTGAACTTGTGATTGGTGTGACATCTCTTCATTTACTGCTACAAACTGATAACGGTCAGGTAAGTATGATTTAAACCATGCCAATGCAATTCCACTAATGCCAGCATAATTTTCGAGTCTATTCAAAAGAATGTTGTGGTCGATAGTATCGAATGCAGTGCTAAGAAACACTACTAGAGAGTAACACTAATAGAGAGATACAACCACGATCGGATGATAAGAGTAAATCATTTGTAACTCTGATGAGAGCAGTCTCAGTACTATGATACGGTCTAAATCCTGACTGGAAATCCTCACAGATACCATTTCTTTCTAAAAAGGAGCGTAGTTGTGAGGACACTGCCTTTTGTAGTATTTTTGACAGGAAGGGTAGATTTAAGATTGGCCTGTAATTGACTAATTCTGTAGGATCAAGTTGTGTTTTTTTAATAAGAGGTTTAAAAATAGCCAACTTAAAAGTTTTCGGTACATATCCTAATGACAATGATGAATTAATGATATTAAAAAGAGGATCTACGACCTCTGGAATCATCTCTTTTAATAGCCTAGTCGGTATAGGGTCGAGCATACATGTTGTTGATTTTGATGATTTAACGAGTTTAGCCAATTCTTCGTCTCCTATAGCAGTGAATGAGTGTAATTTTTTTTGTGAATGAGTGTCACCATTGTTTTTCACTGTGGAGCTGAACTAGTGACTCGGCCATGCAGTGGCCTGTGGCGATGGGACGTACGTCTCCGTTCCCTCCTTCAGGGAACGAGGGTTACCATACGTAACCGAGATGTTCCCTTTCAGTCGGTCATGTTCGACCTACGTCGGACGTCAGAGATGAATTGGGATCCCTATGGAAAACTCCACAGTTACTACCACTTCCCACTCCAGTGAAAGCCCCTCAGACCCCCGTCTGTTCGGGGCGGGAACTTACACAGGGAGAGTCACTGCTGCTGTTCCGCAAGACCCACTCAGCAGAGTATTGGATAACGCTGGGAAAGCGTGCCCGGGGGGGGCGCTGCGGAAGCCACATCCTACCCATAGGGAGGTATCACGTGGAATATACACGTATGGACTGGCTGTGGGCAGTGCAACATACACGTCCGACTGCCGCGGGTTGCAGAGGACTCAACAGGGTTCGCCGTTCGTGAGTGGCCAGCCTAAGACAGCCACTGGCTCCACAAAACACAAATAATTGCTGACAATGTCATAAATCACAAGTTCCGTCTAGATAGATGAGCAGAGCGTGTACAGGACACAGGGCATGTAGCCTCTGACATTCCATCGATGAGAATGGCAGAGGATAGAAAGTAGTTAGCCGGAAGGGTAAACATGCATAGGTACTAGGGTCTCTTGGTATAAATGCTTCACTTGGCCATAAAGTGACCTCTAAGCTAACCGCACTGAATTCGGTGCAGGATGGGTTGCTTAACAGTGCATGGAAAGCTTACTGCCCTGTAAGCTTACAAAGATACAATTTATACAAAACGAAATTCACTTTAAAGAAAGGCTTTCTACAAAACAAAACTTAATGCAGTGGTCAAAATCATGTCTGACAAACTCCATGTCTCCCGACATATTGCACATCTTATGATGTGTCCTTTCTTACTCGTGCGCTGTTCACTTTTCAAAATCAACGTAGATGAAATAAAAAAATAACATTAGGCTATAATATTTAAACATCAATATGAAGCAAAATACGTTTTTAATGGCTACAAGAAATAGTCTATTCTACACAAAACGTTTGACTGGTAGGCTACTGTATTTATAGGATCTGATCAGAAATTTGTGAACAAAAGCTTTATTGATCATGTGACACTAGTCTTTTTTACAGTAAACACTTTATAATCTGTCCAAAACAGGCCAAAGAATTCTTGTCTTGTCTTACGTCTATGACATTTTATGTTGCAGCAGGATTCTGAGGTAAATTATTCCAGGATTATTCCTCACTGCGTCTCAAAACGATGTAAACTAAGCTACATGAATCTCTCTAAACTTGATGTGTTTATTCGAGTTGACATGGGCGGGGATACTCTCATGGATCGCATCAGTATTTGACTTTCAAAAGAACGCGAACTCCGTGGGTGTGGCAGCATTAGTAGATAATGAGACACTCGCGAATGACTGACATTTCTCTCTTTTCAAACAGATTACATAAACAAAGAATATTTGCTTTCGATTTGATTTACCTGATTTAAAACCTGACATTTCAACGTTTCTTTAGACATATGGCTTATGATTGTGTGACAAGTATTCACTAAGACATTTTCTGAAGAAGATCAGATTGGACTTCATTGAGATAGAGGCTACAGATCGAGCATCATGTTTGTTTTCTTTATTTTGCAAAAAGCACATTTTGTTTTTATTGTGAGTGTACACAAATAAAAGTAGAAACTCAGCAGATTATAATGATGTATAACACTTGCCTGAATGACCAAAATCGATGGAGTACACTTGCCTGAATGACCAAAGACGGACTGATGGAGTGATAGTGGCTATGGTGAAGGTGAATGACTATGACAAAGAGCTGAAGACAGCTGATATTCCAGCGTGACTCACCCACACAGAGACGTCCAGTGACATCCAGTGTGAGACTCTCTGGACACTGACATTTAAAGGATCCTCTAGTGTTCACACAGTGTCCATTATGACACACACCAGGAAACACCTCACACTCATTCACATCTACAGAGAGAGAGAGAGTGACAAAAAAAGAGCATTGTGATTAACTAGGTAAGCTTAACAAGACAAAAATTTTACATATGACACAGTCACCTTCACATGAAGCTCCTCTTGGCCGAGCAAATCCTTGTTCACATACAGGATCTGTGAACATTAATAATAGTATCCATGAAATGAAAAGCATATCACAATTCATTCTTTTCCTTTGAAAAGACATACAGCTTTTAAATTAATGAAATACTTGAAAATGTTTTAAACATTTTCACTAGTACTTAATTATGTTATGTTATGGTATTGTATTTCTTTGCCAATAAAACGTATACTTTAACATTTTTATAAAAACAAAAAAGTAAATATTTTTAATCATATAGTATAATGGGCTAATAAACTAATCAGGTTGAAATTCAAATATACTTAACATATACACTACGATTCAAAGTTACTTTTATTCAGCTAGGACACATTAAGTTGATCAAAAGAGACAGTACAATTATTTAGTAAAAATCTAATTATTAAACATTTTTATTTAACTTTCTATTAATCAAAGAATCTCAAAAAAATGTATCACAGCTTCCACAAAAATAATAAGCATTAACTGTTTTCAACATTTTTATAATAAAAATAGACGACAACAAACCATAAAAACAAGGTATCCTTATGACATACTAATACCATATAGAAATTATTGAGTACAAACCACTTTAAACCACTTATCGTCCAGTGAAATAGATTTTTCAAGCATATTAGAATGATTTCAGAAGGATCATTCAGTATGAAATAAATAGCATCATGCAGTGTGAAATATATGACAGCTTGTTAATGTAAAAGGTCTGCAAAGTTTCAAAAATCAAAGAAAGAAGCGATTCTGAACTGCCTGAAACGTAATTCCAGTCTCACTTCCTGCACAAACCTACGTAGGTATGTAACAAATTTGCATAATGCCAGCCTATGGTCTTCATTGGCTGTCGGCAAACAACATCTACTTTGATCCGTCCTCAAACACTGTAGTTGTAGCTCAGACTTGAAGAGTTTTGTTTGTATTGTCGACATGTCGAAAAGATGCTGTTCCCTTTCAGTCGGTCACGTTCGACGTACGTCGGATGTCACCGACGAATTGGGATCACTTCAGGGAGCCCCTATCAGCTTCGAGATATAGAAAACCGGCCAATGACTATTGCCGTGCGAGATTTTCATCTTGCGCTCCGCCCTGCAGCGCGGGTATAAAGCGGAAGCGAATGCAGCGCACTGTTGTCATTCACTTCGGAGCCGTACGGCGTTGATGAAGCACTGCTTGTATTCAGCAAGAGAGAGAGAGAATTGGCTGAGGATCGTTCTTGTGCTGGTCAGACGGCACAAAACAGCGCGACCGCGGGCTCACCGCTGCTGAAAGAAGAAACCAACTGCTGTTCTCACAGCAACAGTCAAATTTCTCTGTTGGTTTGTGAAGCTTTTCACTTTGAGAGCAGATACAGATACTCCTGTATTCTGCCGCGGTCTTCCCTGGGTGCTTCAGCACTAAAAGAGCGTTTCCTCACAAAAAGAGCAACACGGGTGTGACACTGCGTCTTTTTCAAGATGTCATTCCACCTGTGCGTTTCTGGATGCGGTTGTTCCCTGTCGCCCGCTGACGGTCACAATCGCTGTATCACGTGCCTGGGCATTTAGCGGCTTTTCATGTTCCCACTGCGAATTATCGCGGCGCTTAGGTCGAAACTCACCTACCTCCGGGAAGGCAGAGTCCCCCTACCCATAACTCGATCTAGTGTTATTCCTGCCCAGCAGAATAGACCTACTTCGACGGATGGCCGGGGTGACCTGAGGAGTACGTTTAGGGCAAACCCGCCGAGCCAGCCTCCGCAGGCCCCTAATCCCTCACAAGCGCCCTCACAAGCGGCCCAGGCACTCATGGACATGCACGAGGGTAGGCCTGACCAAGAGCTCCTCCGGGAGCTCCGGAAAGCGACGGACCTCGCCCTCAGAGCGACGAAAGTTGGCCAGGCGATGTCCACCTTAGTGGTCCAGGAACGGCATCTCTGGCTCAACCTGGCCGACATATCAGTACAAAGTCCTACCCTTCGGGCTGGCCCTGTCGCCCCGTGTCTTCACGAAAGTCACGGAGGCGGCCATTGCTCCCATGAGAGAGCGTGGAGTTCGCATCCTTAACTATCTCAACGACTGGCTGATCCTTGCCCGGTCGCGAGAGCAGTTGTGCGGACACAGGGACATGGTGCTCAGTCACCTCAGCCGGTTGGGTCTTCGGGTCAACTGGGAAAAGAGCAAACTCTGCCCCACGCAGAGGATCTCTTTTCTCGGTATGGAGCTGGATTCGGTCGGCCTGACAGCGCGCCTCACCGAGTAGCGTGTCCAATCGGTGTTGAAGTGCTTGAATTTGTTCAAATACAGGACAGCGGTACCACTGAAACATTTTCAGAGGCTCCTGGTGCATATGGCATCCGCAGCCGCAGTAATGCCGCTCGGATTGCTTCATATGAGACCGCTTCAACGCTGGCTACACGACCGAGTCCCGAGATGGGCGTGGCACAGCGGATCCCTCTGTGTCCCCATGACTCTGAGGTGCCGCCAAACCTTCAGCCCGTGGTCGGACCCTTCATTTCTACGGGCAGGAGTTCCCCTAGAACAAGTGTCCAGGCATGCTGTTGTCTCCACGGATGCCTCATCCACCGGCCGGGGTGCCACGTACAACGGGCTTGCAGTTTCGGGTCTGTGGACGGGGCCTCAACTGCAAAGGCATATCAATTGCCTCGAGTTGTTAGCAGTTCGTCTTGTGCTGGGCCGCTTCAAAACGCCGCTACTAGGCAAGCACTTTCTGGTCCGTACGGACAACACTGCGGCCATTGCGTACATCAACAAACAGGGTGGTCTACGCTCCCGTCGCATGTCACAACTCTCCCGCCATCTCCTCCTATGCAGTCAGAAGCATCTGAGGTCGCTTCGTGCCATTCACATTCCGGGCCTGCTCAATCGTGTGGCCGACGAGCTCTCACGACAGCCAGTGCTCTGGAGCTGATCTGGAGTCGCTTCAGGACCGCACAGGTAGACCTGTTTGCCGCCCCGAACACGACCCAGTGCCAGTTGTTTTATTCCCTGACCGAGGGGACCCTCAGCTCGGATGCTCTGGCACACAGCTGGCCCCGGGGCCTACGCAAGTATGCATTTCCCCCAGCGAGCCTTCTTGCACAGACTCTGTGCAAAGTCAGGGAGGACGAGGAGCAAGTCCTGTTGGTTGCCCTGTATTGGCCCAACCGGACTTGGTTCCCGGAACTAGTGCTTCTCACGACAGCACCTCCCTGGCCCATTCCTCTGAGGAAGGACCTCCTGACTCAGAGGTGGGGCACCCTATGGCACCCGCGTCCGGACCTCTGGAAACTCCATGTCTGGTCCCTGGACGGGACGCGGAGGTTCTAGGTGGCCTACCCTCTACGAGGCGCCTCTATGCGTTGAAGTGGAACCTGTTCGTCGACTGGTGTTCTTCTCGCCGAGAAGACCCCCGGAGATGTTCGATCGGTTCTGTGCTTTCCTTCCTACAAGATGGGTTGGAGCGAAGGCTGTCTCCCTCCACCCTCAAAGTCTATGTTGCCGCTATCGCCGCTAATCATGACATGGTAGATGGTAAGTCTCTAGGGAAGCACGATCTGATCGTCAGGTTCCTGAGGGGGGCGAGGAGACTAAATCCGCCTCGCCCTCCCTCTATACCCTCCTGGAATTCGGGCCCGGTAACTCTCATGTAATCCTGAGACCCTGGCCTGGATATGTGCCCAAGGTTCCTGCAAGCGCTGCCTTCGGAGGAGGCAGACCCAGCCCTAGCTTTTCTTTGTCCCATCCGCGCTCTGCGGACTTACGTGGACAGAACGCAAAGCTTCAGGACCTCAGAGCAGCTCTTCGTCTGTTATGGAGGCCAGCAGAAGGGAAAGGCTGTCTCCAAGCAGAGGATGGCCCACTGGATAGTATGGCCATCTATGGAACGGATACGTGCGCTTATATGCTCCAGTCGAGTTCCCCAGAACGGCGAACCCTGTTGAGTCCTCCGCAACCCGCGGAGTGTCTTTCCCTCGGCAGAGCTCTCTGCCGGTCAGTCCATACATGTATTCTCCACATGGTAACTCCCTCCGGGCATGATGTGGCTTCCGCAGCGTCCCTCCAGGCACGCTTTCCCAGCGTTATCCAATTCTCTGCTGAGTGGGTCTTGCGGAATAGCAGCAGTGACTCCTTGCGTGAGTTTCCCGCCCTGAACAGACAGGGTCTGAGGGGCTCCCGCTGGGCGCTGGAAGTGGTAGTAACTGTGGCGTTTTCCAAAGGGATCCCAATTCGTCGTTGACATCCGACGTACGTCGAACGTGACCGACTGAAAGGGAACGTCTCGGTTACGTATGGTAACCCTCGTTCCCTGAAGGAGGGAACGGAGACGTACATCCCTTCGCCACAGTTGCTGGGCCAATAGTCATTGGCCGGTTCTCTATATCTCGAAGCTGATAGGGGCTCCCTGAAGTGATCCCAATTCATCGGTGACGTCCGACGTATGTCTCCATTCCCTCCTTCAGGGAACGAGGGTTACCATACGTAACCCGAGACGTTTTCTGCGCTCCCAAAACAAATCCAATTTTCCAGTCATTTTACTCAAGACTCCTTCTCAAATCTTGCTGAGGTTGTTTATTTATTAAAGATGGGGCAATAGCACCCACTTTATCTGGACCATTGTGAGCTTCTGGATCACAACCTGCAAGTGTGAATAATTATTGATGTATTTATTTTTTACAAAGTGTTAAAAATATGTAGTTTTGAGTTAGAAACATCCTGCTTCCTGTTTATTTTTGGACTCAGGCTCGATTTGATATGGTTAAATCGACACTGTCGTTACTGTTCGTATCACTGTAAATCAAGTGCTAAGGAAGCTTCTGGAGCTGAAATTCAGATATGCCAATGGGAGTTTGGTTTCCAACAGAGTGGGCCATTTGACCAATCAGAGCAGAGCAGGCTCTTGGAAAGGAGGGGTTTAGAGAGACTGAATCCTTGATCTAACAGTTTCAGACACTGTGAAAGAAGAGATGACACTGCAATCAGGGTTTGAAATTAACACCCGCCAAATGCGGGTAAAAATCAACTGTGGCGGGTAACGCTGTCAAATCACTAGCCAATTTGGTCGGTTAGTTATACTTTACTCACTTTGCTGGGGAAGTTCGTGTAAGCTTAAAACTGCAAACACTCAACTCGTGAGTCATCATGATATATTAAATACAGCTTATTGCACAGAATCTGTGCATATCTGGCTTACTTGCATATCACTACGCAACAAATATGGCACGCTTGTTCATTTGCATTGAAGCAATAGTGAAGATTAAAAAACCTACGATACTTGCCTGGGGTAACTAATCCCAGTGAAAAGACCGGCCAAGCAATGAAGGAAACCAAGAAAAGAAAATGAGAACTTTTAATACCAAGTGGCAAGCTGGGCGCGAGTGGCTCATCTTCAACACACAATGTAATGTATTATGAGGACTGCAGGACATCAGCTTTGGAAAAACACAAAACAAACAATTTTGTACTGTATTGATCTGTCCACCTAAAATACATTTTTGGTGATGAGGATGGAAGAGTAAGGGAGAAGATGGCTGGATGACAGGATTTTGTTTGAATAAGAAATGAAAATGAACTCTAAATGTTATACACTCACCTAAAGGATTATTAGGAACACCTGTTCAATTTCTCATTAATGCAATTATCTAATCAACCAATCACACGGCAGTTGCTTCAATGCATTTAGGGGTGTGGTCCTGGTCAAGACAATCTCCTGAACTCCAAACTAAATGTCAGAATGGGAAAGAAAGGTGATTTAAGCAATTTTGAGCGTGGCATGGTTGTTGGTGCCAGACGGGCCGGTCTGAGGATTTCACAATCTGCTCAGTTACTGGGATTTTCACGCACAACCATTTCTAGAGTTTACAAAGAATGGTGTGAAAAGGGAAAAACATCCAGTATGCGGCAGTCCTGTGGGCGAAAATGCCTTGTTGATGCTAGAGGTCAGAGGAGAATGGGCCGACTGATTCAAGCTGATAGAAGAGCAACTTTGACTGAAATAACCACTCGTTACAACCGCGGTATGCAGCAAAGCATTTGTGAAGCCACAACACTCACAACCTTGAGGCGGATGGGCTACAACAGCAGAAGACCCCACCGGGTACCACTCATCTCCACTACAAATAGGAAAAAGAGGCTACAATTTGCACGAGCTCACCAAAATTGGACAGTTGAAGACTGGAAAAATGTTGCCTGGTCTGATGAGTCTCGATTTCTGTTGAGACATTCAGATGGTAGAGTCAGAATTTGGCGTAAACAGAATGAGAACATGGATCCATCATGCCTTGTTACCACTGTGCAGGCTGGTGGTGGTGGTGTAATGGTGTGGGGGATGTTTTCTTGGCACATTTAGGCCCCTTAGTGCCAATTGGGCATCGTTTAAATGCCACGGCCTACCTGAGCATTGTTTCTGACCATGTCCATCTCTTTATGACCACCATGTACCCATCCTCTGATGGCTACTTCCAGCAGGATAATGCACCATGTCACAAAGCTCGAATCATTTCAAATTGGTTTCTTGAACATGACAAT